>JALIZH010010426.1:0-340772 GCA_030522465.1 Rhipicephalus appendiculatus | reverse complement strand
TAAAACACCGTGCAAGCAAAACAGATAAAGATCAAATGCGAGAGACACAGGAAGATTAACTATAATATCTTCAACTTTTGAACCTACGCGGGAAGCGGGGAATTAGGGGTGGTGGTGGCGGTAAACATTTATTAAGAGAGGTTGTAAGGGGAAATCAGCCCCTAGTGGGTCAGCTCCCTTACAGCACAAGCTGGAGTCCCTAGTCCGGCACCCCATTGGTCGTGGCCTCTGTCCTGGCACGCCGGACCATGGCTTGTTGGGGCCGGAAGGTCCTGGCAGCCGAGCAGGGCCGCCTCCCAGTCCTCTCGAGTTGGGTTGGGGTTCGGGGGGTAAAGAAGGATTGAGCTGGCATGCCCATACCATGTGGTAGGTGTCAGCCACCTCCGCACAGTACTGGCAGAGGCCGGAAAAGGAAGAGTCAAAGTGCTTAAGCACTGCCGGGCACAGTAGCGTATTGGTGAACAGTCGGAGAAGAATTCTCTCGTCCGCCTTCCTGAGTCATTTGCAGGGCGCAGGAAAGCGGCGGTAGGAGTCCCGATAATGGGTGAGTATCTCTCTAAAAGTCGCTGGGCGAGGCAGTGGCCCGGGGAATGAGTGCGCGGGCGGCAGCGTGCGCCGCCTCATTGCCTACGAGGCCCTGATGGCCAGGGATCCAGATTAGTGAGCGGGGAGAGGGGTAACCTTCCCGCGGACAGGATTTAAGAATTTTGGCAGCTAGGGGTGAGATCCGTCCCAGTTCAAAATTTCGACAGGCTCCTCGGGAGTCTGATATTATAATTTCAGAATTGTCATTGGAGATAGCTAGGGCTATGGCCACCTCTTCAGCATAGGTAGCATTGGGTGCGCAGAAGGAAAAACCATCCACCTGCCTGTCTTGGTGGACTACGGCGGCCGTATACCAACCCCCGCGGTAAGGGCCGGCGATGTCCGTATAAAATACGTTTTGTTTAGAGCCGTATTGGCGCCGGAGAGCAAGAGCCCGCGCCTCTCGACGGACAGCGTGCGACTCACGGGACATATTGGTGAAGAGGGGTCGAACATGGATCGCGTACTTCCAATGTTCGGGCACTCGTACCCGCTCCTCTGTGTGAAATTCATGCCTGATGTGTAATTCATGCCTGATGTGTAGGCGATCTAGGAGTCGTCTGCCTGACGGGGTCTGCGCCAGGCGGGTGTATTGGTTTGTTAAGTGAGCCTCCCGGAGCTCCCGATAGGTGTTTACCACTCCCAAGGCAAGAAGACTTGCATTGGAAGTAGTGATCGTTAGGTCTAGGGCTCGCTTGACGATTTTACGGAGGGTGACCTCCAAAGAATCTTCATCATGCTTCCGTAAGTGCAGGTACTGAGTCACATACATGATGCGACTAGTGACAAAAGCATGTGTGAGACGAAGCGCGTCCTTGCTTTTGAGCCCCCCCCCCCCGCTTGTTGGAGACCCGGTGGACCATGCGGCCCACCTGTTCTCCAACCTTACGGAGCTTGTGAAGTGTTGTCTCGACCCTGCGGTGTTTGTGGATGTAGAGTGCAAGGACACGGATCTCCTGTGCCTCGTTAATAGGTCCACTGCGCAGGGAAATGTTAATGGACGAAGTGCATTTCGGCGTGGGCCGAATGTGCACGAATTCAGACTTCTGTGGGGAACATTGGAGGCCGCAGTATGGCGCATATTCGTGCACTACAGTGAAACCTCAGTGAAACCACGGGACCACCAAAAATATTCGTATCATCCAAAATTCGTATCACCAGAAAGCATGGAAAATTAGCATGCTACAAAAGAAAGCTGGCGTATATTTCCATTTACTGTTTTTCAGGACCGCAGCAACGTCAGGAAGAACTCTGAATGATTATCAGCTAAGTTTTTAGATGTCGGCAATCATACCAGCACTTGTAAATATACGTCCCGTACGCGTGTGTTTAATTAATAATGAACCAGGTGCGTTGTGACTCGCGAGTCGCGACAGCAGTAGCCCCTTCCAAATTTTAGGGTGCTTTTTCGCATGACACCGGAGTACTGCGTCGAAAGTAACGGAAGAAGCGCTTTGACGCGATAGATCAAGGCCACAAAATTTCAGAATCGCGCTCCTATGTTATGATTTTGTTATCGTGGAAGTGTTGGGGATGTTTTTTGGGAGATTTACAGCCGTGCCCGCACAAGTGGGACCTCAACAATCACGCATGTTGACACCGCGATTCTGACGACCCGGCGGTGGAACCGCGCATGGCCGCGCTTGCGTTCCCGCGCTCGCACGTGCTTGGCGCGTCTTCCGCGACAGCGCGGAAGATGCAGGCCTGTTCGTTGTTGGGCGGTAGCGTACGTTCGTATCAAACGTCGCGGGGGTGAAAATCGGTTCGCAACAACCGTACTCCACTACACTGCAGGCCAATAGGCCTTGGCCGGGACCAAAGAAAAATTCGTATCACCCCGAAATTCGTGTGAGCTGTGAACGTATCACCGGGGTTTCACTGTATATGGGCTGCGGTTTGCAGGCTGCCCTCCGATGTTACCCAGGCTTCCCTCTGTGGCCCACAGGGTGATGTCGTCGGCATAAAGCGCATGCTTTACCCCGTTGACAGCAGCCAAGCGGGCCGGGAGCTGCGCCATAGCTAAGTTAAAAAGCAGAGGTGACAACACAGCGCCCTGTGGTGTGCCTCGCGTGCCCAGTGGATAGGGGCCGTATTACTGATCTTGGATGTGAATATACGCAGCTCGGTCAGTAAGAAAATTTCGGATGTAGTTGAAGGCACGCTCGCCGCAGTTAGTGGCACTCAGGTGAGCTAGGATGACTTCGTGCTTGACGTTATCGAAGGCTCCCTTAAGGTCAAGCGCTAGAATGATCTTGTCGTCGTGAGGGTGTTCTACGGGATTAAGTACTTCGTGGTGTAGTTGTAGGAGTATATCCTGCGAAGATTTCCTGGGTCTGAAGCCGTACATAGAGTCAGCGAATATGTGCCACTCTTCCAAGTAGGAAGACAGACGATCCCTAACGACAGTTTCCATTAGCTTCCCCGCACAAGAGGTAAGAGAAATGGGTCTCAGATTCTCAGTGTTTATGGATTTCTCAGTGTTTTAGAATATGCCGTAATTATATGGGACCCGTTCACAAAAACCGACATAGCGAAACTAGAAAGCTTACAAAAAAAGGCTGTTAGATTCATCTACAATACGTATGGCCGCACTTCAGTCACTAATCTCGTATCGCAAAGTGGCCTACCTGCTGTAAGTCATCGAAATCGTGTATGTCGTCTAAAATTCTTTTTTTCAGTTATTAAAAGGTCAGTACAAAATCGACACGTCACATCTTGCATATACGACAGGTTACGCTACCAGGCACCCAGGCACACACACTCATTAGCTGTTACTCCATTCACCACACGTGTCAACTGTTTCAAGTATTCTTTCTTTCCTCGAACGATAGTCGACTGGAACAAACTGCCCGATAAAACTGTTACCCAGGATTCACTATCGCAATTTGAATCGCACCTTCAGTAGCAAGCACTTTCTTGTCAGGCTGAGATGTTTCATGTGCTTTTTTTTTGTTTTTTTTTGTGCTAAGGGATTGTCCGATTTGAAAATTGTTAGAATAATGCTACTTGCATTTTATATGTTCTTCAAAGCGCATGTGTGAAGAAACTCATTGATCGTTTCCCACTGTTATTTTTCGGTTGTGTGCACCTATTATGTACCACTGTGCCAAGATCTTGTAAGATCGCAGTATCTGTAAATAAGTAAATAAATAAATAAAATTTCCCTGGCTTTGGTATAATGGTTACTAGAGACGTTTTCAAATCTAGGGGGAGGGGTGTTTTTCCGGACCAGATGACATTAATGTAACCGAGAAGCGACTGGTGCACTGTATCGGGTAGATTTGCTACCAGTTTGACAGTGAGTTTGTCTCGCCCGGGAGCCGTACCCCACCTCATTTTCGCTAGAGCGGCGCGAAGGTCGTGTAACTGGAAAGGAGCATCCAGTGCCGAGTTCTCCCTGCCTGCATAGTGATACTCGGCACCCCGCGGGTCCTGCTGAGTGCAAAGATATCGGTCCCACAGTGAGAGGGCTAATTGTGTTGTGGAGCCGTGGAAATTATGAAAGGCTTGGTGTAGATGTTTTTGTGTTTCGCCTCGCGTTTGAGCGGGATCAATGAGACTGCGGAAGAATCTCCATGTATTGCGGCAGGACATTTGCCTGCCAGCAGTATTACAGCGATCTACCCAATTTGAGTCGGTGAGCTGGGCAGCGTACTCGGCCGCCTTCTGGGTGAGATCCAGTATCCGCAAGCGGAGTTTGCGGTTGTGTTTTTGCCGGCGCCATCGCTTTGTGAGGCTGCGATGAGCCTCCCAAAGATGAAGGAGATTGGTTATCTACATCCGGATGACTGTCCGTGAGTTGTATTGTGGTCTCATGCTGTCTTAGTTTTTGGAGCATAGATTGGGCCCACTGGGAATAACCGATCAGTAGGATGGGAGAGGCAGGTGCGGACTGCCGGAAGGCTTCCCAGTCGGGTAGGTGAGCCTGTGCGATGAGGCGTTGTAGGGGTCGTTGGAGAATGTAGTGTTGAGAATGCAGTGGTCGCTACCGAGGGTTTCCTCGCTATTGAACCAGTCTGCGTTTCTGATGTTTTTGGTGAAGGTTTGGTCGGGGCAGGTGTCCCGACTGACAGAGTTGCGTACACGAGTTGCTTGTGCAGGGTCAGTGTGAAGAGTGAAACTCAGCGTGGAAGCTAGCTCCTCAAGTTTCCTTCCCCGCATCTCTTCCTTGCGATAGCCCCAAAGCCTGCTAGGGGCGTTGAAGTCGCCCACTAATAAAAGGGGGTCATTCCCTACGAGCTTCAGTGCCCTGCTGAAGATGTCAGCGAATGTGATGTTTTTTTAGTTTAGGTTGGCAATAAATATTGAGGATGTGCACCGGGGGAGTCGGTTCTGCGCTGGGGAAGGACCGTGGCCATAGTGTACGAGTAGGGTATTGAAATGTCCAGGTTGACCTCTTGCGCAGTTAAGGTTTTATGTACAAGAAGGCAGGTGGACGGGGTCCCGTTGAAAAGCGTTATAACCTGAGAGGCGCACGGCGTTGCCGGGCCTCCTGAAGGGCAACAACCGCGCACAGGCGTTCGACGGTTTCAAGATAGAGGCTGAAATCGGCCCATTTGGCCCTATCCTTGAAGCCTCTACAGTTCCACTGAATTAAGGAAAGTAGCTGAGGTTTTCGGGGTGGCGATGGGGGGCAGCGACTAAGTGGTGTCGCCATATTGAGAATTTGGGGTAGCTGGGAGGGACTCTACTCCTGCGTCGGTGCTCTGTGCAAGTAAGGAGCTCGCAGTCCTCGGAAATTTCAGTGAGGTCGATGGCGTGTGAAAACTTAGAGCGGGGCGGTTAACGTCCTTGAGAGGACTAGCCCTTCGGCTGCGAGGGTTGGTGCCGTGGAGCCAAGTTTTAATGTTACTCGTCACCTGTTGGGTGACAGTTTTGGAAAAAGTTTCGAAGCTTTTGCTTACGGTGTTGAGTTGCGTCATCAAAGCAGTCATAGTGCTTTCAATAGCCTGAAATCGCTCCCGAGTGTTAGAAGGCTCCGAGACGGACGGAGTGATGCACATGGGTGTCGGGTCTGGAGCGGCAGCGGTAATATTGGTGAGGGGTGACGCCGGGGTGGCGGACGAACTACCTGTCTCCAAAGCGGCAATTTTGGCAAGAAGCTGCGCGTTCTGTGTCCGCAGCGCAGCGAGCTCTTGTTGGAGCTCGAGCGATTTGGGGGAGGAGGTCGGGGAGGAAGAACAAGAGGAGGAGGAGGCAGCCCTCGCCCTGTTGCCTACCTGAGTAGCTGTCTTCTTGGTCGGCCGGCTGAGGGCGCCAGCATCGGTCAGGGGTGGAAAGCCCCCAGCTTGTAGCACGGGGGCATCCTGGTCAGGTGTCTTGGATGACGTCTTCTGGGACGTGGGTGATGTCTTGGGTGGAGGTGGTGCTTTCTGATTGGTCCCTCCGCTAACAAGGTTCATGGGGGGCTTGGTAGCTCCCGGCTGACGTCCTTCCCGCGTGACGTCAGATGTCTTGGGCGTTGACCGCTGCTTCGAGAAGCCGCGGCTGCCATGATGCCCGCCCGGCTGCTGCAGGCGGCGAAATCTTGCTTTGCATGCCTGGGATCCGGTGAGGTGTCCCTCGCCGCACACCAGGCACGATGGCTTGCATTCGTGCGGTGCCATCCCCTCCTCAGAGGCACCCACAACTTGACCGCAATGGCCGCAGCGTTGGTCGTTCGGGTGGGGACATAGCTCCACTCGGTGGCCCACCGTCCCGCAACGGTAGCAGGCTGGTATGGTGCGTTTGTATTCGCGTACCGGGGTTACGACACACTTGTAGTGCCCGAATCATGAGACGCGGCGGCCCTCGAAAGTTAGGAGGGCCACTGAAGACTTTCCAAGCTTTCTGATGAAAGCGATGCTTCCACCACGCCAGTGAATCTTTGCTTTCAAGGGGGCGGAGGTCACCTGTTCAGGCACCGTAATGACGCCACGGCACACTTCCCCACTGATCTTGGCGTGGCCGATCATCGGTAGGGGACCCTGTGATGTTTCGAGCGAGAATTCTCGCGAGAGGAGGTTAGAAGAGTTGATGTCTTCGGTGGAGACAACGATGATATTGTTACGGGGAAGAAACTGTAAACGGAGGATATATTTGCGAGCACAAGCGTACAACGCTGCTGCAGTTCAAGCGTGTTCCGCTCAGCACTTCGTCGTCGTCATCCTAAACCATCTTCTGAGCCCGTGACATTACCCGCCGGCGGCAGAAGCACCGTGCCGGTGCGATCAGTCCTCGGAGCGAGAGTGGTACGGTTTAAGTCTCGACACATGCACGATGTCGCTCGTAATTGGAGCTGTTGCTGACCTCTGATGGAGCGGAGCAATCTCATAGGTAACGCTAGTGATCTTTCGTACGACGCGGTAAGGGCCACCATAACGTGACATCAGTTTTTCACAGAGACCAACACGTCGTGATGGTAGCCACATCAAGACCAGCGACCCTGGAGAGTACTGCACGTCGCGGTGTCGGCGATCGTAAACACACTTTTGGTCAACCTGGGAAGCGAATAAGCGATCCCGGGCAACTTGGCGGGCGATGTCAGCACGGGCCAGTGCATCACGAGCATAGGCAGTCGATGAGTCGGCGTCAGAATGGAGCATGGTGTCCATGGGCAAAGGCGGATCATAGCCAAACAGTAGGTAAAAAGGTGAAAATCCAGCTGTGTCGTGACGTGAAGAGTTGTATGCGAAGGTTACAAAAGGTAAGTGGATGTCCCAATCTCGGTGGTCCTCGGAGACGTACATTGCAAGCATATCTGTCAGGGTACGGTTCAGACGTTCGGTGAGGCCGTTGGTTTGTGGGTGGTACGCTGTTGTGAACTTGTGGTGGGTCGAGCAGAATCGCAGTAGGTCGTCGACTACTTTGGATAGGAAACAGCGGCCGCGGTCTGTTATCAACTGACGAGGAGCACCGTGACGCAGAATGATGTCATGAAGAATGAAATCGGCTACATCAGTAGCGCAGCTGGTGGGGAGTGCTCGTGTAATGGCATACCGCGTTGCGTAGTCGGTAGCGACGGCAATCCACCGATTACCAGTGGCCGACTCGGGAAAAGGTCCTAGAAGACCGAGGCCGACTCGGAAAAATGGCTCATCTGGTATTTCAATGGGCTGAAGGCTGCCAGCAGGCAATAGCGCAGGTGTCTTGCGCCGCTGACAGAGGTCGCACGCCGCAACGTACTGTCGCACAGAACGGTAGAGGCCAGGCCAAAAGAATCGTCGACGAACGCGGTCATACGTGCGTGAAACCCCTAGTTGTCCGGCGGTAGGTGCATCGTGAAGCTGGGACAAAACATCCGAGCGGAGATGCGCAGGAACAACGAGCAAGAGCTCAGCACCTTCAGGGCGGGCGTTGTAGCGGTGCAATATGTCGTTGTGAAGGACGAACATCTGTAAGGAACGATCAGGCTGTGAAGATTGCAGACCATCTATAATAGGCCGCAAAGAAGAGTCGCGGCGTTGTTCAGCAGCTATGTTTGTGAAGTCCGTAATGGAGAGAACGAGTGCTTCATGTCCATCTTCCGTCGTTTCAGGCGGATCGACTGGGTACCGAGACAAGCAGTCGGCGTCCTTGTGAAGTTGTCCCGATTTATAGGATACGGAAAATGTGTATTCTTGTAAGCGCAGTGCCCAGCGACCGAGGCGTCCCGTGGGGTCCTTGAGCGAGGAGAGCCAGCAAAGCGCATGATGGTCCGTAATAACGGAGAAGTGTCTGCCATATAGGTAGGGTCGGAATTTCGCAATCGCCCAGACGAGAGCTAAGCACTCGCGTTCCGTGATCGAATAATTTTGTTCCGATGGCGACAAAAGACGGCTTGCGTACGCGACGACACGGTGCATGCCTTGTTGCTGTTGCGCAAGCACTGCGCGTATGCCGTGGCCACTGGCATCGGTACGAAGCTCCGTGGTGGCAGAGGGGTCGAAGTGTGCCAGAACTGATGGATTGGTGAGCATGGCAACGAGCGCCGAGAAGGCATTCGCTTGCTGTTGGCCCCAGGTGAATGCGACGTCCTTTTTGAGGAGGCAGGTCAGAGGACGGGCTACTTCGGCGAAGTTCTCGACAAAACGACGGAAGTAGGAGCACAGTCCTAGGAAACTTCGGACGTCCTTGGCCGAACGGGGTGTGGGGAAGTCGCGAACTGCTCGGACTTTCCCAGGGTCTGGCTGTACGCCCGCAGCGTCAACAAGATGGCCGAGTACGCAGATTTGGCGTTGCCCAAAGTGACACTTCGACGAGTCAAGTTGAAGGTTGGCGCGTCGGAAAACATCAAGCACTGTGGACAGGCGATTAAGGTGGTTTTCGAAAGTAGTGGAAAAAACAATAACATCGTCAAGATAGCAAAGGCAGATGGACCACTTCATGCCTCGAAGGAGAGAGTCCATCATGCGCTCGAAAGTCGCGGGAGCATTACAAAAGCCAAAAGGCATCACTTTAAACTGGTAAAGTCCATCAGGAGTCACGAAGGCCGTCTTCTCTCGGTCTTGGTCGTCCACAGCGATCTGCCAGTACCCTGAGCGGAGGTCTATTGAAGAGAAATATTTGGCGCCGTGCAAGCAATCGAGTGCATCGTCTATGCGCGGGAGAGGATACACATCTTTCTTGGTAATGTGATTGAGATGGCGGTGGTCAACACAGAATCTCCAGCTATTGTCCTTCTTTTTGACAAGTACAACGGGTGAGGACCAGGGACTGGACGAGGGTTCGATTATGCCCTTGTGAAGCATTTTATCCACTTCCCGCTGTATAATAGCACGCTCCGGGGCTGACACACGGTAGGGCCGTCGGTGAATGGGTCGAGCACCACCAGTATCGATGCGATGGGTTACCACGGATGTCTGGCCCAAATTACGGTCGCCGAAGTCAAAGATGTCCTGGTAAGAAACGAGTACGCGTCGAAGAGCAGAGATTTGTTCAGAAGTGAGCTCGTCGGAGATCATGGGCGCGAAGTGGTCGCAGGAAGAACGTGACGAGAGTGATGTCAATGGAATATCAGGTGGCGAATCTGTGGTCAAGGCGGAAATGGTATGGTCGGCCAGAGGTGTCAGACGCGCAAGTGACATGCCGCGAGGAATAACTTGCGTCGAGAAGCCAAAATTGAGGAGGGGAACTGAAGTTTGATTGTCTGTAACTGTCACCACCGTGTTGGGGAGCGCGACATTGCGCGTCATGGCGACGTCAGAAATCGGGGCAGCAACATAATCACCATCGGGGACTGGTGGGAATGGCGAGAGCTGGACTTGAACTGCGGCTTGCGGCGGAAGTCGAAGAAACTCGACGAAGCGTAGACGGGGTGAGCTGATAGGAGCGGTATCCGAGAACGAGGGGAGTTCTAGGCGAAGAAATCCTTCAGAGCAGTCAATAAGCGCAGCGTGCTTGGTCAGAAAGTCGATCCCAAGGATGAGGTCATGAGGGCAATTTTCTAGTACAGCAAACAGGACCGAAGTGTGATGCTCAGAAATTGTTATTCGTGCAGTGCACATTCCAAGCACAGTAGCGGTACTCCCATCGGCTGTACGGACGGTAGGTGCAATCGCAGGCGTCATAACTTTTTGGAGGCGACGGACTATCCTGGTGACGTTTTCCGGAGATGGTGGTTGATGTAGCGTGGGCAAATCTTCGCAGGACGACGTAGCCGCCGTGTTGGGAAGGCGGTCAAACCGGTGAATGATGCGCCTACTTTTTGCCTGTTCGAAGCGACGACATTCTGCGATGACCGACTCCACAGTCGAGCAGTCCTTGCATAGCAGGAAATTGAAGGCGTCATCGGCAATTCCTTTCAGTATGTGTCCGACTTTGTCGTCCTCAGGCATATCCTTGTCCACCTTGCGGCACAAAGGTAACACGTCCTGGTTGTACGCGATGTACGGCTCCGTGGATGTCTGGGCACGAGTTGCGAGCTCTTTCTTTGCAGCCACTTGTCCGATAGGTTTCCCAAATAAATCGCGTAATTTCGCCTTGCAGACATCCCAACTAGTCAACTCTTCTTCATGCGTCTCGTACCAGAGTTTCGCCGTGCCCCGCAAGTAGAAGAGGATGTTCGCCAGCATCATCGTCGGGTCCCAGTGGTTGCTGCTGCTGACGCGCTCGTACAGGACTAGCCAGTCGTCGACGTCGATGCCGCTTGTGCCGTTGAAGGGACCAGGGTCACGGGGCTGCACCACAACAATTGGCTGTGGGCCTGGCGGATCTTGTTCACATTGGGTAGCTTGGTCAGTCATCGTGGTAGCAGCAACGCGCCGTCCACTGCGAAGATCCAGTTCCTGGAGCGGTATAGCGAGTCGTACCCCCGCACCTCCACCAAAGATGTTACGGGGAAGAAACTGTAAACGCAGGATATATTTGCGAGCACAAGCGTAATACGCTGCTGCAGTTCAAGCGCGTTCCGCTCAGCACTTCGTCTTCGTCATCTTAAACCATCTTCTGAGCCCGTGACAATATTTTGCTCCCACATGGGCCACACACTGATAGAATCACTCGTGGTAGCGTTCACATATGAGGTGAGCTTGGCGCCTAGTTCACCTGGTTGAAAGGTAGCTTTGAGATCCACCGTGACTCGAGGCTTCAGCACTATGGTGAAGTCTTCCGCAGCAATGAGGGGCATAGCGGTGGGCCGCCACAATACACGGGATGTCGTCTTCTCGGGTGGAATCTTCGAGGACGTGGCCTTATCGGCAGCCAAGGTCTTGGTAGCTTTGGATTGCTGGCGACGCTTGCGGAGCGCCACCACGGTTAACAGTCCCTCATCCACGATATCCGTAGGTGGAACGGAGTTTTGGGGCGTTCAGGTAGAAACTTCTTTCCACGCCAGCGTAGTGGAATCATATCCACGGAGAGCGGTGGCCGCCATGTGTGGCTGCGGCCGCGGAGAAGTCCCGACGCAGTCAGCGTTCGGTCCAACGCTCGGTCGGACGAGCGTAGCTCCCACTAGGTCCACTAAAATGAACAGAGATGAACACACCGCACGACGTGAAGCGTGCGCTCGGGCGCTGGAACTACAATATGGACAGAAGCCAGGAGTCTACTACGTAGATGTTGCTGGCCCAAACCCCGACGGATGGTACACGGCCGCTACGATTCGCGAAGGAACACAGGTGGATGGGCTAACCTTCAGAGCGTATACTGCAACACAGGCTGAGGAGGTCGCCATTGCCCTTGCGGCCTCTCACAGTAAATCCAGATGAATCATTACGGATTTCGCTCCGCGCGTGTCGAAATTACCTAGCTGGATACATCTCACCCTTAGCTGACACTATACTGCGTAACTGCATAAGGGACACAGATCCTCACCCGAAACGTCTTATAGGGACACCGGGCCATCAGAGATTACGGGGAAATGAGGCTGCAGATGCGGCGGCCCGAGCGCTCATTTCCGGGTTACCTCCGTCAATTGCTATGGACACGGACGGGGAGGGTTGCCCTCTCCTCCGATATAGGGAAATTCTAGATTATTATAAAGAACGTCATCAACGCTACCCTACCCCCCCGCACGGGGGGTTGAAGAAAGAGACGAGCGCATTCTGTTGCGACTCCAGACCAATACCATGCTGTGTCCAGCAATACTAAAACATTTCGACCCTACGGTCGCAGGACAGTGCCAGCACTATGGGGAGGTGGCGGACATCTACCACATGGTGTGGGCCTGTCAAAATAACGCAGCCCTCATTCCTCACCCAAACACTACGCGAGAGGACTGGGAGGCGGCCCTGCTCGGCTGCTCAGACCTTCAGGCCCAGCGGGCCTTGGTACAGAGAGCCAGGGCGGCCGGCTTCAACCTATGGGGTCCCGGAATAGAGACTCCACCTAGTCTGTATGGACCTCTAACGAGGTTCTAGACCTCTCTTTTGTTATTAAATGTTCTTCACCACCACCATCAACGAGGTGAGGTCAACAAGTGGGCATAAAATGCCCATGAATCGGCCCACCTGGATGAGAAAGGTGTCTTCTGGTGCAGAATAATGTTAGGAAGACGATGGGGGGCTCAATTTTGGTGAAGTATCAAGCAGGGTTTCCACCGGTCTTCGCAAAAAGAGCGGGAGCCGGCGTGAGGCGCGTCCGCTGTCGTTGCGCCCTCGTAGCGTTCCCCCCAATTAGGGACAAGAGAACGACAGCAAGCGCAGAAACGCATGTGTACAAAATCTACAATACGCATGAACGCATTGACAGCCTCATCTGCCGGCGACACTTCATTCATTTCCCTCCAAATGTACCAGGAGGGTCTTATGACTCCTAGTCTCATAAAGATATTTTCTTCTGTTAAAAGGCGCAAAGACACAAAAGAACAAACAAGCGCAAAAACCGATGCTTCGAAACTTGAGTTCATGAGACAGCCCTCTCGGATGGCCGGTTTCTTTCCATGTCTCGGCGTTTATGCTCCGTTATGTACTCTTCCCAATAGCGTTAGAAAACCCTGCTTTTCGTAAAATATCTGGATAGATACAAACCGATGACCGGAACGGGTGTTGCCGGGGTGGTAGCAGGCGTATCATGACCGGGTCCCCCGTGCTTGGTCTTCCCGCCATTGTTAGGGCCTCCCCCCGGAGTCGTCTTCCCGCCAGGCCCGTGGTGTCCCCCCGGAATAGTGTTCCCTCCAGGCCCGTGGTGTCCCCCCCGGAATAGTGTTCCCGCCAGGCCCGTGGTGTCCCCCCCCGGAATAGTGTTCCCGCCAGGCCCGTGGTGTCCCCCCCCCGGAATAGTCTTCCCGCCAGGCCCTTGGTGTCCCCCCCGGAGTCGTCTTGCCGGAACCGCCGTGGCCCTGCATGCCGTGAAAAGTTCAAATCGTCCATATAGTTTAGCGCGCCAACGTCGCCACATCTCCAGCTCAGTCAAAGAGACAACCGATGTTTGAAAATTCATCCACACTGCCTCAAGTACCTGCTCGTCGATTCACGTATTATTCTGGTGCGTACTTGACGCATGTACTCGTTGTACGCGCTTGCGCCGAGCACAGCACACAACTAGTTTAAGAAACATTGCTTGTCAAAGATGATGCAAACCAACAACAATCGGCTACATTGCTGCGACAAAGTAGCATATTTCAGTGAGCACAACAACGCTATTTGGCTGGGCGAAGAACGCTGGTCATCTCCCTTTGTTGCACAAGAGACGCCCGAGAACCGACAGCTGAAAGAAAAAGGAAATGCGTGGTGCAAGTAGAGGAGATTCATAGTGCTTGGCGCTCGGGCAACACTGGGCGCGTCCGCCATATTTTGTTGGCCACCATCGCGCAATCCTCTCGCGTCTTCATGGGGAGAGGCCATGGAGAGGCTGTCATTGGCGGAGCTTTCGGTACCGAGGACACACGGCTTTTTTCTTTCGTGATCAGGTACCGAACGGTGAGTGAACCTCACTATGCTGCCACAAATCGAGGAGAACGCAATATCGGAGCTCCTATTGGAAAACCCAGTGGCACTTTCCCAGCGCCATACCTGATTACTGGGCCAGTGTGGCGCTGGATACTGTGACGCTGGCACGCTGCACGAGGCACGCTGCACACGCTGGCGCGCTGCACACTGGGACACCCGTTATGGACCGAAATGCGGCTTGTAAAATGTTATTAAGATTTTCGCCATGCCCACATCGAATTAAAGTTCAAACACGACCACTGCGACAAAAAAAAATTTGAAAAATAAAAGAACGAGCGCACGGGAGTCGAACCCACCACCCCGACGCACTACACATCCTGAATTTGGCACGCTACCCGCTTGGCCCCACTTGAAAGGCGAGGTTGAATGTATATTTTCTTCATGTTATAACCGACACCGCTATCCAATGCTTTTATTTTCTCGCTTAGGAACGCAGATTTTAGTCTCTCCGTGCTCGCGCCAACATAACAGGAGATTGTTAGTGTGTTTGTTATGGGCTGCCTTGGATGAGAATATCTATCTGGCACGTTTTGCCGCAAAACTATTAGCATATTCGCAGAGAGTAGCTCAAGAAAAGACTGCAAAAAATGTTTCAGTCCTTGGAAGTAAATAATCCTTTTTTGCTGGCTAATTCTGAAGGCATTGCGAATTTTCTGACATAGGATAGCAGAAGAAAGAGCTGGGATATCATCATAGATGCTCAAGACTTGTATTAGTCGTTGCCGCACGTGCCTTTAATGCACTGTGTCCAAGAGTGCATAACAGAAAATAACGATGAAGTGACGTTTCGCAGCACGTGCGGGATGCCCGTCGAGTCTTTTCTTGAGCTACTGCACTTTTATTTAGAGAACACTCACGTGGGATTCGGCGAAAAAACGTTCATCTAGGCTAAGGGAGTCTGCATCGGGTCGAAAGAAGCCCCGGTCCTTAGTGACATTCATGGGCAGCATAGATCGTGACTTGGCAATGTGCTTACAAGGTGTAGTCTACAAAATCTAGAGATATGTGGATGACTACTTAATTTTGGGGTGCGATGTGCACAAGGAGGACTTCACAGAAACGGTATTAAATGCATTTATTTCTCTAGTAAATTTATTATTTACATCTGAAGTACCGGTTCAAAAGAAGCTGCAGTTTTTAGATCTGAAGCTAGAGTTTTTGGCAGACCACGTGTGTTGGACCTTTTCGCCTAGGGCTGGGAAATCGCTCATGAATATTACTTCAAATCATTCAAAGCTGGTCAAGAATGGCATTATCACAAATTCTTTTCGGTCTGCATTGTTAAAATCTTGTACTCACACTGCTCATAGATCGTTTCATGAACAGGTTGCTCGGCTCCAGGACTCAGGGTACCCGTTATCTGTGATGCTGGCTGTAGGAATCAGGCTATTAAGGAAGCTTAAACAGGGAACGGGACCATTTTTCGAAGAAGGTGGGCAGACTGAGTCTAGCTCAGAGGTGGTAGCAATCCCTTATGTACACGGGCTATCACACGTGTTTTCGGCCAAAAACACAATCGGAGGAGTGTGCGCGTTGGTTAACCAGAAATGTGACAAACTTAGCAGTGTACAAAAGGAATGTAGCATTAAACACAAGCTCCAGTTTGTTAAATGTGCAAATAATGTGGTGCATAGTATACCTCTGACGTGTGGTCATGTGTATGTGGGGCAGCCTGGCAGATGCATTAACACGAGGCTAAGGGAGCATATGTCGAGTCTGAAAGGTCGCCCTAATACACATTTAGCACTGCATTGCAATGAGTGCGCTTCTTCGCCTTGTTTTAATAACACTACCTTGGAATATAGGCATCGAAACCGAACTTCAAGAGAAATAATGGAGGCCTATCACATTGACAAGCTGAAAGAAAAGTGTGTTAGCCACCCATCGGTTGCCTTGCTTGAGAAGGAAATTTCGCTTTTGTCTGCTGTTCAGTTAGCATTTGATAAGTTGTGCCATGTGCGCAGTTCAAGTGTTTTTTGTGACCACATTACGCAGTTCTGTGGGTTATTAAGTAAACGTTTTTCAAAAAATAAACCAGTTGTTAGATTGCGCCCGTTTGTGTGTCTCTTCTGTGCCCCCGTGTGCCTGCGCAAATATTTCAAGATGAATATGTTCCAACAAGGCCGAATTGCAGTTTTGCTTGAGTTTATAACTAGAGTGACACATAACTGCTTCTAGGGCGACTCCCCGAAGCTAGCGTGGCCAGTGTTTCTTGCTGCTATCGAGACGCTTTCACCGTGACCTCCGAGACTGCGCGCCGGCGCGCAATCTCGGACGTCATGCTTTAACTGCGTCGTCGACGAATTGTTCTCTATCGATGCTAGTGTCATGTCGCATTACTTCTCCATCGCTCACAGACGGTGGCACCGCCCGGCGCCGCCAACAGAGAACACCGTGCGAGAGAGATTGTCTGAGAGATATAAGACGCGTTGGTAGAATGTCCTTCATCTGCTTCTTTACCTCAGTCGGTAGAGCGTCGGGCGCTTACCGTCGCGGGCCGAGGAGTCGGAGGTTCGATTCCGGGTTGGAGAACATTTTTCTAAAAGTTTCGTTATTTCTCATTTGGTGGCGTCCATTTTATCAACGTCATATCCGTGACGGAAATACGTCACAAAAGTATTCGGGGCTCCCGGCATAAAACACTTTCGTGTTAAAATTGCTTGGCGAGGTAAAATTCCAGCCGAAGCACCACGGTCCAAAGATGAGCGTCGCAACAACTCGGCTACCCAGCCACGCGAGCATAGCTTACCATAGCCTTTCATAGTATAGCTTAGCAAGGGGTGGGAAAGGGAGGAGAGTGCGACGAGGAGAGATGTGAGGGGGGAGGAGGGAAAGTAGTAGAGGACAGAGTAAAGCAAAGCATAGAAAGAAATATTAGAGAAAAATAGAAAGAAATCAATAATCGGAAAAAAAGACTGAAATAGAAAGAAAGATAGAGAATCGAAGTACGAGTGAGAAAGACAAAATATTAGAGAGAGAAAGATGTAGAAATAAAGAGGACACGGGAAATAGAGAGAGCAAGACAAAGGTAAGAGAATGAAAGTCAGGTAGAACAAGTGAGAAACAGAAAGAAGTACATTAAGAGATAAAGAAGTACAAAGAAACAGAGACAAAAGGACAAAATAAGCAGAGATAAATCACTGAGAAAAAAAAAGACAAACAAAAATACACGAAAAGGCCACCCAGCTCCAAACTTCCTTCATACTTGGCGCCACTAGTGCGAAGGTCCCTTTAATATTTTTTTTTACGAATTGCGTACAATCGCGACCCATGCATGCTTGACAGTTACTCACAGAAGGAGGGTTTCCACCGCCGCCAGACGGCCCCACAGAGTACTGAGACTTGTCGTCATCTTTGCCCCCCGCTGTCTTCGTCGACCGTATCTGAGGGTAGGGAAGTAGGCAACAGCAGAGGGAGTTAGCTAGACAGTCGCCATCCAAATCTGTAGCACTGTCTATGAAACGAACCTCTGAAGAAATATGATTCGCCTAGAAGCGGTATAAAATGCTGTATAATACGCATGACGCAGAACCGAACAACACAGAAGCACGAGAAGCAATCGTACATTGCACATACCACGCACTGTGAGAATCGATTTCATAGGAAGCGGTGAACGAGCAGCTGCATATGCCACATTTGTTGGCCAAGTCTTACGATGTCGATTAAGAGCCTGGTACGAATTCAATATGTGTTCACCTATTACGGGTTTGGCAAACACGTCACAGAAAATGGGGAATATATATATATGTATATATATATATATATATATATATATATATATATATATATATATATATATATATATATATATATATATATATATAACACATGAAGCCACGGCAATAGAAGCCGAGGATGAAGAAGTGCGCGTGGGTAGAATAAAAACATGGCGTATGAGCCAAGGCACGTCTCCGTCATCTAGCGTCACATATACATATATTATATATATATACACGCAGGATTGCTCCGCAGTGCAAGCTCAAGATGAAACGAATAAATATTCACAGTGAGGCCAAAGCGCGCGCTGCAAAACACAATATATAAAACTCATCAAGAAGTACAAAATGATCACGATGCCCGAGGAAAGGCGAATTCTTCGTCCGTTAGTACAATCAATACATTTAATTCAGAAGAAAAAGAAGAAACAGAAGATGGCTCGCACCTTCGAGTTGTCTCAACGCTATTTCATGCCGGCGACTACAACGGTCCTGCGACTGTGCGAGTCACAAAGTGACTGCTGTCGCAGAATCGTTCGCTGCTCGATTTTTCAGTCGCGCGACTGCCGTCGCAACGCCCCGAGCCAATCACGTGCGCAGAAAGAGGACGTCAGCTTATTTTACCGGCAATGGAAATGCGAGCTATATACGCGCAGACGTGAAATCTGTGCGGCGACTTAATAGCTCGCTCGCACGTGTGAACATCGGTCGCTTTGAGTTGGTTTTTTATCGGCAGCCGCAAACAGCCGCAGCTGCAAGTGCGCCTTTCGACACCGTTCGACATTTCTGGCAGGGACGAGCATCGCTAATCTACAGCTTATTGTATCATTGTAGTGCATATGTAGCGCTTATTACGCTATTATAGATCACGTGGCCGTCACGGCCACCGGGGCCGCCACAGCGGTAAAAACAATGAAAGCAATAGCAGCAAGTTGCATGTTATGCAAGGAAAGACTGGCAGCTTTACGCCTTTAGGAAATGTGGCCACTGCAGTGGGCGAAGTAACCTTCATGCTATGGCGCCAACGCAAGCTTTGCGAAGAGAGCACAACACGTACAAAACCAGGAGCCGTCTAGTGATGCCTTCGTAAGATACTCGTGAGGCCACGAACGACCAAGACCACTTGGTCATGGGGCGCACATCTTACCACAAGCGCGTGCCCCTCGACACCCCCCCTCCCCCCCCACTGCCTGGCTTTTTTCCACGTGTATATGGCTCCACCGAATGCGCCGGCGTGTTTCAACTCTGCTTGATCCACGTTCATCGGCATCGCTTGCGTGCCTTCTCTCGCACATAGAAATGACGACACATGGGGCGATGTTATCGATTCGGACTTTATATGGAACATAACGGCGACGGCAAACATGCGCCGTTTGTTTTCATATCATTGCTTTCCCAATACAGGCGTTGGTGGTAAATGATCAAACGCTACTATTGTAAGATCTTTCAGCGGCGCCTCTCACCGGGAAAAAGCCGGAAATATGTAAACACAAGTTTCCAAAACAGTTAGGTTAACCTCCAGAAGGTGTCGCGAAAAAACATCTCTCCTCACATCTTTATGATAGAAACCAGTCTCGGGGAAGTTCTGTTGCGCCTAAAACTCACACTATACAACACTTGGTAACGAAGAAACTGGCCTGCTCACCGCTCGAGCCTCCAGTAGTGGTGAGGAGCAGCAGTGCAAGGAGCGCCACCAGCAGGCAAACACAGCAAACGACAAGCCAGAATCGCCGATGGTCTCTGTGCGCAGAAGAATTGCATAATTCGGTGTAGCCAGTGATAGTGGGAGAAATCAGCTTACAAAATAATTTCGCGCCTCGTTCAGAAGCTCTATTACAAAGTTGTTCGTCAATTTGCGATAGAGCATCGGTATTGTTGCACGCGAAAAATGACGCTGCATAGTGCCGCCGCGATATATGTCTGCTTAGAAGTGCATGTGATAAAATTGAACTTACTCATCTCTTCACAAAATAGGTTTCGAAAACCATATTAAATTTATTCACAGAGATAGTCTACACCTTCAGTTACCGCAGACGACCAGGTAGAACTCATTAAAGACATGGCTATGAGTAACTCACCTCAGACAACCGGCCGTAGGCAGTGAATGGAGTCCAGCAGGGGTCAAGGCAGTAAACAAAGTTGAATGGAGGGAGGGGGCGGGTGAAGGGGATTGAGGAGCTTGCACAATATATCAGCTAACGGCACCGTTCGAACTCAAAGACAGCCTTCGCCACATGTCATTTATAGGTCATTTCTCAAAAGGATTTGTAGTCAGGATTCGATAAACGTTCATACCGATCAGCAGAATTACTGAAATCTGTAAGCCAATTCTGAAGTATAGCTTTTGTACGACGGGTGTGTTTCAACAAATGGTTACCACATGAGCTGCCTCACGGAAAAAATGCTTGAGAACCGTTATGTCAGTGTTGCGCACAGAGATTCTTGAGAAAAAAAAAGAATCTGGCACGGAAGACAGTCATGTGCGGGGCCGAGGGCCGCTATCGAAAGTTCCGCGGGCCGCGTGTTTGAGACCTCTGGTGTTCCCGAATGCCGCAGTGATTCAAAATAAAGTCTAATTCGAGTAATCGACTAAGATGTAACAAGCGAATCTCGCATACCGCTTTTTATCAGATTATATTATGTACCGCTCGATATGTGTTCTTATCTCATGGGAGGTGGAATGGCAGCTGGCGTATTGTTTCTTGCGAGCGAAATGCCGTAATATTTTATAACATATGTAGGCGAGATTGGTGATTCTGCAATTAAAACCCCGTGAAGGGCTATATTTGAGTCAAATAACACCACCAAACTTCAAAGCTTTTTTACTGATATGCATGTTCTCAATGTTCCCACACATATCTTGCGACTTCATGCGGAACATTGATGACTGCTTTACCATATTTAGGGCTAATATTTATGACTGGTCAACGGCTCATAGACGTTATTATTGTCTTGCTTTAGCTAATCTTGCACGTGCCACGCCTTGTGACATCGGGGAACCTGCACACCGCTAGAAAACATCAATGCTTCGCAATTCTCAAAACTACGCAAACAAAAATATGAACTTGGTCGAATTCACTTCTTGGTTTGGAGCTCAATACACAATCATCCGCTGGAACCTAATGAGTTCTCCAAACTCATTAGGTTCCATCGGATGATTCCAAACCAAGTAGTGAATTCTACCAATTTCATATTTATATTTGCTTGGTTTTGAGAACTGAGATGGATTGCAAAGTTTTCTAGAGACGTGCGGCTTTCCCAACACCACACGTGCAAGACGAGCTATACCGTCTGTGAGTCGTTTATCAGTCATTTATGACTCTTTATGAGTCAGCTCATCAGTCGGACAAAAGATGAATATGCCAACAATTAAAACACACATGTTATTTTTATAATACCAAGTATTACAAGGATATGCAAACAATGTAGCGGTATTTCTTAAACACCGTATCGCATAACACGTCTTTTTCAGCATAACTGACATCTTCTTGTCATATGGGAGGTTATTCTTCTGCAGCAACAGTGTGTTTTTACAATGTAAATGAGTTGTGGAAGGCTGTGTAATATACCACGCTATTTCATCTTCTGAACTGACACATCAATATTACAACATGTGCTGAGCAATAGTGCTGTCTAAGCAGATAACAGTGATCGTAGCTAGATGTCAATGCGTAGTTGAAGAACAAGAATTTATTTTAAACATTTGCAGGTACACTGTTGAATTAAGGTCCAGGGGATGGGACTTCTCACTTCAGTCAAAATACTGATTCGCACTTATTTAGGGCTGATTTGGCATGCGCATATAACCTCGGTTCATCATCGCTCCAAGAAACACTTCCGAAAAAATTACACCATCTCCCGCTAAAGGGAACCATGTGTAGATGCGAAGCAGCGGGCGCTAACGCTTACACTGGCGGCGCCGTTGACGCTGGCGCTCATCGCAGCGTTGCGCAGGGGAGAAACCTGGGGAGGCGCAAAGCACGCAGTGATGGACCGGTGTTTCCTACTGGAACATGCCAATCGCTGCTAATGGGCAATGAGAGACGGAAGACACCGACTGGACACAGAGACCCGCAGTCCGCTTTTAGTTAACGGGCACGCTGCGAATTTTAATTGTTCAACAACGCACAGGAGAAATCTCCCACCGGCACTACCTTGCAGGTCAAGATCCAGCGCCATATATACGGGGTGGCCAGTGAACGGTTGCGCAGCGCGAGCAGTCGGTTTTTTCAACCAAGAAACTCACTAGCAGACGCTGCCTGCGTCGGCGTCCGAGGCGAGAGAGGGGGGGGAGCGTAGGAGAGGGGAGGACGCGCATGCGCAGTGGGGATGTGGACGCCGCGACGAGGGATGCCTAGAGGAGAGAGGGGGGGAGGGTAGGATGGGAGAGAGGAGGGGACGCGCATGCGCAGTGAGGGTGTGGTCGCCGCGGGGAGGGATGCCTATAGGAGAGAGAGGGGGAGAGGAGGTTTTGTATTTTTATTTTTTAAAGGGTTTGCGCATGCGCAATAAGGATGGTCACGCCGCACACCACCACCACCCGATTGAACGTCGCCTTAAGCTGCTTCGCATCTAATGAATCATTACATGCCAGGGCGGCTTAAGAGTTTCTACTCAGGCTTCGCGTACGTTTACACACATAAAATGAAATAATGTACACTACTCACGAATGGAAGCGCAAAAACTTAGGGCTAGGCAATGAACGTACTTTCGTTTCCAGCGTCCACCCTTCGTGCCATGTCAGCGTAAGAAACATTACCTTCAGTGGCCACATTTGCAGCGACATGACGCGGTGATTACGAGCAATTACTCCGAACATTCCTCACATAAAAAAGGATGATGTCGCGTTTCAATCCGTGAGTACTGTACGAGCACATTAGGATGATAATTTCACACTTTGATACCTCCCTTATGAAATTTATAGCTTAATTTCTGTGCAATGAGCCTAATTCCACGTTGCAGCATTGGAAAACAACCTTATCCTGTGGCACCTCTTCCGCTCAATAAAACGAACAAACAAAAAAACAGGCATATCATACGACGCGTATTCAAGCACTTCAAACTTTGGAAACACAGTAAAAACTTTGTTCGAATATTTGAACGTATTTATGTCTACAGCAGAGCAAACATGCATTTGAGTAACATGCATGTGTCAATGCAGTGAGGGTCGTTTTACTGGCGAAAGCGTGGTTGCACTCACGCCCGCGACCTCCCGTTCGAGTTTTGTTGTATTCAAAGGGAGCCTACTTAATAGAGAAAAAGTAAAATTAAGAGAAGTGCGGAATACTTACTGTGTGTCTGCAAAAGAGTAGAGGTTACACTCAATGACATAATCGATACACACAGCTGAAAACTGGTATTTCTATCGTAACTGCGCGTTCCTTTTTTCTAGAATAACATACATTTCGCTAAGGTCGCAGCATATTAGCAGTAAACCGCACAGCTGTGCTGCGTGTAGATGATGCATTTCATAAACATTGGAGTCAATGAATATTTTGGAATATTACATCAACTACATCAACCCGATACATCAACCCGATATTACATCAACCCGATACAAATCCAGAACCAACGTTAATGTACGCGTATTAATTTAGCCTTAAGCGGCTTTTCCACCACAGCAGGTATATCGCAGGTGGTGTTGTACGCTTTTCTGTTGCCTGCAAATTGTAGGCAGGCTCCTAGGAAAGACACAAACGGCACCTTATTGATGTAGCCTCGTTAGCTCGCATATTTCGGAACATCGAAACTAGGGCTGATAACACAGGCTTCAGAGACTCCAAGCAGAAACAAGAGGTACGGGGACAGACTATAGTCTGACAAAACTTTGCAACGATGACGGGAGCATAGAACGACGCAAGCAAAACTCGCATAATACTGGCTAGAATTTTTTTTTTTTGGGGGGGGGGGGGGGGGGGGCTTCTTTATGATGATCTCCAGGTGAGGTAAGCGATGCAGTGTTATTAATATTGACACGTGTGGATATATATAGACGACAATTACTACGGGGAGGTATAACGGAATCGGACAGTATGATATTGATATCGCATCACTTTTGCGACGTATAAACGTACCGGCTCCTGGCTGACCCGTGCTGCTTGCGTCTGTGAAAAACAAAAAAGCGGTGTGATAGTACATGTTCACAGCGATTACTTTTTGCCGCATACAATAGTATACAATCCTGGTGCCGTCTATTTAAATAATCATTTTGGTTTCGCATTCAAATTTCGTTTATGCCTCCGAAGCACCAAAAACTGTGCAGTTTCCGTAGTAGCAAATAAGAGAGAACGGAGAATTGACACTCAACAAACCAGGAAATAAAACATTGCGAAACATATCGAAGCAAAACATATGCCCCATATCATTTTGCGACTAATCGATGGTTAACGTGAACATATATGCTCTCCTTGTTCCTGACTTCAGCCTTTTAAATTTTAAGATTACAGAAAGTCTTAAAATTCGGTATCTACTGATACTATTACGCAGACAAGTTGCTCCACACATAATCATAGTCATAATTTACTACCTATTTTTACGTCAACTCCAGAACAAAAGCCTCCGCCAACAATTTCCGATGTACCAGTCTGAATCTACTGGATGCTATCTAGAGCTGACGACCTTCTATTTCATTTCTCCACCCAACCTGCTCCCGTATTTAGCTTCATGCCATGGCAAAAAGTGATCGCGATTTAGATAAGTCGTCTAACTTGGGTGCTGGCTCTTTGATCTTGCAATGACGCAGATTCTTTCAGCTAAGCGTTGTGCATCAGTGCACTGATTTTATTTGAGCGAATTATCGACGCGTTTTTTTTTTTGCTTTTCTTTTTTCTTTAAAGGGGGGTTGAGGGGGGCCCGCAGGGGTTGGTGTGCCATTCTCATAACACAAGAATGGAAATTTCAGTGTTCCTTTTGCTTTGTTTTGCATCTATGGGTGTATTTGGGAACAGTAGCTTAAAATGCGACGCGGACGCTCATATGTCTAGAGGCCATACCTAGAACAGCTCCGCTGTTCAAACAAAGTTTTGAGCCCGATGACCTCTTTATCGCAGTTCTACTATACCTTCAGTTGGGGTACTGGAGTCTGCTTTAACGTTCTATTTTACCGTTATAGCACTTTTGTTCGATTCTGAAATTCTGCAGAATAAACGGCATAACTTACGAATGTACAACGAATAATTCTTCCCTATAGGCACAATGACAATTTCCGTCTGATATTGCGGCTACGGTTAAAGTACGGCCACAGTGTCTCCGTGCATCACAGAACACCCTCTTTCTTGCAACATCATAAGCTATTATTTATGGCTTTCCTGCAACAGCACTTCAGCCTAAAACATGACGTCGACGACATTGGTAGATTTTGTGTCCGTTCCCGGCACATCGTACACGCTGTGAGGCCGAGAAAATGTACTACACCCGACATACCTGACACGCTTGACATGCTTGACATGCCCGACATCTGAGATGATTCTACCGAAGACATGGAGGACATTTCTGATTGGTCGGCCATTTCTGTAAAAAAGAGCAAGATATCGTGACATGGTTACACAGACTATACCGAGGCGCTGTCTCGGACCTTTACATAAAAGCGCGAACAAAGACACCGCTGAAAAGTGAGCGGTACAGCGGCCGGCTCACGAGACAATCTCGAGAGCCAGTTCTGTCTGCTCTCTGTGCCGTATAGTCCTTGGCATTGTATGGATAATCAGTCACAGGCAGGAAAACACTTTCTTTCTTTCCCTCTTCCTGTGAATATTTTTGACACACCTTACAGGCGGTGTATAGGCTATAAATTAATGAGCACTTCCGCAACAGTCAACTGCGGGGCAACTACTTTATAACGGCGCTTTGCTACAACGACGGATCACCCTTCGCACAATATGTTTTCTATGACGACAGCACATGTTACTGTGACTTCTTTTTGGGGACAAGAGGCTAACTGTCACACGCGTAGGCGACGCTGCCGAAAGACAAACGCGTGGTGACGGAGGTAACAATACCACTTTGCGACCGAGTGATTGGGACGTAACACGAGTGGTTGATTTTGATGTAACGTCGCAAAACTTACAACCACTTGACAACACACACAACCGCTAACTCAGAACTAGATTTATGGGCAAAATGAGTCGCAAATTTTTCGATTGCAAGACAAATTTATTTGTAGTGCTTAAACGCTGAGAGGGACTATGTTGCCTACTGCTTTGTTGGCTTGATATCGACTTCTCTTTTTTTTCGTCAACATCTTTCTCTATTGTTCCCCTTATGCAGGACAACATACAGGGTGATTGGTTTAGAACTGACCTATTCCAGTGGGCTCTACTCGTGTTATAAATTATCCCGATTTTAATGCGGTCTGCGGACAGGAGGATTCAGGAAAGACGAAAATTTCAATGGCCAGGCTGTGTTTTTGGGTGTGCAATGCACAAAAAAAGAAGAAATAAGAAAGCACGAAACTGTGACATTCCACGAAATTCTTTACAATGAGAGACTACATACTGTTGAAGTCAGAACAAGTTGACACTTCGGGAGGTCATTTCAACATCTGCTGTAGGATTGACTGATCAAAAACGTGAATGGCCTTTAAAAACCTTTACTACTCACGTTTGGCATGCCTCATTAGAATCAGACTTTCTAAGATCTTATAGGTAGAAGCCATTCCTCCCTGCATAACGTTTCGCGTAGTTTCGGTTATGTCATAGTTATTCTTGTTTCATCGCGTTTCACATCGAAAAACGGGACCGGCCAGTAAATTTTCGTCCTTCCTGAATTTTCTGCCTCAAAGCGCGTAAAAATGGGACATTTTGTGACAAAACTGCAGCCCTATGAAATAGGTAAGTTCTAAAAAAATCACCCTGAGCAAAGGCCGGCATGAATAGGGATAGAGAAACTTCCCGGTTTCCAAAAACTTCATTTCATAAATTCGTTTCGCCACCTTTGAAGGTGCTGCTCATAATGCTAACGAACGCTAAAAGTAAGACGCCGGCGCCGCTCCAAGACAGCGTTCATGGGACGGACCCAACGTAAATAAAACTCTGCGAGTAGGCATTTCTTCGACAACTCCGAAAACGATTTGCAATAAAACTCTTCGATTAGCCACTTCTTTGACAACTCCCTAAAGGAGTTGCACCCGTCAGCTCGGCCGTTCAGCCACCTTCTAAGAGTGAAATGTCACGGACTTGTTAATCTATATAGCACCACGATGAACATTATGCGACAATTTAAGAACAATTCGTGTTGTTTAGGACCAGGAGGCATGCATATTCGCAATTATATTCCAAAAAGTACGCGTAAATGTTTTATTCTCAAAACATCGCAGTTCGTTCGCGCAGTTAGCATTCACTTATCCTTCCGGCGTTCATAGTGTTTCTGCAATGTTTTTTTTTCTGCAAATTAGCAATGTTTCTGTTTATTTATTTCTTCGCGATTCCCGGAATCTCTTCAATTACAACAGGAAAGCGGTAGAACTGCCTGAAAATTCGATCGCAATAATTGTACAGCATAAAATAGTTTTGTGAGTACGGGTCTTTCACTTTCGCCCCGCCAATATGTTCTAAATACTGACATGCGCGCATTAATTCTTCCAACACGAACCATACACAAGTAAAAATGACTAACGGGCGTAGATGGAGCAACGGGAAAATAGGAATGTCCACTGCGGCAGAGTCATGCGTCAGAAGACGTCTGTAAATCGTTATGAGCCAGTTAACGAAAAACTGTGCAAGGCTCCAGCTAACATTCCCAGACACATTTTTTTTATGTGAACGAAAGCTATTTAGCGATTATGTGTGGCTCGAATATCGGTAGACTCTTCTCAACTCGTACAGTGGTACCTTTTCAAGTGATGTGCACGCATGCAATTCAGCATCAACAAGAACGGCTGTCTTTTCAACGTAAAATTTTGGCAAACTGTTTTCCTAAGAAACCAATAGGCTAACTGAAAAATACATTTCGGAAATTTCCTTGCAGAGCAGGAATATCATTACCAAAGAAGCCGGGTTATTTCTGGCAGCTTCGACATTATCAATGCGTTCCTATTTCTAACTACACGGGCTTTTGGCGTTTCGCCACCATCGAAGTGTGGCCGCCGTGAACGGGAAATCGAACCCCCGCCCCCGAGCTCAGTAGCCCCTAGTCTGAGCTGCTGATCTACCCGAGATGCTAATCTACCCCGCCGGACAAAGACGAAAAAAGTCAGCACTGCACGAGAAAAGGAGTCAAGAAGACAGCTGAACGGCTTAGACGGCACCGAAGCAATTCGTGGGGGGAAATTTGAGCGCTTGAAAGCTAGCATATCCATAATGGAGTTAATATGAAGAAATCCCACGATCGGAATCTTGGCGTGTGTTCCGCTACGGTGGAAAAATTATGCCTTAACCCTCGTGCCACTGCCAAGTGCTTCAGCCAATTAAACGTGAATTGCGATCGGACTTAGCTAGACTCTAAGCTACGCTTAGCCCGAATCGTCGTTAAAGAATAACAACTAGTACTGACTTACTGCGTTGGAGTCTCTTGAAGACCACAGAGGCTGGAACGGGAGAGCTTGCTTGCCTGCTGCTTCAGACGAACGTGCCCAGATTCGTTGGGTTTCCTCTTCTTCGAATGATCACGCGCACACCCTGCACGGGACGGCACATTTGCGCACCCCCTGCACGGGACCGACATTCGCGTGACATTAAAATTAAGGTAATACTTTGATTCAGGAACAGAGAAGGAAAAATTAAGGGAAAAACATGCGAGAAGAATACTTTGCGCAGAACGTGTATATACTGAGAACCGCCCAAAACGAGTTATGCATTCTGCAACGGTTTAGATATAAGTTCATGATTATCAAAAGACGCGAAGAAAACACACGAAACATTGCGAAGAAGACACCAACACAAGCGCGACACTAGCACGATCGCTCAGTAAAAACAGCATTTATTTTGTATATTCTCTAGTATTTTCTCTTTTTTATTTAATTATTTGTTGTTTATCATTCAAAACTATTCAAATTATCTACAAAATTTTAAACTACGAATTGTTGCCCAATCTCCCCAGAGTGGGTATGTGCCATATTGTCATACGGTTCAAACAAATAAACAAACAAGCGCCGCCCTTTCAACTTATATTTATTCCCTTCGACACACAGTTTTATGCCCACATGTGGTCACGCAGAGCATGAAAAACTCAACACGGGAAACAAAAGGTATCAAGTATGTCCATTCAAATAGAAAAGTTCTTTTTGCAGCTAGGCGATAGACAGAACCCTGAAACACGAATTCTTGGTATTATGCAGGTGCAAAGTTTCTCTTATCTCGCGAGTTGTCTAGCCCCTTCAGGCACGCATCATGATGTACTCTCCGAAATGTCTAAACTTCGCACAACATAGTTCTAAGACACTCGTTATTACATTTCCAAAAAAGAAAATGAAGAAGTGTGTTGTTTTTTGCGAGCTTTGCGAATTAACCTTAAGTAGCGTATAATTAAATGTTTAATTATTCTGCAACCACTCCCGTACAATTTTTACATAAAAAGAAGGTAAGCTTAGGCTCAAAATGCACACGCAGTTCTTTTTTCGCTCTGTTCATTTTGAGCAAAGAAAAATAATACTTAAGAAGTTGGTTCTGGAACGCGGCACGTCCACTGACCCGTCAATCATCGTAGTGCCTTCACCAAAGTGATCGCCTGCAGTCGTATGCAGCACATTGGGGTCAAGTCAAGACACGTTGACTATCTAGAAGGTTCAATTGATCCTATGCGAAATGTATCTTGCCCTTTCTTTCCCACTAGTGCGGGGAACTGGCAAAAACAAGTCGCGTCCACATATGTGAACGCTGTGCCTGAAGGGGCTCGTCATGATTCCTGGCGATGATGTTAGTTTTTCTGAACTGAGGACCGCACCCGTACTCCTCGCAATGAGCAGCTAGCTATACGAGACCGAACCATTAGTGCGAGTGTTGACCTCATGTTGTTTTAGTATAACATTCACGCACCTTCTGACCCTTATCCAAATCACTATTGAGTAGTGGTTGCAACTCCGCAGAGAATTTGTTGAAACAACCGGTTTTGCAATGCTGTCATTCGTGGACCATGAGTTAAGCCTAGCCCCGTAACGTTTCCTGCGGAGAAATAGGACGCCTCAGTCTGCGTGAGAGATTCGCGCAGCTTCATTTCTGCTTTGCTGGAGGGATGGACGCGATCACTTCGACGTGAGTTTGCGATTATTTTAATTTGCGGATTCTTTAAACTACGAGCCTCTGCCATAAATGAAGGTAAGCTCATTTTCTTCACCTGTGCACCACTTCATTCTATTACCATTAAAAAATGAAAACACCTGTTTTGAAGCAACACAGCCGCATGCGCGACATGTTTCAAAAGTACGTGACTGAGTAATTGTTGCGGTACACGTGATTAATTTGTCCTTAATAAAAATGCCAGGTTACGATTTCCGATTACTTTGGAACGTACAGACTTTTATTGGCCGCGCTTATTAGAGCTTGTTTTAAGCTTGCATTAACGTTTACGTTCGAGCGCATGTAGTGCTATTCCGCCTCTGTAAAGCTGCTTGTACCGCGTAATGACAGCAGAAATTCCGGCAGGTGTCCTGTGATTTATTCTGTCATTAGAACAAATTTGTGGATAAGAAAATGTTCGTGCCAGCGAAGTCATGTCTTCTTGCACAGTGCTATTTATATGTAACGTATTCCGGAGTTGTGATTCTAAAATAGTTTCCAATGTGTGAGGATGTGAGTCTTAATGTCGTCGTGTTTTAGGGGGAGGTGTTTGGCGTTTTTCTGTAGCCCTGGCATTACTTTGGTTTGAATGTTTCGACGCACGGCTTCAAAGTTGTGGCTTAGTATTTCCTTCTGAATATCCAACATCTGTAGTCCCTGCACCTTTCGCAGATGCAGTAAAAGTAATCTCGCACGTCGCTTCAGCCTGGTATTTCGTACCATATCCGCCCCTCTGTATCCGTACGATGATATCGAGTTTTTGCCTTTTCACACCGTCCTCTTCTAGGTACTAATTTATGCAATACTTTCCTTTTCCCAATTTTTTTCCTGGCTGGTACTCACCCTTCATTGCCTGAAACGAGCACTAGACCAATTAAATTATGGCTTTCTTCTCTGATGGTGGCGTTATTTTCCGTTTCTCGCATAAATAAAGATAGATGTCTGCACATTTGCATGTCTTTTTTCTTTTTCTTGGGCTCTTGACAGAAAACGAAAGATCACTGATTTTATTAAAAGCTCTTATTCCCAGTGTCTCTGTATGTGTCATTCAATTGACTAATGTGCCCGTGTCCTGTTTTTTCGTTTCTCGCTCCGCTTAACTGCTTTTCAGGTTTATGCGCGTTTTCAAGAATTGAAGCATTACAGCAGGCGATAAAAAGTTTTTGTTGGTGCAGTTACTGAAAGCGCGATCTGTTTTCGTGCAATTGTGCCTTACCTACCGCAATTCAGCTGTACTTTAAAAAAAACTTACATGATTTAATTTATTCTTTGCTTTTTTTGCGTACATGTAGCTTGCAGTTTTCCGTCCAGAATGCGATTTCTACAGCGTTCTTACCAACTCAGCTCTCCAGTATACTTTCAAAGCATCAAATTCTTGTCATTCGATAGATTTTGGGTCTTTTCAACACATTTTTCGTAAGTAATAACACCTTACCGAAACAGTGTAACTCGCACAGTTATAGATGAAATCATGACGTGTCCCCTCGTGGTGATCTGCTTGTTAGCACAGTCGACTTATAAATGTGGGCGAACGATGCTGGTCGTAAGTACGAAAATATAAAGGACTGGGGCTTTAGATCTTCTCACACTGCATTCGGTTTGTCTTACGCGAGAACAATTACGCATCAGTTCCCAAGCCAAGCGAGAAAACAGCGAGAAGAAAGTTTCGAATTCGCTGTCGCAGTTCGTAAACACCACATCTTATCTTCCACGCGTATACCACTGCTGGTGGAGATAGCTTGCTGGTAGAACTTCTGCTGAGGCCACAAATGCGGCTGGTGCGGCGGTGCGTGGTAAAGGCGGCACACTACGGGGACGATTTCGAATTGTGCGCTGTGCAGCTGCTAGTTCGTAATGCCGTCAAGGCTAACCTTGTAGTCCATCCAGTGTATGGCAGGGAACACCGTCAAATCGGTGACCTTTCTGTCTGCTTGAGATTTCACACAGGAAGAAGACTGCCAGGCTTACACCCTATCTGCAGGGCTGTGTCAGGACTGCATAGAACCTTGACGTGAGCCCCGGTAAACTTCTTCCTGTTTCCAAAGCTCAAAAGAAGCCAGAAAGGCCACCGTTCCGACGGTGTTCTCGCCATCCAACTGGCTGTCACAGTCTCTGAGAGAGGTCATGGCAGACGACTTAGGGGAGCCTTTACATCCTGGTAATTGCGTTGTAATCGGTGAATCGACGCCGAAGAAAACTATTTTGAAAAGGTTAAACAATATACCGATCGGATCAAGACAATATCACAGTTTACCGCATGGGCGAAGAAATGAATGTCCATAGCAATAAATAACAATCTTATACGATGTAAGGCTGGCAGCTTCTTTGGATCCGAGCTAACGTAACCCTACACAACTCTGGTGTAAGAGAATACGGCCGCTTTAGGGGACATATAAGCTTTTCGCACAGACTCTTCGCATTGAGAGCGCAGCACGTAGAAGGATATACGAGCCATCCGCCAAGGCCTAGGAAGATCGCGCACGCGCCAACGATCACGACCGAGCCCTTATAATCAAAGTTGACAATTGCTGCTCGAACGAACCCTACATCACCCCGCCTCGAGTCCCTTCATGCTCATTCAAGACGGGCGGAGTGTTTCGTCTCTGCTCGGCGTTACGTAGCGCAAAGTTCAGCAGAGAAAAGGACTTGCATACCACGCTCATGAAACGCTCGCGGCCATTTCGCTAGCTTGATATACGCCAAAACTTGTATTGCACGACGTGAATGTATGACGAACATTAATGAAAGGCCTAACATGTAAATCATCACATGCACGTTATGTACAGCATGATTTGCTCCTTGCTGGCTGCTTCGCATTACATCGATTCCCACAGTGCGTGGGATCTGCCGGTTGTTTTTTCACCTTCACGTAGTCTCACCGACATTGCCAGACCCTGTACTTTGTGCTGTATATTTTGACTTCGATAGCTTCGGGCATGTATGCGCTAATGCCTGTTCAATTTACATGCATCTTGTAAGTTATGCATGCATCGACGTTTTTCGTGATGAATCCGCTGCAAATAGCCGGCTTGCTACCATGCTGCAAGCAGGCCCTCTTTTAGTTTTCACCGTATCTCTGCACAACGAACCTCCGTAATTCCAGTTGGACGTTGCTGGCGTGTTACCGTCTTATAAAACAGACCACCACCAGAACATCCGGGCCAAAAATCTGCACATAAGCTGTACTTTCTGCCCCATCCTACTACATCCCATGGCAATACGTGCCGCCGTCAACAAGCTCGTTTCGCTGTTCAATACTGCCGTTAAACAATTAAGCATACACAAAGAATTTCTATTGCTAAAAGTAGGATGGCTTAAGCACGCAATAACTTTATCAGGCAAGACTGCAAATTTTTGGTGCGTCATTGTCTTCTCGATTTCTTTCTCGCTGGGAAAGATGAAGGTATTCCTAAGGGTGGCAGGAATCTTGTATTGAGTGAAAATGTCAGACAACCCATCTCAAAGATAATCTACTCAAGCTTGTGCAAGCCTGACCTCAGGTCATCCACTTTGTGGTACCTGACTGGTGATATACATAAAAAACACAAACACACACACAGTGCAGGAGGGGTGCAGCATAATGTCACTTTTATTGAAACATCGAAAGCAGCGAAGCGTAACGTTAAATACAACAACATAAAAGCAAACCTTGAAACTCACTGCAGTAATGAGCAAACCGTTTATATAATATCTCGCTTTCGCGATATAAAAAATATAAAAATCGCATGTGGACCCCTATTTAACTTTGACAAGGAAGTTTGTTCTGGAGCTATAGAGAATAGCTGAGCAGACGCGTCATCATATGCACGTAGCAGGGCAACTGAGAGTTTCATACTCTCTGTCGACGCTGGACCATATCGTAGTAGAACTTTCTAAATTCTCTGAGTCGCTCGAAAGGACCGTTGGGATGACATTTCTGGGAGATGTCCGTCAGGTGCACGTTGAACAGAAACCACGTGAAGTTGGCCCTCCTTTTGTTCGTAGTCATGACGAACTCGGCCTGGGGGGGCAAATAATGTTGCAGTAGGTTACATTACAATTAAAATCAAATTCCTTTTTAACGCGCATTTTGGGGTAGGGCAAGACAGCTATCACAGACACCTTCACAGGACCTAGCGCCCCGCAGAGAACTTAACGATGTTCTAACGATTATAAATATAAATGCGGTCACTGTGAAGAAAAAATAAATTTTCTGGGGGGACAGAATTAAAAACTACAGCAGGGAGAAATACGTGAAATTCTCCTATCAGGCAATAATTGTTGTGCACGCACGCTTGTATCCTAAATGTGTTGAGAGCGCGAGTTGTCTCGATATTTATTTTTCTAATCACTAGTTCCTTCGGCATATAGGAGTCAGAATAATGTCGAATGCCTACCTGGGTGTTTCGTTGAATTCACCAATGAACTTGCTAAAATCCGAGCTAACATTTCCGCCACTACTGCGTCAAGTATGTTGCGCCTTATTTCAGCTGCGATAAACATCCCGCATCGACTATTCTTTCTATCAAGGAAGTAATGTCCGCTAATGGGCCTTTTATTCATTTCTTGTTCAATTTAAGTTTAATTACTCCTCGCGTGCTACCCTGCGCAGCTCAAAAATTGTACTTGAAAGAATCAAAGATAGACGTTGTGGCGGCTGCTGAATTCATATGCGATAGATGGCCCCACACTGTGCAGAAAAATATACAATCATTCTTATACGAGAGTAAAAAAAATCTCGGAATAGGACTCTATAAGAGCGACAGAAATACGAAAATCGACTAAACGTGCAATCACAAGTGAAACGAAAAAGAACGTGGATATAATAAAATTAGTGAGAGTTTAGTGCACATGTGCGAAGTATACGTATCGCAAGTAACGGGTACGACAGTGGAAAGTGTCATTTTTGTTAAAACCTCACTTTGTGCCAGAGCCGAAAATTCTCGTAGTATCTAACGGAAACAATTCATATGCACTCTTAGTGGTTGTCTGTAAAACCACGCATAGTGTTTGCCCGTTCATACTTGCAGAGCGTGGAGGTTGTGCGCGTTCATTCATTCCAAAACAGATCTGCCTCTTTATCTTATTGTATACAGATGGAACATCAAGCGAAACAATATCTTGCATTGCAGAGACGGTATATAAGTCCCTGGGCGCCACACTACAAAGGTTGCAGGGCCGGTGTCAGTGATACCTCTGGAATTTTGTATGTGCCAGATCCCCCCAAAAGTAGTTACGAAACGGCGCCAGGAAGCAATACGAAAACACGAGGGAGAACACGAAACAGTCTTCGTCTTGCTTCGTGGTGCAGTTTCGCAATTATGAATCCTTACCAACTAGCCCAGTTGCCAGTTCCCCCCAGTAGCAGTTTTCCTTTTCTATTTTATGTTCTTCTTTCTCATCTTTCATTATTCTTTTTATTATTGTTCCTTCTTCACTGTGTTGTTTCGTTCCTTATTTGTTTACGTTTTCGTTATTCCTGCTAAGTTTTTCGGGCATCTTAACGTAGCCCTTTTACTGAATATCAAAAGATGCGGCCTAAGAAGTTATCCTAAAATATTCGAACAAGATTCAAAGCGCCGATAATGTCATGCAGTTGCAGATCTCTCCGATGCAAGTTTTCGGTGAAAATATCAGTTACGATTTCTATAATGTGTTGTCTCGAACAGAAGACGAAGAGGAGCGGTAAGCGACAAGAGAAGGGGAAGAGGGTCGAAGGTCGACATTATACAGTTAACAGCAACAGTTGATCAGTGTCCGATCTCTATTTTACATTTGGCGCAGCCCGACAGGATGTGGATAGTAGTAAGAGTTGGTACTACTGCTGCGGGACAACCGTACGTCACGTCGTACAAAGCTGAAGACGAGCAACAAGTCGAACTCCAGGAGTCGGCGACGTCACCAAGCCTGCTTCAGTTCATAGCAAGCAAGGCGAATGTCACCGAGGCGGACCTCATCAGCCGAGGTATGTGGAAAATCAATATCAAGATGTCCTACTATGAAAAGCACTTCAGGCAGCTAACCAGTGACGAGTCGTTTTCAAGTGGCACAAACCAGCACATTGCGGTGCTTATGCAGCAGATGTTGCAAGTGCAGGCATTACAAACTGAGCAACATGGACAATTACTTGCTGTGCTAACGGAGACACTACGCGCTAACACCGGTCCCAAAAATGATTTAGTCAGGCCGGACATGTTCGATGGGACGTCCTCGTCAGCAACTACTTGGCTGAAATCCTTCGAGTACGCTTGTGAGAATAGGTGGATGACGTCACAAGACAAAGTGCAGAATATGAGGTTGTTGTTCCTCATTCACAATGCCAAGAAGTGGTACGAGCTCCGAATATTAGACCATCAGGACGATTCCTGGGATCAGTGGAGAGCTACTTTCATCTCGGCTTTTGACCAAAACCCTGTCGAACGGTGGGACAGGGCTATATTTTTCAAGCAACGTTCAGGGTCACTAATTGATTACTGCTATGAGAAGAGACGGCTATTGCAGTTAGCAGACCCTGAGCTGCCCGAATCATCTATTGCACCTTTAGTCATCCATGGTATGACAAAGGAATGTCAAAAGCAAGTGCAAATAAGATCGCCCAAGACTGTTGAAGACCTATTGGGATGTCTTAAGGACGTTTGCCATGAGACTTCCGGGCACGCTTCACAGCATAACTGGACCCATTCAGTGAGAGTTCCTGCAGATAATGCAGCGCCAGCAATGACAACAGCCCCAAGAAGTACCGCTTCATACTATCGGCCTAGCAGCGGAGACCCCCAGGAGACAAAAAAACTAATAAACGTGGGTGTACAGCCCAACCCGTGTAACCAAAATGAGGCTGTCTACTTGATTCAGTCAAATGTTTTACAAGCTGCACTGATTATAAATGGAAGAAAAGTAAAAGCATTAGTTGACACAGGAGCTTCAGTAAGCCTGATCAATGAAATCATGGTGAAGCCAGAGGAGATGCGACAAGGTAAAACGATAACAGTTAAGAGCTATGACGGATCATCTCGAACACTGCATACCTGGACAAGAGCTAATGTACATTTGGCTGGGGAAGACTTCACGATAGAAGCACTCGTCATGCGTGATGTCGAATTTTCGTTTATTCTGTCAAGACCCGACATGAAGAAGCTTAGAATGAACATTTCTTGGAAAGATGAAGTCACTCTAGATTCCATGGTTTCATCTATACAGACACCGACGAAGATGAGAATTGTCAAGTGCGCTCGTGATGTATGGACAGTTTTTCCGGAGCTTGTATGCTTGGACGCATATCCACCTGCAGCTTTCGTACCCGAAGTACCTTTCGAACTTCATGACACGGCTATAGTGCGAAAAAGATCCTATAGGATATCCCATGAAAAGAAGACATGGCTGAAGCAAGAACTGCAATAAATGCTAAACGCTGGAATTATAAGGCCATCGACGTCACCGTTTGCGTCGCCTATAACTATTGTCCCTAAAGATGGTTCACTGCGACTCTGTACCGATTACCGGCAAATCAACGCCCAAACAGAGCTATATCCATACCCTATGCCCTTGGTTGACGACATCATTAACGACACCGGAGGATGCAAATGGTTCTCCCGAATCGACTTGTGCAAAGGTTACTGGCAGGTACCTCTCCAGGAAGAATCGAAGAAGTACACGGCATTTATAACGCCATTTGATATATACGAATACAACCGCCTGCCATTCGGTTGGAAGAATTCAGGCGCTTGGTTTCAGCGCATGATGAACAATGTACTTAAAGAGTTCATAGGGGACTTCTGCAATGTTTATGTCGATGATGTCATAATTTATTCTCGTACGGAGGAAGAGCATTGTTCCCACTTGTCTCAGGTACTAGAGGCACTGAGCAATTCACACCTGAAAATAAACAAGAAGAAAAGTGAATTCTTTCCAGAGAAAAGTGGTGTTTCTTGGCAGAGTCCTCGACGGCTTCACAAAGACCACAAAGGAACAGTCCGTCCAGCGCATCAAGGATATGCAGAAACCCTGCGATGTCCACTCACTGCGCGTCTTCCTAGGACTAGCCGGACATTTTAGGGCATTGATCAAAGATTTCGCAGCAATATCCAGGTGCCTTACAAGACTAACTCAAAAGGAAGTCCCTTTCGTGTGGAGCGATGAGTGCGAACGTGCATATCAAGAACTGGTGCGTGCCATATCTTCAGACCCAATCCTCATATTACCCGATTTCGCCAAACCATTCGAGCTCTGCACCGATGCGTCCAATTACGGCGCAGGAGCGGTGTTATACCAAACAGGCATAACCCAAGACCGAAGCCGCCAGTTGAAGGTCATCGGTTATTATTCCTACACCTTTTCAAGAGCTGAAGTAAACTACTCGACCACGGAAAAGGAGGCTTTAGCAGTGGTGCTGGCGTTGCGGTACGTCAGAAATCATTTGGAAGGGCGTCGGTTTAAACTTTTCACAGACAATCAAGCATTGACGTACCTTCTGAGCCTTACACAACCGAAGGGCAGAGTAGCAAAGTGGATTCAGCGAAATTCAGGAGTTCACGTTTGATGTTAGCCACAGACCTGGTGACAAAGCTCCCTGACGCGGACGCCTTATCAAGATTGCACATAGCGCAAACGAATGACTATCAAGAGGCGCACGTTGCAAGTGTATGGGAAGGCACCGAAGATTTAGAACTGATGAACGGAAAGTTTGTTGTGCCTCAAAGCTGCATATCAAAAATATTGAGGCTCTATCACGACAGTCCACACTCAGGTGGCCATGACGGCTTTTGGCGGACGTACTGGAAAATTCAGAAACGTTTTGCTTGGAAGAACATGAAGGCCGATGTAGAAAATTACGTAAGAACCTGTCATGAATGCCAGACGATGAAAGCCAAGTTCCGCCCCAAAGGAAAACCGGATGGTGATTCCTTCATATTCCGATGTGCCATTCGAAGTTGTCCACCTAGATTTTGCTGAGCTCAAAAAGAAGTACGCCGAACTCAGTCCTTTCTAGTGACTGTTGACCAGTGCACACGTATGGCGGCGGCAAAACCCGGAAGAGAAGATGCGAACAGTGTCATTTCATTAATGGAAAGACAGGAATTTAGACACACCAAGGCACACACACACCATATCTGATAATGGACCTGCATTCCGCAGTGAGAGGCTCCGACGGTGGGCAGAAGAAAAAGGTATCACTTTAAGATTCGCCACACCGTACCACCCCGAAGGAAATGCTCTCGCGGAACGCCTCATCAGTGACTTGAAGACCTTTATTTCCATATACGATGACTTCCGTGGAGGATGGAAGTGTTCCCTTGAGGCAGCGGGGTGAGGCATCACAATCAATCTCACACGGCTGGACTTGGCTGTAGCCCTCAGTTTGCTGCCTTTCAGAAGACGACGTGGCTACCAGCAGATTACGAACTTGGCATAGTAGGGAAGATTCATATTCCGTAACGCAAAAAGACGATCGAGGAAACCGACAAGTATAAAAGTTCAATGAAGAAGTACTACGACTTGCGCCACGCAACTCGCATGCCCGATATACAACCCCGAGACATGGTACTAGTGCGGAAAGGTCTTTATCATTCGAAAATTGCTTTTACTGGTCCTTATATCGTCTTCAAAACGGTGAAACAACAAGGTGTACTGAATTCTGTGCACTTCGAAGGACCATCCGGCAAGGCAGAAGTGACAACTGTGAGTAACCTAGTGCCATACCATCCGCGGAGGGATGGCGATAAGAGACCCGGAGGATGCGTTGTCCCGAACAGAAGACGAAGAGGAGCGGTAGCGACAAGAGAAGAGGAAGATGATCGAAGGTCGACATTAAACAGTTATCAGCAACAGTTGATCAGTGTCAGATCTCTATTTTACATATAATATTGGCTGTTCTGCATTCCACCTTAAAGGGCGAGGTGGTCAGCATGTTATACTGATTGTTGGTCTCAAAAGAAACTAAGTGTGTGGATACGGACGCAGTTGTATGTTTGGAAGCAGCCTAAAATATTCACCCGGTAATTTCGAATATCATTCGGCATGTCTAATCTGTTTTGAATGCACTTCTACCGACGAATGACGTATTCACACACCCTTCCGCCTAGAATAAGGTAAATATGTGAGGATGCGTCCATATTCTTTATTACACAAATAAAATCATAGCGTAATTAAATCCAGCAGTAGGTATTGTGATGCATCTACGCTTTTCGGCGCTTGTAATTTTATCGCAGAGAAATATGAATGAAAATGATGTACCTTTTCCTTCATCGTTTCCACTGTGTCATAGGTGTAGAACAGCGTCCTGCCTTGAACAGTAGCGATGCTACCGGCTGCTTTTTCAGCGGCCAGCATCTTTTCGTCACGTTCGCATGTCTGGGGCAAAATCATAAAAAAATGTCGACTTACTAATAAAACTAGCAGTTGTTCCGTGTAGGAATACAACCGATGAGCGAAGCTCCTTAGAAATGCGACGAACGCGGCGTTCGGCGCGCGCGGCGTTTCATTGTCCAGGCAACGTACCAACCACTGGGCGGACGACAGGGTGAAGCGATGGTCAGCATGTTATACTCGCGATGTTTTCGCGCGTTCGCCGGTTTGAGGGGAGAGGGCAGAGTCGAAGAAAGAGGCAGAGGGAGACTAATCTGCCTCCATTTCGCATGCGTTCGTATTCTCGCGCTTTGCGCATTGTGCAGACGCCATACGCGTTCCAGCACTCATAAAGCTCATTTATCCTCCCGCGTGAGGGGAAGTCGCCACAGCTGGCACCGTGCCAGGGAGCTTCAACGGCGACGGCGACGGCGGGGTGCCGGCCTAAGGAGCTTCGCTCCTAAAAAGTGATTGGCTCTCCCGTAATCCAGAGCAGATGTAAGCACAGAATGGCTACCGGCAAAGGAGTTTGGTGGGAGATTAAACTAAGCAGAATTGTAAAATGACTACAGTGCATGTTCGCAAGCCGTCGCTCCACCGCACCGCGCCACGCCATACTGTGCACTTGTCCATAAGGACGCCATTGCTTACTGTCGCTGTGCGTGATAAATCGTGCGCTTTGGCTAACGTATGCGGCCACGACGCCACGTAACGCTGGCATGCCGCACCCAACGCCGCGCCATCTCTCAAAGGAGACGGCAGCCCGAACCGCGAAACTCGCTCCGCGATCACATTAAATAAGTCCGTGCTTAGTTCAGGCTGGCCAGTATCTGCCTTTTGAACATCGCTATAGGAAATGACAATGAAAACTTCAGTGTACTAGAAGTTGTAGCTCCAGTGATATTGTGAACAAACATTTGGAAGAATTCGGAATAAATTTTTTTGTAACCTGTTTGGGCATTAATCAGCGTATGTAATGCGTTCTTGTACAGGGGGTTGAGGCCAGCGTTCGCGCTTGTTTGAACTTAGGTTGCCCTGATCTCGTTTTGTTCGTGACGGCACCCGAAATCGCTCGTTTAAGCACCCAGATAACTGCTCCGGCTGTTGGTTCAAGGTAACTTGAAGGTTACCGACAACGAGAGCTAAAAGCATTTTATGCTTAATAAGTGATTGTGGCATATGCGAGGTCTTCGTAGAATAAACTTCGAAATGCTTCAAGTGTGTTGGTTTATGGGTATTAATGACCCAAAGCCACTACGGCTATTCTGTAACGCCGTGGTGGAGGGATCTGGATAATTTGGGCCACCTTGGGTTATTTTCACATGCACTGACATAACACAGGTTCATATAGAAGTCAGCTAACCTGTGAACTGTCGCCGATAATGAAGCCGCTACAGTTCTCGTATACTGCATCGGCGGGCACCCGGTGGGGATAAGTCATGTTGTAGATGAGGGTGCCCATCTGGAACGAGAAGGCCAAAACTTGGCTCGGGATGTCGAAACTCTCGTCAGCCATTTTGACGAAGTAGTCCTGTAAGAGTTAGAGAGGAAACATGCAAACAAAATAAGAACTCTACTATAACATAGCAAAGCTCAGGTTAATTCGGTCGTTCTCAAGAACTCTGAGTTTTGTGTATGTTGAGCCCACTGCCACATATAAGAAACTTTAAGGGACCAAGCACACGGCCTAGATATACGCCGTCATTTCAGTCATGATGAGTAACTGTGAGCTGTGCTTTGTTTACAATAATTAACATTGCACTTCATAGGGGCCAGGCTAGTTCCTCTGAAGCTGTACTGATCTAATCGGGCGTAATACTGAAGAATACGTGAGCAAACCGGAATACATTGTAAAGTGTCCATGAACTAAAAGAGCAAGGTCTTCATGTTCAAGTACGCAAGTGAATAATACTATTTGTTTGATAACACACCGGTGCATGGTTATCGCCTCAATTTTGATTCGTAGTCTTGCAAAATCGAATGCTTGATTAAAAAATTGATTATGCTGATATCATTGACTTCGTGATTTTAAGATATTAGCAGAAGGATCGCAGTTGGCATGGTACTATAAATGTCTCGTGGAGAGTCTCCCGTGTTGAATGAACGGTCTCAGCAATTTGCATTTCTCGGCACACTTTAACGGGCCTTGTTCGTTGCGAAGCTACAAATTCGGGTCTTTTAAAGAATGTACTTTTACTTTAGTAGGCGCTGTGCACTCTTCGTCCAAATTCGGGTGGTCGCCCGGGCCAGAATGTCCACAGCATACCTAATTGACCTTATGTCAGGGCTATCTTGCTCGAGAAATTTATTCAGCTTTGATCTTGGAATTCAGCTTAAGAGTTTTAACATTGCGTTTATTTCGGTTATGAGTAGAGACCGGATTATAGGCAAATGCCTATTTTGTTCCTTGCGTTCCTATCGTGCCACATTCATATATGAGCACACATTAGAGGTTAAGAAGGGCTTTTATAGTGTTTTTATTGTGCCTATAAATGCCTATATTTGTCGATCGTGCCTAAACGCCTTCAAGTGCCTATAAATGCCTATTTTCCAAATGGGTGCCTATTTAACCCCAAATTTCACTTTCCAGTGCAGTTTGAGACCGTTATTCATGTTACCAAACAACATTGACCTCTAGGAATACTAGGGGGGTTTAAACTAGCCTACTAGTTCAACCAATTTCCGGAAAACAACCGCTAGCAGCCGTAAATTGGGACGCCATCTTACGCCAACGCGCTGAGATGTCGCGAGCGGCTAAAGGAGGAGAGGTTCAGGAGAGGAAAAGACGCTGTTTCTGCAACCCTAAATGGGGGCAAGTCAATGTCTACTATGGAATGGGGAGAGAGAAATAAACATAAGAGGAGGAGATGACAAGAAGGAAGAGTGGCGTCCATGGTCGAGGACGCGGCGGTTGGCTTCTAGAGCCGTTTGTCCATTCCTAGTGTCCTCAAGGAAGTGAGCCACTTTGAAGACATGGGTGTGGCAGTGGGCAAGAAATAGGAGGTCCCTCTATGCAGCCGCGGGAAGGTGACGGACGAATGCGAAACCATGGAGTCGGGCCCGTAGCCAGCCCCCCCCCCCCCCCGAAATTCGGATGGAAGGGGGTGTTTTACAGGGGGGAAATAGCAAAAATGGGTGTTTTTCAAGGCTTTCAACAAGTGCCCCCCCCCCCCCCCGAAAAAAATTCCTGGCTACGGGCGTGCATGGAGTGCTGTCAGGGGAAAGGAGAATGTAGATCAAAAGTACGAATAATGTGATGTGCACGCGGGTTTGGTTTTGTTTGTTGATGCGTGCCCAATGAAGAGCGTTGGACCACAATAATTTTTCAAGTTGGTTCATTACGAGCCGCGAAACCATTATGCAAGGAGGCGTCATGCGCACGCAAGGTCACGTGCCAATGATGTGCCTGAGCCAGGTCGTGCACGCGAGCGGTGTTGTGTCGTTTCGGCGTTCTGTGTAGTGTACTGCCTATTTCTTTGGGGTGGATCTCTCAGTGCGCGCACGTCTGGAGAGGCTGGCACGGATCACGTATCATTAAGGATCTTTTACACTAGAGCGACACGACACCGACGTAGACACGAGGCTGACACAGACGGTCGGCCGTCGAGTCGCCCGCCGACGATGTCGCCGGACCGTCTAGTCACACTAGGCCGACGACGACGACGACGCCTCGAAAAACAGCATGTCGTCGTAGTGTAACAGGATGGCAGACGGAAAACACCAGCAAAATGCATCGGCAGACTTGTCGTTGGCCGGTCGTCGCGAGATCGGTGGCCGAGCGAAAATTTGCCCATGTCGTTGGTTGGGGAGATCTTGGGGGGTATTGTGCGGAGGCCCCGCACAATACTTCTCAGCGCACTCCACGGATGTCTTTTCTTCGCTGCCCCTTTGTCTGTCCCCACCCCGTCCCCCCGACGCCGAGGGGCGATCGCGGGAGCTGCGCCGCGTAGCCCGAGAGGGACAATGGCAGAGGAGGGAGGACGGCTGAAAATGAGGCGCAGGTGGTGCTTGTTTCAATTTTTTCGTGCAAGTTCAGTCGGTGTCTCCGCGCGCGCCTCCAGTGTGACTAGAGAATCGGCCGACGAAAGGCTGTGAGCACGACAAGGCGCAGAGGGAGTCTTCCACAGACCATCGGCGGACTCTTGGCGTCGTTGCAGTGTAACTGGGACGACGACACGACAAAAGACGCTCCCAAAGACAGTCGGCAAACCAAAATCGGTGTCGTGTCGCGCTAGTGCAAATGAGGCTTTACCGCGACACACCGCGTCGCACAGCTGGAACTGTTGTTAGGGACAATGCACCAAAATCGCGCCAAGTGTTGTTAGGGCTGGTGCCGGCGCGACGCGGGATCGACGAAAACAAAAACGCATACGAAATGGAGGCTCATTAGTCTCACATCTCGCTGCGATTCGAAGTAAGAAATAAAAAAAATGCAAACACATTCCGCTTGTGCGTTTTATTATTTCTCTCAACTTTCATTCATCTATTTAAGCAACATATTAAAGAAATTACACATGTCACCACGAATAATTCTCGCAGTGTAACGTGCTACTGCGAGCGATGTCAGAGCACCAATGTCTACGTAGAGGAGCGACGTTAGAGCTCAGATAAATACGCAGGAGCATTCCTTGTTGTACGTCAACCCCTCCATCGTGGGTCGCGCGCGTGCGAGAAGGGCAAGTGGTGTTCATTTTGAAATTTTACATTTTTCCGCGGCGCGTAATGTTGCAAATCTTGGCAGATGTGATCCTGAGCGCCCAGTTGATGCAAAACACTTGTCAGTTCAAAATGCTCAGACCTGGTGAGGGGCCCTTTAAAGGTGTTCGTTATACAGATATCCAAAATTGGTGTTCTGGGCGTCGCTATAGCGCCACACGAGGACGTCATCGCATGGTATTGTCGGATTGGTCAAAGCCGGGCGGATCCGGAGGCAGTGAAAAAAAAAAAAGAACAGATGAGATTCGGAAAGCTTGCAGTGCCTGTGATCGTGGAAGCAGTCCAAAGCCACGTTAGGGGCAAAAAGCTTTCGTAGGGGGAGGGGTAGGGTCAATAGATCGACTTCATCTTAGGAGAATCATGAGTCATCTTACGAAAAATGCATGAGGAACCGTGCGAGTTTTATATGCGCGCTACAAATGCGGTGTTCTTCATGAATAGTAGAAATGTTTTGTGGAATGTGTTATGTATCCCAACAGTCAATATTTCTTAGCTGTCACACCTGGCTAACCCACGTATCCATATCTAAAGGTATATCCTCCTACGCACGACAGCTATTGATGTGTGGGCGCGTGTCTTTAAGAAAATGAAAAGATGAACGCACACGTCTGTAACAGCCAAAAGCATTTCTCTCTCGAAATGCAAGGCTATAAACTACAACCAGTACCATCTCAGTTACTGAAGCTGATGGTGGCTCGTAGAGGTGTTTTTCTTTTTGTTGCACTGTGCCTTTAGTTCGAAAAAGGAGCATAAGCAGCTGGTAAATATTTTGATACAGTTGCGCCGAGCGAAAGGCATAAAGGACAAAGGACAAATAGAAGAGGGAAAGCATGTGCTCGAGCCAGGCCTAGCCAGAAAATTTTTTTCGGGGGGGGGGGGGGGGGGGGCACCTGTTGAAAACCTTGAAAACCACCTATTTTTATTACTTTTTTTTGGCAAACTACCCCCCTCCATCCGAATTTCTGGCTACGGGCCTGGCTCGAGCTGTCAATTGTTCCGTTTGGTAAAAGCATGTCAAAGAGTTGCACATTTTGGTGAAAGGACGTCTTTGAAGTACTTTGATGTCCTTTCACCAAAACTAACTCTTGCAAATTTGCGAAATTAGTTATCCTGCTCTCTGTGCCCTTAGACCATCGTATCTTTCGCTCCGAGAAAACTCTATTAGAGTGTCGCCCCAACTAGCCCAAGTGCAAGCTTTGCTGAATGGGAAGCATTACATCAATTATGGCCTAGTAATATGTTACTATGTTTAAAATTTTATCTAGACGTATTGCTCTTTAGCGTGAAATGGTCCAGTATGTGACAGATCACACTCACGAATCTGGGCGGGTAGTCGCTGATGCTCCTGAAGGTTGTCGGTGGCATAGCGATGCACCTACTTGCGCTGGGCACGCTCAACACGCAGGTGATGACAACAACGATGTCCTTCCTGAATGCAGAAGAGGTTCACAGAACGGAACATTAGTTACAAATGCATATTCAAATATTACAGACAGCACCGCACGTATTTTCGTATGGTGTCGTGCGGGATAAAAAATAGAAGTTTTCTTGGCACATTGTATCAGCCGTGACGACAATGAAATGACATTGGCACCGATATTCATAACTAAGGATATAAATACCGAATAGGGAGATTGGTATATCAACTTACTGTTCATATACAGTTTCATTGTAGGGTACAGGTCACAATAAGTTGTACTTCATGATCGATATCTTGGAAACAAAACAGCGCAAAAGACGGAGCACAAGAAAAAAAAAGGGGACGCAAACAACAGCACTGTTGTTTGTTTCCCCCTTTTTCTTGTGCTCCGTCTTTTGCACTGTCTTGTTTCCAAGATGTCGTACCAACACGCCCAAGCATCCACTTTAGTTACCAACATCGACCACGTGGACAAAAAAGAGGGCTTGACACGTTGCTTTAACAAGTACTAGTTCTGGAAAGGGCCTAAGGTTTCGAATTTATGGAGATTGGCCGCCCGCTCCTTTTTCTTGAGGGAGACCGTGCCATATAGAGGAGAGCGAGGAAATTTAAGTGAGCGTATAGCCCCTTCAGTCACGGCGTACACAATTGTGTACGCGAATTTCAGAGGCGCGTCACACGGCGCCAGTTTCTTCAAATTGTCTGAAACTCGGTGTGCACATTCCTGCAGGCTTCCTGAGTGGACAAATAGCGATCATCTAACTTCATAGTGTTGCGTATTGCTGCAGAGGATCACTTTGCTAGAGACACTACCATGGTCGACGATCCTTCGACGTGCCGCGTTCCAGGAGCAACGTCAAGAGTATTTTTTTTTTGTCTCGACTCGAAACAATTACAAACAAAAATGAAACTGTGCATCCATTTCGGGCCTAGTTGTTTATTCTTTTTATGCAAGTATTCAAGCTGACTGACTGCAGAATAATTAGATAATTAGTTACACGCTAATTTACTTTAATTACGGAAACTCCCATAAAACAACACATTCCTTCATTTTCTTTCTTGGAATGTAATACTAAGTTCCTTGGAATTATGCCATGCGAATTTGATGCATTTGCAGTGGCGTATCTTAATTCGTGACTTAAGGGGGTAGAAAAACTAGCCTTCTAGGCAATGCGCATAACATTAACAATATTGGCAGGTACGCTCTCGATGAGACAGCTACTTAAATCCTGCAGAACCGAAAAGTACATTATGTTAGCGATGTATTTATAGGGCAATGACAGGTATAGGTAGACGTGTTCCACTGATGCCTTGCGTCTAAAATATCATTATTCATGAAGGACCTATCGTGATACATTGCACATTTGAACACTGTTAGTGTTCGAGATTTTAGTCCGCGAGGATCATCGAGCTACGCGGAATATTGTATGAACAATATCCCTGGCCCTGGTGTCGTCAATTGACGACACTACACAAGATTTCTCCTAGCACCTCGAAAACGAAACCAAACCTGCTAATTCTTGGGGAAGTGTTTCTTCAACGATCCCCACTGCGATCGACACCAACGTTGTGGAATTTTTGCGAAGTTTGGAGCCATAAAGAAAAAGAAACTTGACCGAAGTCGGTGACGCCGAGGCTGGCAAGCTGAGGTGGGAAGGCGGCGTTTTCGGGATAAAGTCCTGAAGTTGTTTTAAGAGCTTCCACAATGCCAAATACTACGTTGGTTCAGATATTCTTTACCCTCTAGTGAGCAGCAGGAATAAATTAGCCATTTTTGGAATTTCATGACCCCAGGGCCATGATGACCTAATTTGATGTCATGTCTGTAAATCCATAAATACGCACCACTGGCTCAATTTTTTGTTTGTGGCCTTCTGAGGTCCTAACTATTAGAAAAATATGTACTAGAAACGTCTCCGACAAAAATAAAAAATCCAGGGCTGAAAGGGATATACAAACATTTTTTTCCAAGAAGATATAATATTGCTCTCCAGTTTACTAACTTCAAAGTAATGAACAACCTGGGGTAGTAGGAGAAAGAAAACATATAGTGCTTTTAGGACGGCACAGCTTGCGTATGTCATGAAGTTATTCTACGGCGTTACAATCACGAAAACGAAGCTTTATACGTATGTTTATGTCCCATTTTTCGGCGAAGATTCCCGTATAATATGTAACATATCGCTATGTCCTGTGTCTATTCCTGCCCTTGTCCCTTCGCTTGGAACACATCTGCGAATTCTGACACGTGATCACTGCGCCGTATCACATCTTCATAACGTAGTTAGGGCATGCAATACCCCAGCTTTTAGTTTTTTTTTTTGGATGGCCACGGAAAGGCAGTTCTTCCTTTAAATGCAGTTCTCCTATTCCATGAACCACCCATTGGTTCATCGGTCCGTCGGTTCATCCATGCTGTGACTTCCTCTCCCGCTGTCATAATAAAATTGAAGGACACTTTGTGCATTCCAAAGTGTGTTCGTCGAAAGCGTGTGGCCATTCCACTGACTATGCCATGTCTTTTTTCTCTTACACTCTCACTGGGATAACACACAAACCGAATGTGTGCGTGTTTTCTTTTTTATTTTTTTACCGCGAATCACAGCGAGACATGAGACTAATCTTCCTCCGTTCGCATGCGTTAGTATTTTCTCGCGCTTTGCGCATCGTGCAAACGCCATCCGCGTTCCAGCGCTTAAATTGATGGACCCTTTGTAAAGTCGAAAGTGTATTCCGTGAACGCCTGTGTCCATTGAGACGGCGTCGGTCAGAATGATTGCAAACGCTGGACACAGCGACGCTACGCAAGCAAAGCGCGAGCGCTGTAGAGACCGACGCGACCGGCGTCCGCTTGCGCATTCCGGCGGCCACCTGGCTCCGTGCCAGAGCTCGGATGGACAGACGGACGGACGGACGGACAGACAGACAGACAGACAGACAGACAGACAGACAGACAGACAGACAGACAGAAAGACGGACAGACGGACGGGCAGACAGACGGAAGGACGGACGGACGGGCACACAGACGAACGGACGGACGGACGAACAGAGACGGATGGACGGACAGACGGACGGACGGACGGAAGGACAGACGCACGGAAGGACAAAGACGGACGGACGGAAGGACGGGCAGAGACGGACGGATGGACGGACGGACAGACGGATGGATGGTCGGACAGACGGATGGACGAACGGACAGACGGACGGACGGACGGACAGACAGACGGACGGACGGACGGACGGGTGGACCGACGGACGCCGGAGGGACACCGGACGGACACCGATCGGACGCGAGTATGAGACATTAAAGGCTTTCGCCTTAAAAACTCCGCTGTTAATCATTAACTCCACTCTTGCGGCGCTCCGTATTGGACTTGACCAGCGAAAAGTGTCCCCGGAGTAGAACTTACGCAAGTGACGCCAGGATCACATCGTGCAGAGTCTCCCAGGAGATCTTTTCGTTGTAGAAGAAAAATCCGATTCCATAAATAATTCGCGACGTCGGTCCCTTGAGCCTCGTCATTTTCTGGTATATAAAAACGGGGAGCCAAGGAAAGCTTGTCACAAGTAGAAAGGTTGAGTTTCTTCCGCATCAATTCATACAGTAACGCACAGCCGCCGGTATCGAAATACCGAACTTTTCTTTGCGTCCACGACCTTGAACAATTTAGTGAATTCTAAGACATGTCTTGCGGCAATGATATCAATCTCTCTATCAAACGTTTTGCTATAATTGTCGCGTGGCTATCGCTTCACGCACAAGGCAGGATGGATTCCTTTCTTTGCAAACTCATAATTTATTTGACAAGGTGCTACGTATGAAAGGGCAAATCTCAGGCGGAATAATGCTTCTAAGGGGCTTTATCGCTGCGCGGAAGTTCGCCTATGCGCGAAAACCGTTTTCCGCGCAACAGTCCATGGAGCCCCATTATCTACTACTGAGAGGCATATGACCGCCGCATCTCCTTTGATAATTCCCACAGCGCTGACAGCGGGTCGAATGCTCGCAAGCGGCTCTTCGTGGAATTGTGACAAATCCAGGTGACACCTGGAAACGTCAACTGTTCGATAGGGCACGCTGTCGAGCGTTTGCATCTTAAGCTCCTCGATATCGGGGCCTCATTAAAACCAAAAGCCTTAAAAACAGTTATAGTTCAAATTCATTTCTACATTTACAAGAATCCTTAAAGGGGCCCTGCAACACTTTTCCAAGTAGCCATGGAATGGAGTCAATAAAGGAGCTTATTGCCTGACGAATTCACCGCCGCAAATTTTTTAGAATCCGTCCAGTACGAGCAGAGTAACAAATATTTGTCGCAAGCTGCTATTGCATTCTCTCTTCTCTCGTCCCGACGAAAGCGCTGGCAGCTAAGTAGGGAGGGCTGGCAAGAGAAAAAGCGCCAACACTTTTTCTCTTATTTTTTTTTTCTTCAATGCGCTGCTATTCAGTGTGATCGCGCGCACACGCGTGGACGAGTCGCGGCCTCCCGCGGTGTTCCCAGTAACGACCGAGCCCACTATGCTCAAATCAGCCAATGGCTGATCAGGGATTTTAGAGCCTGGAAAGTCATTTGTCTAGCGAAGAGAAAGCGATATTTAGCTGACTTAGAAGTTATTGTAAATTGCAGGCCGCGTGCTGCGCTACAATATTTGGTTCGCGCGTTCTCGGGAGCCTCGACTACCGATCGGCCGCGTTTTCTAACCATGCTCAAAAAGTGTTGTAGGGCCCCTTTAAAGCGGCCCTAAAAACATCTGAAAATAGAAAGAATGGGTGCGTTATTGTCTCCCGGCATTTCCTGTCTTTTCGGCGCAATTCGTGAAGTGAGCAGTCTGCTTACGTGACATCATGAGGGAATGAGCTCACGATTGGTCCGTATGGGAGGTATATCAGTTGTGAATGGTCGTACACGCGCTCTACCTTGTCTCGCATGGCTATCGCACGCGGCCTACTGATTTCACTTCGTTTTGGGCGTTTTCGACTCCGTAAGCAGAGATAACAGCGTATGGACCGAAAAGCTCGATATCCCGATAGGCTCAACTCTTAGTGCTTACATTGCGTACGTTTTTTATGAAGAAATATGTAACGAAAAGGCACTTCGACGTAGTAAACGCTGCCGGAACGCCAGTGTGTTAGATGTCTCACAATGACAGCAGGCACCACGTAGAGTGGCATGTCCGCGACTCGGTCGGCGTAGTTGTACATGTTGAGGACGCCTAAATGCACGACGTTCCGCCGCCGTAGGTGGGCGAGCTCCTGTGATATGTTGCTCTTGAATTGCGAGGCCTTGATAAAGCTGCGAAGAAATACAGGCAGTAGAACTTTTGCGTCTTAGCAAGTGCAGCGGTACAAACACAAACGAAAGATACACGCAAACTCACCTACGAGACACCCACCAACTAGCCGAAATTTCTGCGTTGATATACACGGAGCACTTGCGAGCCTCTGCTAGTCACCACGCCGAATTGCGAAATGCAATAGCGTGTTTTTGCCCACTGCCATACGCTTCGCCAATTCTGGGTAGTCATCCTCCGAGCTCTACCAACATTAACTGCATATGTAATCCGTTCGGCGAAACAGTTATGGAGTTTTTGACTGGTCAATCGGGGCGGGTTCGCGCGTTCTACTTGTCGTTTCAGAGCTACTCGCTCCGCGCCGTATCGCTTTCGCTCGCCTCCCCGCAAAGCCACAGATTCGCGCGGAAGTAGAACGAGCAGCATACATCACCTCCGCTATCGTGCGAGCATCCTTGGTAGCACTTGGCAGCGGCGGCCAAGGTTACCATGGAAACACAGAATGCGAAAGCAGGAGTTGTTTTTCTGGAACCAGTTTACGTAAGGCGTACAGGTGCTCCAAAAGTGAAACGGAGCGCGGAAGCTGTGGCCAAACGTGGCAAAACTAGAGCCACTACATATGCTACCTCTAGGTAGCAGAGTTGTGAGTCCCGTCTTCCGAACGCGATTAGCAACCATGCGTTGCGGAGAAGCTGATGCTCGGGCCAATTTCGGTATTTCTTAACGCCGCTGCTCCAGCGAACTGGATTGAGACTAGTCGTTGACAGTCAAGTTTGCCGCCGGCCTTCGACACGCCAAATATGTCCATCGGTGACACGGTAGGCATGTCACCTGCAAAAATTGTATGCGGCTTCACTCTATAGCTGTGGTTGCTTGCCAGACCTACGTGAACCTCTGCTACCTAAAGGTAGCGTATACAGCTAACTCTAGGCAAAACTAAAGCCCCTTAATATAGAAAGTAGCGACACTCTCCTTCACTCCGGCGCTTTCCTCCTCTATAATCCTCTCCCAAACGCCCACCGTGCGGGCGGTGGCGCTATGCGTTATCTGGCGCCCGCGAGCGTCCCTGATAGGTGATAGAGCTGGAGAAAAATGGAAACACAGGAAAAAGAACAGTTCACGAGCGTTTCCAGGCCGTCGGCCCGAGCGGCGCTCAGGAAAGCGCCGAGATGAGAGGCGGGAGAGGAGGGCGTGTGGCGCGGCGGCTCTGTTAAAAGAAAGGCGGTTTTTTCCAGAAAAAATCCTGGGACTTTAGGCAAAACTGCATGCCAGCGCGCTGTATCAGCAGATTCGCTGCGGATAGCGAGAGTGCGTCGACGTATCCAGCTAACCCGTCCCGATGTTTTGATTCTCGCCTCATCGCCGGCTCAAGTGAAGCCGCGCTGCTACCACCACTGCTCGTCGAGGGCGCTTTCAATGCTCTATGCGTTTGTTTGCCCGCGTTGTGAAGATGTCATCGGAGGCGTGCGCTTTCTGCATCACCGAGAATGCCAGCACTTTCGCCCCTCACGAACAGTGATGGTAGCAGCACGGCTTCGCTCGAGCCGGCGATAAAGCGACTATCAGGATATCCATATGCTGGCAATCCATATGCTGACGCACTCTCTAAATCTGCAACGAATCTGCTGATAGAGCGCGCGCATGCAGTTCTGCCCAGTTTGGCCACAGCTCGAGTGCTGCATTTCACTTTTGTGACTTCTGTGCATGAAGATCTTCCGGCTAGATATCAGGTGGTGCGTTCCCGTGTTACACTAGCAAGTTCATTCAAAGTGCTCGCTCCAGGATTCTGATTGTCGCTCTGGATATCCCCAGTTAAAAACGACTTAGAGCTGCACAGTAGGCTTTTTTATTATTCACCAGTACGGTTCCCATAACGCAACTGCGAGGCTAGATAACTTTCGCAACATCTTTAGCGACTCTGACCACCCCATTCCGGGCTGACTAAAAGTACGATGCACGCGCCTCCCGTCCCTTCTACAGTTCGCCTGCTTGGAACACTGGTTGCCTTCGTCCTCACTCGCGGGCAGACGGCGCGCTCTATCCGGTGATTGTTATCTTGTTATCAATGCCACTCGTCGACCGTGAGCGTTGTATGAACCGCCACGGCGTCGCCGACGGTACATTTTCGCTGCGAGGGTTGTTATATGCCATCACTGTAGCAACGTGTCCACACAAAGCTTTTCTGTGGCTTTTACTTCATCTCCCTGACGCTGCCTCATAGTTTCTTCCCTACTCGCATGCGTCAAATGACCGCCTTCTGCGGCACTCCGCTTCTTTTCCGCGGTAGCCGTTACGAGCACGATCATGGCGCGATAGAGATCATAGACCTGTGGACCACCGCTCCACACGCTCATTGAACCATGCTATGTGCTCCCTCCTTCGAGCGAAGCTTGAATTGCCTAGCTGAGATAAATTAGCGCAATTAAAAGCGTCAAGCACACAAAGAAGGAGACGAGGGCAAGCGATTCTCGTTGTCTTCATTGTCGTCTTTTTGTGGCCGTCGTGAGGCTCGTATAAATCACAAACCAATAACATCGAATGGCGCGTCGCATGTTTTATGTGCGAGTGCAAGCGCGCTAGGGCGGCGAACGATCGCAGCTCAAGCAGGGAGGCAACTGCCGGCCTTCTCCGTCGCACGAAAGGCGCATGGGGGGCACTGTGTGGCTCCGGCAGAAGCTGGATACATTTATCGACTGGGTGCATTTGCGGACGCCTAGTCTTTGCAGGGATCAGCAGATGATTCGTACTTTTGTATGAGCTGTGTTTTCACCACAAAGTTTGTGTTACAGCAATACAGAGAAGTGAGGTGGCTTCGCTCGCTGCAGCTGCCACGTTTCATTCCGCCAGCGTTTTATTGCGCTATGCCAGGTCGGATGTTAGTGGAGTGAGCGGCTGGCCTTACTCGTGTAGAGGGAGCTTGTCGGCTAGTTGGTCGATCATAATGTTCAGCTTTATAGAGCTACATGTGCTTGTGTACCTTATTCTGCCCTCGTCTTTCGCGTTGCACGCGGCCAGTGGGGCTCTACAAGAGGGTACAGGAGAACGGAGATTTGGGCAAGTTGGTTGGTATTCATCTTCATAACAGCGCAACAACACGAGGATGAAGGAGCAAAGAACGGGACAGGTGATGACTCGCAACTTAGAAGGTAATTAGAAAGAACACATAGCTTTATAAAAAAATATTTCACGTGCCCATCGATGCCGTTAAACATACACAAGGATGAAACAGAACATGTGAATGAATCCGCCGCATGTACGTCAACACTATGACGAGGTTAACCTCGGATGGAATCCTCCACAAGAGCGCTCCATCTGGAATTAACCACGAAGTCGTTTGATGCATTATACACTATTGTCCCTCTCCCCTACAACTTAGTTGTGTAACTTTCCAAATTTCGCTATTTCATTCATTCCTCCGTCCTTGCGGGGAAACTCTACAGTGTGAAGTGCAATAGGCGCCGTGCAGAGGACATTTCCAGTTAAGTTGACTTGAGCGGCGGGGGAGTTAGAGCATCGAGGCACCCTATTTTGTATTTTCCTAGCAATTGCCACTTCTTCAACGAAGTTCCCGCGCGCAACAACGCCTCATGGCGGTGCCAATTAACGTTACAGGTTTTCACGCTAGTGTGCACGCGCTGCCGTAAATATCCGGCCACGCCACAATGATCCTGCTTGTGGGCAAAGGGCACTCACCGCGCGTCGAACGAAATTCCACAGGTGGTCTTTGAGTATTTTATTGCGCAGACGGTGGTGAACGTCGTGTAGCTCTCCATGTCGTCAACCGCCTCAATATGGCTCTTGCTCACGCGAACGTGCGTGTACATTATGATGTCGCACAGGTTGTCGTCCGGGTACAGGGAAACAAGCGTGGCCGTCTCTGAGACCGAGCAGAGAAGAGGTTGCGGCGTGGTTGTGGCTGCACAAAGTATACGTTTCAACAGTCATTCTGGCAACAGAAAAAATTTATTTGAAAACAACATTCAAGAGAACAAGAACAAAGAAAGACACTGTGCTTTTGCACATGTTATTCCTTGTCTTTTTTTTGTTCTTGTTTTCGTTGGATGAACAGTGTTTGGTGGAACGTGCGCAAAATAGTTGTGTAGTATAAATGTTTCCGAACCAAGATAACTACCGTCCCTTAAAAGCTCCGTTAAGGATCAGTACTGTCGTCCGGTATAAGGACAGCACCCTTCAGGTTGCCGTTTGCCGACATGGTTGCGCTTCTTTTCAATGTGCGAATTATAAAAGCACACTTACTTGCAAAAGCGTCAAAAAGGAAAATTTTGACAAGAATCGAACAGCAATCGAACTAGCAGTCTGGCAGATAGGAAAGGAACGAGTGTGCACAGTACACGCTCTCAAACTTAGCCTTGTGGCCGTCAGAACGCGGACCGATGCAATTTTGCACCCGCTCTGATTGTGTCCCGAATTTCGCACACGACTGCACACCCCTAAATATGCGCAATGTATTGATCACAATGATAGTCTTGCCACTTCTATACTCGCTTCGTCTCCTTGCGGGTAAGTAATCGCCATTTTCAACCATAAATATCGAGCCACATCATTTGATCGTATCTGGCTGCACTCTGTAAGCGAGCAACAAGAACCCAACCTGCCCTCTACAAATACCGCAATGCATAGGCCACATGTGCTGCAACGCTGGCTTTTTTCAATCACCCTAGAAACTCGTACGTATTCCATAGACGTATCAACGTTTACTGTACACCGCATGATAGCTGAGTAATCTGCGCCAGCAATAACAGAGACATTGCGCGGCGTTTCATGGGCCCCGATTTCTGAGACATCGTCCAGTTGTACACAAAGCCTCCGGCAAAACAAAAAAAAGCAAAAAACACATTTAAATATTAGTGTCGTTAGGGACAATGACCAGCACAGGATTTTCGAGTATGATCTTTCACTCCGGTAATGAATAGGGTTGGCACCCTGTTGGGTAACAAATTATGTTACGATCACAGGTGTCAGCGATGATATATATATAATTCCAGCTCGTAGAAAACTGATAACGATAACGCAGGGTGGCTGACGTTTCGGCCGTATGACCGGCCTTCCTCGGCGCGCCAATGACGGTCAAGCCTGAAACGACTTTACGGCCTTCGTCGTGGTCCCGGCGGCCGAAACGTCCGTCACGACTCAAGTCACGTCTTTTCTTACAACGAGTAGGTACTGTCCAAGGTTGGGTGGACGAAGACAGTTCGCCTTTCGGTGGTCTCGACTGTTTGGCTCTGGGTGCGCTGGGTTGTATAAGCGCGTGTCGGCCGAACCTGGAAAAATGCCATCGGTCAACGAACACATAGACCACACATTAAAGCCGAGGTTTTGACGGAAGCCCGTCTGGTCGGGAAGTAACATGATAGAAATAAAAGAAGGACACCGACCGTGAAAATGAATACGAAGAAAGACGTTTCGGCTCCCCTGACGGGAGCCTTGTTCACAATCAACAGCACCATTCCACTCGGTCTTGCAAGGGTCCTCGAATGACTTATTTTGCTTAGGAATGATTAGAACAACGAAGAGTAAGCGCTGAAGCTACCGTCATTGCCCGACAACGAAGTCATAAAAACTAAATCATCATTCCAAAACTATTTTACCTTGTTCACTTGCAAAACACTTAGTGAATAGATACACTTCTTCAGAAGATCCGGTGGCTTGATGTGCTGCGTAATATTAGCGCTAATCTGGAAAAACAATATTTGTGCCTTGGAAACGTGGCAGCTATCCGCGTAAGTATCGGGAGTGAGGGGGGGAGGGCGAGAGGGGACCCTTTAGCCACCCCCCCGCCTCATTTTCTCTCAGAAGTGGGGGGGGCAAGGGCACAACCAAGTTATAAGGCGGCCTCTGTCGGTAGCCAATACTGCGGCGATGTTTTCAAAATAATTTATCTTTATTCTAGAACAAGGCGCACGTTTTCTACGCCCACAAGTGGGTGACATCCTTATTCCAGGTAGCCATGGCTTGCAGCCGATGCCCAAGCCCTGACCACCTGCCGGTCCTTGTCCTCAGGGTTTTTGTCACGCCACCAATACCTCCCACTGATCGTGCGGATTTTGTTGTACGCTCTGTAGGTCATTGGGAGAAACGTAATCAGTATCCTTTACCATGTACAGTGAAGATTTGCGTTCTTTACCTTCCTCAACACGCAGATGTTTTGGATTTGGGGAGATCCACCGGTGCGGCGCTTTCGTGAGCGCATTGCGGCGGAGGCAACACTCCGCAGATCTCGTGAAAATAGGTTCCAGTTCACACCCGTACATAGTTCTGCTGGAACGGGTGAGGGGGCGAATTAACAGATGAATACGGTAGAATATTACGTTTACCCCCTTTCTAAACTACTCTAGCTTTCGGGCAGCCGTATAATGAAATTACATTTGGCAAATGTGCATCAATATTCGGTACGCAGTCTTTATCCATTATGACAAAAGGAATCCGATATATTCCTTGAGCTGTTATACAGCTGGGCTACATGCTGACGTCTACCATATCATTTTCGTAATCCAAAGAAGGCAGAAGTTCAGGAGAGACGGCAACTTGAAGAGGTGAAAAATTCTTGAACAAAGCTGGCTTGCCGTTATAGGCAACGTTTCGTCAAGCGGTCTTGTCTCGTTCTCCCTTGTTCTGTGGCAGTCTTGAAGAAGCCAAGACAGTTTCTAGAAACGTTGGCGCCAGGGACACCTTATGTTCAAAGAATATTTTTTTTCTCGTTTCGGTGTACTCTGTGGCTTATAGATCATCTGTATGTGTACGGGATATGCGGGCATACTCAATATATTGAAGCACGCCTCTTTCGAGAACACTCGCAAGACGGTGCTCATCATTACAGCAACCGCAATGCTCAAGATATTCTTCTCGAATTCAGGCGGCATCGATTTGTACTGGAATACTTACCGAGGTCAATTAGAGCAGGAACAATGTTATTCTACTCCCCGCTAAAATTTTTAAAATTTCACTTGATGTCTTAGCGAAAACTTACGGCAGTTGATGGACTTCCAGGCTCGTCAGGCACAAACAGTTCCGGGGGAGGCAAGTCTCCACCGCCTCCTCCGCCGCCCCCCGCCTCCGCTGAGAATACCGGAGCCATCGTAATCGCTGTCATCCAATTCCGCTGGAACAAAACATGATAGATAGATAGATAGATAGATAGATAGATAGATAGATAGATAGATAGATAGATAGATAGATAGATAGATAGATAGATAGATAGATAGATAGATAGATAGATAGATAGATAGATAGATAGATAGATAGATAGATAGATAGATAGATAGATAGATAGATAGATAGATAGATAGATAGATAGATAGATAGATAGATAGATAGATAGATGGCAATGGTCAAAGTTTCTTCGGAATCAGCTAGTGACAGTGTGCCTTGTTTGCCGCTTTGTACGACGCACTTACCTCCTCGCATTAATTACTTTTGGATCTTGACACCCTTCTGGAGCCCGTGAAATCTCTGTCCTTTTTAACAGGAAAGTGCTTTATGCTGGAGTCCACCAAGACTTCAGTGACGTATTTCCGTCAAGGAAATGACATCGAAAATATGTGCATGACCAGACGGCAATGAAAAAAAGGTCCGTCGACGCGAGTCAAACCCACGACAACAGATGCTGGGCACGCTACCCAATGAGTAACGGTCACATACGCCTTTTATAAACGCGCCTTTTATATCTGACACTTTTCTCTCGCAGTGCTTTAGACGGCGGGGTTGTATCGCCCCTGGGAGCGTTAAAGGGAAGTATTGCACTATGACCGAGGTCTCCGCGATTAGGTCCTGCAACGCGTTTTTGCTACGCGTCCGTCACAATTTTGTCAACGTCATAACACACCACGAGGAGGCAACCTTAGCCCAAGTGTCGGCGTCACTGATAGCATCTATCCATAGAAAAAAATTGCTCTTCTGGTTATTACACCACTTCTTCTGATTACGCCCTCACCGTTAGCTACTACAGCTACCGCAGGGGTTTGTTTATTCATTGATCATGGACGTTAGTCGTCGGGATAAAGATGTACCACCAAGCGTCAACGTGGGTGCATCCAAGTTAAATGGTCCTATAGCTGCTGAACAGCAATATACATTCTGCAAACTCTCTTATATCAATGTACAGTAAACATTCAAATACTTCTGTAAGAGCACGTTTTACTCTCGTGTTATACCGATTCCTATGACGGTGGGATCAACCATATTCCTTTTTTAGATGCGAAGCATCATATGGCGGAGGCTTTGTACGTCCCTCTCGCGTCCCGCGTCCGATCACTTTCATGAAGTAGGGAAGCACCCAATATGCGAACCTGAACACTATAGTATAATAAAGCCGTCAAACACCACCGCAGTCATCATAGTCATGGCCGAGAGCACAGAGTGGCTGCTTAGCAATGGCTAGGCAGGTGGTGGGTGCAAGCAAAGAATAACACACACTACTGGTGGTGTCTGTCGCCTACGTTGACTCCATTCCTTGATCTTGCTTGCATGTGTTTGCGGGGGGCTTTGTCCGTCCCTCCTTCCCGCGTCCTACACCCGCACAGCGCATGCGCGTCCCCTCGCCCTCTCTCTCCTCTCCTACGGTCCCCCCCCGTTCTCTCATCTAAGAGTCCTCTACTCGACGGAGCGGTGCGCACGATAGGTGGTGCGACAGCTGCATACTCCGCTGGGGGGCGCCACGGTAGTTCCGCGGCATGAAAACGATGAAGCGTGCGTGCCTCATTCTCTCTCCTGTGCAGCGCCGCGATGAGCGCCAGGGGGCTGCCGCGAAACGGGCGACGTTTCTCCCGCTCAAGCTAACCGTCTCCCCGCTGCTTCGCATCCACACATGGTTCCCTTTAGCGGGAGATGGGGAAGCTTTTTTTTTTTTTAATTTCGCCTCCTTGTATCATCCCACTTCGCAGAACGTGAACCCATCTATAGCGATTCAACTGAACGAAGCACCTGAAGCTCGTTAGCGCAGCTTGCCGATGCAGCAAGTGCGCAGCTTAAAGCTCCTACCACTTCAAGTGTCGGTGTGCACTGCGGCAGTGGTGGCGAGCAATTCTCTGGGAAAACAGTCCATCTACAGACACCAAAATGCCGACAAAACGCAGTAGTTGTCTGCAACGGAAGAGAAGAAGACATGCGCCTACGGCGGATATTTCTTTCTTGTTTCACGCAAACACCCTAAAATTTGTGAACGAGCGGTGCGGTTACGCCGGTAGCAAGAGTTCTCCCTTCCAGTAATGCATCGGTTATCGAAAAATAGTAGCAATAGCCAGATAAAGGCCCGGTTCTCAATCATTAGCCCTTCGAATTATTTCGAGGTGCACGGTTTTGGTAGCAAAAGGCAAAGAAAACACATTCACCGTCGTTCACCAAGACGAAGAGGACCACGGATACTAAGAGGATTGCGATGACCAGACAGCTGCAAGTCATGATGACCCACACCTCGCTGCCACTGTGGGAATGAGGAAAAAATGAAATGGGATTGGTTTTGCGTGATAACAGGGACTGTAAGTGTCACAACGAGATGCATTAACAAGCTCTAGTTATATCTCTGCTTTATTTTTCTGCATGGCTACGTACTGTAGCTCATCTTCGGCTATGGCAGTAGTGCAGGAAACATGAAATGTCAATTTGCAGACAGCAAGTCGCTCAACGACAAAGAGCGAATATTTAGGGGCATCGCCTTCCAATGTTGAATTGTTACGAAGAAAAAATAGCTACATTTGTACACCTGAAATGTGGTTTCCAATGGTAAAAGATGAGGTTGTGCTAGCTGCTGGTACGAGAACGTTGAAAGAACCTGAACGACTTATGTTAACGGCTACAGCATCGGGAGTTAGTTATGGGGTGCGGGAGCTGTCAGGTTTTGTTTTGGCAACGTGCTTTCTGAGTGTTTAAGTAGATGTTGTAGAGATAACAAGAAGGCCAGAAATTCGTATGATAGCGACGGTAGATAAACCGAGCATTGTTTTAAAAAAAAGCAGTCGACAATCCCACATGCGTGCAGCGCTCGTACAAATACTATTTATTAAAATGATGTGTGGATCATAACTTTCCCTCACGTGTTTTTCGAGATAAAAGAAACATGAACATATGTGTTACACGAGCTCCATTATTGTATGCTGAACTCGAATAAGCAAAAGTAGACGGATGCGTGGCTTACCTGAATATATAATCACTTTAATTCATCATGCGTTTCTAAATTGTGTTTCGCTTATAAATGCGCTGACGTGCACTTTTCTGTAGAAGTATAGACAGAAACGGTCAAAGTGCCTTTGATTGAAAATAAACTCTTAACACCAAAAAGGTACAACTGCCGCTTGTTCAATGGAGCGCCGAACAGCAGTAGACTGACACTTTTTAATTGCTTACTATTTTTACAAAACCTTCGTGCATTAGTCCTCATCATTTTTTTTAGCTGAGCATTAAACGTGCAAGTAACGGAATGTCGTCCACTTGCGCACATAAAAATATGCAATCAGCTGTGTTGTTTAAAAAAACATGTAAAGGTATTTTGTTGCGGGTGTTGAAGAATATTGCGCATAATATAAATGCACATAGCACACAAGTTTGTTCTGGTGACTGCAACATTTGCAAGTGTTTGTAATTATTACAGAAAACTATGGAATCACGTAAGACAACTAACGTCATCAGAAACATTATAATTAGGCACTCTACATACACGTTGCGCAGTACTCAGATACTTCGTTGCTAAAACACTAACGAACTTCTTCCAAGGACAATACGTAGAAACACTGATGACACGTACATTCGTCTCGGTAATTGGTCGTCAACTCTGCTCACTTCCGCTACTCTCGGTAATTGGTCGTCAACTCTTCTCATTTCCGGTACTCTATTGGCCTCCGGTGCGTTCCTGCAAGGTGTTTTGTGTAACCAATAATAATAATGCGCAACGCTTCAGGATCGTTACAAAAATCATTAGTATTACATACTTGCCGAAATGTGAAAACGCCAACTACAAACTAGATTCACATCTCAAACAAGGTCGTGCTCACGGCTATGACAGAACGCATAGAAATATTCGTGAACATTCCAAACCAAAACATGGAGCTCCTTAAAAACCAAACGTCGGTACAAAGAAAATATATGGGAACTCACGAGACAAGGTGCGCCTTACTCCCTTTATTTGCTCGTGAAAATTCCACAGAAATTCCTTTAAATTCGAGTATACAGAAACCCTAATCACACGTACATTTCACTTTGCCATATCTCCTCGATGTTCCTCTCCGCGGGCGTTCTAATGGACAACCGTGGTCTCCTGCAAAAAAAAAAGTATGAATGGGTAATATACCACAAGGATGCAATGAAACTTGCACCCATAAACGCGATTAAACATGTCTTCAGGCATAAATAGGCGATACATTCGATTTGCGAACACAAGAGGACAAAGTACACTTCTCTCTGAAAAGGTAGGGTATCACTCCCAGATATGTCAAAGATTTAGGAAAAGCCTACAAGGGCAAGGTCGTAAATAAGTGTAGTTGCACCACGCGAACGTGGCAAGTGCAACAATAAATCTAACGTTGGTAGAAAGGAAATCATTGAAAACTCTAGGCAAGTTGCGCATTACTGGAGTGTTTCGCTTGTCAAGGAACAATGCACTTTCAAAGCCAACATACAGAAATCCCAATTCACATGACCCAGCACGTACACTGTTCCTGGTGTTTGGTAGGCACTGCTCGCCGCCCGCGCTCGCTTATGCATCCATAAGGGCCTGCAATAAAGTAACAATACTAGTTCACAGGCGGCAGTGATGTAGTAAAATTCATGCACCATGTCATTGGTCTGCCATCCTCGCATCTTGAACTCATAATTTGGCACCGAAACGTTCCGAGAAGTTAATGTTCAAATGCTTGCCTGGATCTTGAAAGAAAAAAAGACTAGCGTGCAGTCAGCAGTTAGCGATTGATTCTGCTCTCGCGGGCATGAATAGATTGTCGTTTGGCCATCTATTCATGGTTCTTTTTAACTGACCTACTTCGCAACAGAATAGCAGTATAGCTATCGACAGCAATGCTGCGCTTAAAGGGCAACATAGCAAAGAAAAAAGTAAAATTGTTGTCAAGGTGGAGCTCATTGTCTTGCCTTATCTTCACTGACGTTTCGAAATTATTCGACTCGGAGGAGCGTGAAGGATTCTTCGAGATATTCAAACCAGATTGAACGTATCTTGTCGGAACTTTCAACACTGAAGCTCCTTCGCATCGACGTCTTCGATGTGAACGAAGTGATGTCTGCTCGTCACTCCGTTGCCTCTTGGTTCCGCAGCACGCTACCCCGATAAACATATGACCCACGCTCCTGCAGGGTCATTTTCTTAACCATAGCAGTAATCAGTAACAGTGCTTGTTGGCCCTCAAGTAGCAATATTTCGACGCACCTTTCCTAGGTGGCGTTGGCATCCTTATCGCAAAACTAATGAACATGGACGTAGGAGACATAGATGGCGGGTTGGCGTTGGTGTATAGCATTGTCCTGTTTCCGACGAATCAATCAATAAGTATGCCTGGTGACTCTACGGGCGCAATAATACTGCACACAGCACAAAACTTCCTTCACTGCTTCTTCTCTTTCAACTCGCATGCAAGACGAGCATAATTCCATCACAGCATGGACCCCTAGGCATTCTCGCTTGGGCACGAACCAAGTTACACAGGAAACACCGGCAATGCTTTACAGCAAGGGTCTCAAACTCACCATAGCGAGCCGCAGTCGCGGACTTTAGTCCCGCGAGGGCCGGGAGAGGACGGTTAGAGCGGGGGGAGGAGGAGTTTGAACTAAATTTCAGCTAACATGGCCATTTCAAAGCAGCCCTTTCCAATTAGTTCACTTGTAAAGGAGATTTGCTGAAAAAATTTTCCAGAAACGTATGGACAGTCATCTGCAGAATGACTGCATTCTGCAATCTGGACGCCGATTCTGGAAAATATCCAGTTCTTTTTCGTAGTTATGCTTTACAGCATGGCGACCGCATGGGGTGCCTTAAGAAAAAGAATGATTGACGTCAATCGCATCTGTGTAGCTCATGAACAAACTTGCTGAGGAAATGATATGGGACAAAGACCGTCATGTACGCGGCGGGCCGCTGTCGAACAGTCCGCGGGCCACGTGTTTGAGACCCCTGCTTTACAGGTTCCCTTATGAGCAACTTCTTCGGGTCAGATAGCGACGCCAACGTGACAGAGGTCAGACTAAATCAGAACCAAGCGTTGCACTTTAGAATGTCTATGTAGATTTTTCATACTAAGTCTTATTACGCGACTGCATCCGGGATAATGCGCACCCAGTACGATATTTAAGTATGTAGATTTCACAAGTGCTTCTGCCGAATTTTAATGCACACATGAAAAACTGAGTGACAAGCAAGAAGAGACTAAAAAGAGCACTGCCTGCTTACTTGGGGGATGGAGGTTGAGGAGGAGCTTGAAAAAAGCATAACAGAAACCCAGATTTGTTTAAAATCGCCTTGTTAGCTCGAAGTCAGCTTGACTAGGAATGAGGGTCCAAGTTACATTTTATTATTCCAAGGAAAAACTACAGCAACATTAATTCGATGCCACTTCTACATTTCAGTGGACCTTCAACGAATTTCGAATGCCACAAACTTACTTTTGGTAAAAGTCTCGCTCAGTACAGAAATTCGCTCATACTATTTACTAAAGTGAAAACGCCATCATCAACCAAAAAGAGCAAAAATGTTTAAACGTGAGCAGACGCCGTCAGATTAGCTGATACCATTGATACCACGCGCTGTAAGTCCGACAAGGCGTCGCCACACTGATTTCGGCAGTCCTGCCATTATTACTGTGAAAATTTCAATTGCCTGCAACGAAAATGTTTTTAGAAGATGTGTGCCAGAGTATCCCGAATCTCCCAGAATCGAGAGATGATAAGTGTTATCCGAGTGTTAAGTTATCGCAAGCCACTTGTGTACGTATCGTCAAAGTCGTTATTGAAGTATGCGGAATGGCCTATTTTTACTCGCCTCAGTTAAACACTAATCCGAGGCATACGAAGGTTCTAAATATGAAGAAAATAACCTATTTTGATGTAAACATTATTTCGAGACCAAGTAGTAGACACCTCAAACGTGATCAATCGAACTGAATCAAAGGAATAGACTGGCGTAATTGCAACTGCATATATATATATATATGATTCAAAAGAACGTTCTGTTGGCCCGGTGCACATATAGTCAAGAAATGAAGGAACACACTTACGAAAATTGAATATGTGTTACTTGTTAACGTTTGGGCCAGAATCACTTTATATATATATATATATATATATATATATATATATATATATATATATATATATATATATATATATATATATATATATATTCTAGAACGATCATATGATCTACATGCTATTATGTAAGAGGCAACGTGGTTTTCTTAGTCGTATCGCCGCCAGCACCACATTTTTTTTAGCAAAGACAGTAAGAATGCCCGGCCAAAATATTTGCGCATGACATGCATCTGCCATCTCAGACATGTGGTCTTACCAGTCTCACGCGATCGTTTTTCATCTGCGAAGAAAACACAAGTATAGGCGACACTTTAGATTGTTGCGAGAACGCAAATGGGATGGTAAAGGGAGCAGTGGGTTTAGAAGTTTCAATGGTTGTTCCAACTTACACTCCGGGTGAGAGTGCCACGCGGCCAATTCGGGATCCGTCCTCGCTGGCCATGCCAGCGTTTCTGAAAGCAGTGCAGAATGATTTCTCAGCGTGCAAGAACGGCCTGCACGTACTGTATTTCAATTGAAAGCGAGAGCGCTAGCGCAAAGGCAAGCGCCTCCTCTATTTTATCAATACCAGCCAAATGCGCCCGTTCCAGCCGTTCACCACCCTCTTCTCTAACCCTTTCCTACTCTCACCCATCGCCTAGCCTTCGCGTGTGCTTTGCGTTCATGGGGGGAGAGCACCCGGGATGCAGTGCCTCACGACGGAAATTATATGAAGTAATTTTTGTTCAGTTGTGTGCAGATCCGTGGGGCGGCGTGTTGCATCCCTCGTGTTCACTATGTTGGCTGTCACGCTGGCTCTGTAAGAGACACGCCGTTTTGAGATAGCGCGTCTTCCGTTCGTGGCGCTATGCGGGCTACCAATGGGGACGCGTCACTGCGACGCTGCAGTGCATGCGCTGCCTTTAAGAGGTGCCTCACGATCGCTGCGAGGCGGCGGCGGCATTGCTTCGAGCTACAAAGAAGGAGCACGAAGGAACAAATCGGACAGACGCATGATATTGGACAGGGAAAACGCGTCTATCGCATCTCCGTGCGAAAGCGCTCGGACGCACGTGTGACGCAAGCAGCCCTACCCAACATGTGGCGTCGCATCACGACCACTCACTGAACTAAGGAGGACCGGCGGCTCCCATTGAGGGGCGAGTGTTTGCACTGGCATTGAATAAAATAGAGGAGGCTTTGGCAAAGGCCAACCGGGACTGTTCACCGACTGAGACGTGAAGATGCAGGTTCAATGGCCCCTCGCGCGTTTCACATAAAGTGAGGCACAAATAAAAAAACTGGTGAATCCCACGCATAGTGCGAAGTGATGTAATGCAAAGCAGCCAGCAAAGAGCAAATCATACTGTACATAACATGCATGTCATGATATGTACAGCATGGATCATGTTATGTACAGCATGTACCGCATTGACATAAGTGACAGTTTAGACCTGTCATTTATGTTCGTAATACATTCACGTCGCGCAATACCAATTTTGGTGTATATCAAGCTAGCGGATTGGACGCAAGCGCACCATGAGCGTGGCATGTAAATGGCATACAAATTTTGGTACAAATTCCATTAACGATACGGTCTTGAGAGCACAAAGTCGTAGGCGGCTAGATAAATAGATACGCTAAAAGTCGCCGAAGTTCGCTAAGAAATGCTTCGCGTTTAAAACGCTCACTCAGGTAGATTTAGTTGTGTCTAAATAGCACTCACCACACCGAGTTCAAATGCGAGGGAGCGGTTTCTTTCTCGCCTTCACTACCCTTGCTACATGCGCTATCTTCTCCTCGGTACTTATTAGGTGCAAAGCATCTTAGAGCCGAGCTCAATCCGGTGGTGGTGTGCGTCGACTCCTGACCACCCTTACTGCGCATGCGCCTACTCTCTCTCCCACTATTCTCCTTTACTCAGGTGTTCGGTCGCCTTCTCTCCTCCTCCCCCGCGCTGCGGCAGCGCACTCTCCTGCTTTACGCGGGCGTTTACGCAGGCGTTCGGTCGCCTTTCTCTCCTCTCCTCCCCCGCGCTGCAGCCTGTAAACCCATTCCCTCCTCTCCCTCCCCCCATTTTCATGTAAGCGCGTGCGCTCGGTCGAGGAAGTCTCGCTTGAATCGCGCGGTCGCTCCGTCAGTTCCCGGTCGCTGCAGTTGTCTCGAAAGCCTCGCTACCCTCGCCGCAGGCTCGCGTTGTCTCTCTGTAGCGGTAAGCGGTAGCTCAACGCCGACGCTTGGCTTCGACGGCCGAGTGAACGTAAACGGAAACTTGGTGTGCACCCCCCAATGCTGCTTCGCATCCCCTCATGGTTCCCTTTAGTGGGAGATGGTGTAAATTTTTTTTCTTAAAAGCACGTGTGGAATGTCAGAACTAAGCGTGGAGCCTACTAGACTTCGAACTTGGCTACGCGCTGTTATCTCCGAATACGCAGTCGGAAACTACACAAAATGAAGTGAAAGCAGTTGATCGCGCACGATAAGTATGTGAGACAAGGAAGAACGGGTGGGCTGCTGCATGGCAAAGCAGTGTAAGAGACAATTCACAACTGATATTTATTTATTTATTTACTATACCCTCAGGCCCAAATCGCATTACAGAAGGAGGTTGGTTATTACAAAAAACAAAGTAAGTGAACAAAAAGCAGTGAATACAGTTAGATTGTACAAAGAAATCTCGTGTAATGCAATGTTAGCTAATACATTTATATACTAATACATTTTAGCGAATACATCACAAAACCTCCTAATTATACATTGTTCGCTAATCCATCACGGAACAAGCGGTTATCATTAATGCTAACCAATGTCACCGGGAATTCTGCTCCACCCCTTTGATGTACAAGGCAAAAAATGAATTGAAGAAAGCTTTTGTGTTGCATGAAGGAATGCCTACTTTGTGACGCTGATCAATGCGGCGGGATATGTGCTGTGGGCGAAGAATTAGTTGATCATGCAGGAAGGAAGCACGGTACATCTTGTGAAATGGTGTTAAACCGGGAAACTTTTCTACATGTTAAAGAAAGGAGTACAAGGCAAGTTTTCATGGTTGAAATGCTCGCGATTTTGTTATAATTAGGCAATATAAAACAAACGGAGTTATTCTGGAAAAGGTCAAGGCAAGGTACTAGATCATCATAGATAGCTGGGGTCCCACATGGCTGTACCATATTCCACTTTAGAAAGTAGTGCCTTACAAAACTGCAGTTTTAAGCCACATGGAGCATTAGGAAAGTTACGTTGTAAATAGCGAGGCATGCGGTTAACATTGTTAATTATGTATTCAATATGTGGTGACCAGTTTAGATTAGTCGTGATGTGAACTCCAAGATACTTGTAACAGTAAACAGAATCGATCCGAATGTTAAGACAGTAAAGAGGTGAGGTAGTGGAAGTTCTGGATACACGCATAATTTGCCACTTTTTAATGTTTAGTTTCATTGGCCATTTTTCACGCCAATACACCAATTAGATACAGCATAAAGGTCACACTGCAATGTGTTAATGCCATTATCGTTGCTAATTTTTCGAGAAATAACACAGTCGTCGGCAAACTGATCAATGTTAGACGTTATAACTTATGAGAGGTCATTAATATCAATGAGGTCAAATATAAATGATATTTCGCGTATATGGGCCAATGAAGAGTTTGTACCGTAATGACGTCCAATGAATCGCTGTTATTGCGTCACGGAGTGCGCCACAAAGACGAGGAACGGCAGGAGAGAATAATATGGTAGTTTTTTTTTTTGTCTTGTCAGAGGCCGGCGAAGGTTGCTTTAAAGAAACACTGATACAAAAGAATCACTGCCTTCGCGTCATTCCTCATCTTGCGCCAGGTGTCTACGAAGGGACGAGTAGTTGCATTAGACTTATGTTCTGCCACTAACGTCTTCGCTTCTAGTAATGATCTTGTAACAGAGTGGTTTGGAACACAAGTAGGCCAAGTCATCAGCCAACATAAAAAAATGTATGCCGACCGCTTTTGCCCACGACTAGGTTCATTTCTGAAACCGATCTATTCGTAATTGATTTGATCTCGATAATTACCATTGGCGTGCAGGAAGTCCCCTGATGTGCCTGCAAAAAAAAAAAAGGAGAAATAAAAGCCAAGTGATATTTGTGCCCTGCATAGCCAAAACAAAGTGGGATTCAATTTTATTGCGATAGCAATTATATGGACACTCTTGGCTGCTTTTCGCCGTCATGTTCCGCATATGTATATGTATATATTGTGACGACGAAGAGCGACACTAGGGCTGGGCGCGCGGGGATCGGAGGCGAAGCAGAGGAAGACGAGGACCTGATTAGAACAGCTGGCCCAGGAACGGGTGCTGTGTCTGTCTCGTTCTTTACAATATATACAGAAGCCACGAAGAGAGATGGCGCGAAGTGCGCGCTCGGCGCCCCACTCGTTGTGATGCGTTGGCTCCCTTTACACTTTGGCCTGCAGGGCGTAGTCGCCTTTGCCCGGGCGCGCGAGCGCTTATCTTGGGGTTGGGGGACGGGGGGCAGTTTTACGTCGTGTCCTTTCGTCGGAAAGACTGCGTTTAGGTTACAGAGCGCACAAAGGTCACTTCGCTCGCTGCAGAGGCCCGTTTCCGAAAGAAGCCTGCTGTTCAAACACAGTGAAGTAACTGTGACACTTGTTAGTTCGCGCTCGTCCTGTGTATACCTGTGCGTATGTTTCGTGCGTCCTTTGAGCTTGAGCAGTGCACTCTAAGTTTCGATCTGCTTGCCGTTCATTACGTGAAATGCCAATTTGTTGCTATCGCATTCATTGCTTCGCCCTTGCGGCGAAACTGTGACTTTTTTTTCTTTTTTTTTTTGTTTCCATGTTATCCTTCTAAAGCTAGATTAAGGTTCGGCTATACGTAGTCATGGAGGGTAAATTCCACTTACATGACTTTGCGAATTCACACACTCGTGCAACCCTTAACCCTACTTGAATGGTTATATTGACGATATCTGCTACCGCCTGGAGAAATCTTAACATGTTGCACTGCGAGCAAGCCTAAACTAGAGCCCATAGGCGTCCGCACGAGGGGGGCAGGGGAGCCCCCCTCCCCCACTCTAGTCACTTAAGAAGGGGCAGTAAAGTCTGCCCCATACATTGACTTAACATAGGGAGAGGGGGCGCTGCGACAAACCTTCACCCCCCCCCCCCCCACCCCCTGATGGGGAACACTGCGCACGCCTATGCTGGGGCCTGTAAGCGTATGGTTGGCTGTCAGTACACAATTCGATCATGTACACGGTTTAACACGCTCCAAATAGTAATGCGCTTAAGGTCGTGCCTCTTCGCCGAGGACTTCTTGTTAACACTGGTATGCAGAGGTGAGAGAGCTTACGTTTCAGTGACCGAGAACGGTGAAGAGACATCGTGGACGCAGCCGCTGCGGTTGACAAGGTTTTCTTCTTCTCGACCACTGGGGATTGATACCCACTACAGTGACGGGCGAATACTTTTTTTCGGAGAGGCCAATGACGCGGAAATGAAGCTTCACACCTGCAAATTACCAGCGCGATGAATTGTGAGTTTCTTGTTCTTTTCTGTGGATAGCGTTAACATATCGCGGCCACTTACGAAAGGGTTGTATTTCAAGGCCCCACATTGTCGCGTTCGTCTAACACGACATTTTTTTCCTTTTTTGTCTTGCTGTGAGTTTTCACCAGCCACTTCGTACTTCTACTTTTTTTTCTTTATGCATCCCCACTCTCCTCTGTAATGCCTTCGGGCCCTGAGGGTACAATAACTAAATAAATATATAAATAAACAAATAAATAAATAAGTACATAAATAAATAAATAAATAAATAAATAAATAAATAAATAAATAAATAAATAAAATCAACCTAGTCAAAAAAACCTGGAGGAGCTTCGCCCTTCAGTGTCTACCTTGTAAATTTTGTCCGGTGTTGCTATATGCATTTTATTGTGTTATAAAGGTAGATATACTGCAGCGAGTTCACGATTTCAATGCCGTCTCTTAGCTGGTGACTGCGCGGACCCTTGTTTCAGGAGATAGAAGTTGTTTAAAGACGCACAGTGTACTTTAGCCGCAAAAGCAACAAGCCACACGTGGACCCACCGCCAAGATCGTAGCTCAGCAACCAACTCCTGGTCGTCCAGAGGGGCCGGGACATCGCCGAGAGTCTCCAGCTTCTGGCACCTTCCTGGCTTAGTCCGACCCTCTTTCCCGCGGCCCACACCACCACAGCGCATGCGCGTGCCCTCTCTCTCTCTCTCCTCTCCTACGCTCACCCCCCTTTTCTCTCCTCCAGGAATCCTCTACTCTACGGAGCGGCGCCCGCGTCCCGCGGCCTACACCCCCCACAGCGCATGCGCGTCACCTCCCGCTCTCTCTCCTCTCCTACGCTCACCCCCTTTCTCTCCTCCAGGAATCCTCTACTCTACGGAGCGGCTCCCGCGTCCTACACCCCCCACAGCGCATGCGCGTCCCCTCCCACTCTCTCCTCTCCTACGCTCACCCCCCTTTCTCTCCTCCAGGAATACTATACTGTACGGAGCGGCTCCCGCGTCCTATACCCAAACAGCGCATGCGCGTCCCCTCCCACTCTCTCCTCTCCTACGCTCACCCCATTTCTCTCCTCTAGGAATCCTCTACTCTACGGAGCGGCCCCCCGCGTCCTACAACCCCACAGCGCATGCGCGTCCCTTGCCCCTCTCTTTCCTCTCCTACGTTTCGCCCCGTTCTCTCCTCTAGGAATCCTCTAAGGAGTGGCGCCCACGATAGGTGGTGCGACAGCTGCATACTCCGCTGGGGGGCGCCACGGTAGTTCCGCGGTATGAAAACGACGGAGCACGCGCGCCTCATTCTCTCTCCTGTGCAGCGCCGCGATGAGCGCCCGGGCCGCTGCCGCGAAACGAGAGCGGCGACGTTTCTTCCGCTCAAGCTAACCATCTCCCCGCTGCTTCGCATCCACACATGGTCCCCTTTAGCGGGAGATGGGGAAGTTTTTTTTACCAGGACACCAACGAACATGAAAACGTGGTACCTTGTCTTACACACCTTTCGTTAGTGGCCGCCATATGCAGAAGGTATCAGCTGCAATGATAGACAGACAGACACAGAAGTTTATTTAGGTCCTGAGGAACGCTACCACTCAAGGCGGTAGAGCAGCTGGCCGCTGCCACGTCGGGACGGGACGGGTAGGCCGAGCCTCACCGCCGCGTCGCGAGCCCTCTGGACGGCCCTGAGTTGATGGAAAAGTTCTGGTTTCCGGCTCTCCTCGGATCGCATCTGGCCTCAGTGGCCAACCTAAATGAGATCGTCCACGCCCGAACGCGAGAACTTACTGAAACAGCAAGAAACAGGAAATTTATCTTAATGCTGATTTGCAGCATAGTGAATGAAATTTGATTTCCACGGCATTTGCCTTTCTTCGGTGGAAATATGCGCCCGTCCCTGTAATGGGCATCAACCAGAACTGGTCAAGAAGAAGAAAACCTTGGCAATTGCAGCGGTTGCTTCGACTGTGGCTCTTGGGTATTCTGAAGCGCTGAGCATTGTAAGCCCTCTTCCTTGCATTTTAATCTTAACAAGAACCATAAGTCACCGTCCAATTTGCACCACATTAGAGCCGCACTGTTTGTAGCGCGTAAAACCGATGTCCATGCTCGAGTTGTCTACTGACAGTCACCATCCAATTAGGCGTTCTGGTACAGGCTTCCTGAAACTGTAACGGGTTCAGCACTCGCCAGGTGTTAGCACAGATAGGCAAGATAGCTCTTGGGATACGGATGAGGTGCTCCTGGAGTGTGAAATAGAAAGTTCATACAATGAGTCTTCGGACCCCATGACTCTGTTGGTCAACTACCTCGTTCCAGTTCCAGAAGGGTAACATGGAAGCAAGATTTTTTTAATGGTATACGGTTTGGCAAGCTGTTATGGTACAGGGAACGAAACGCCATGTTGCACTGATTTTTATGTTTTTTTTTATTGTTTGCAGGTACAACAGCGGACAACATGAGTAACCAAGGTAAAAGTTGAGATCAAATCAAATGCGAATACAGCAGTGTCAGAGGTGATCCATATCGTATGCAGAACTGATCGATATACATTCTTTTATCTTGGTACAAGACTTAGTCCAGTGGTTAATTCAATCACTTTGTCTAGAAGTGCATTTTTAATAACAAACTAAGCGCAGCCATTAAATGTACAGTGGTCAGCAAGCTTAACACGAACGCTCCAACGCGTGACCAGGACTACTTTTGACGAATGCCAGCCGCTAAGCGCTGGGCGCTGCTGCCAGTATAATACCTCAGTATGCTTGAATAGTATGTCTGCATGCATGGATAACATCTCGGCAACAGAACCTAAAGGTACGCGGCGCTAGCGTTAATCAAATTGTTTCAGGACACGTTGCGGAACGTTCGTGTTAAGCTTGATCACGACTGTACATTTCCGAAACACGCCATACCACATGGGGAATGCCGTAGGGGCAGTGAAGTCGTTGATTGTCCCCTACCAGCGATATCTGAGCGCGCCTAAACACGCATGGGCATCTTGTACTTTTATTTTTAACGTCGAGAGCTTCTGAACACGCGACCTGAAGTGTATATTAAAAAGAATATCGACTTCGGCCATCTCTGCAGTCGATTTATGTAACCTGTTTTTATCGGGCTGGAGCATATGAAGGCAACATTACCTGTTGGCTTCGTACGACAAAATGTGCACTTAATGGGTGGACTGTGTCAAATAAACGACGCATGCAGTTTATGGTATCTGGGACGAGGCAAGAACGTTGACGCAGCTATTTCAAACGTCAATTCTTGGGGAGCAAATATTTGCGCCGTATTAAAACCGTCACGACAGCGGCACCGCGATGATAATTTGTGGAGATCTTAATATACGCCTTGCCCGCGGCTGCAATCCCTAGTCGGAATGGTCCGACCTACCAGTTGTCTTTGGCCTCTGACCAGATCCCGTTCCTCGCGCGTGGCTTTCTTCGTTCTTGCTGTGTAACGAGAGTGTCACTTTTAGCAGCTCCTCCAGATGCGATTAACGGGATAATGCTGGAGAGTCCTTGAAGCGTCGGTAGCGTTTAGTTACATGAATGTGTTGTCTTTCCGCAGTGTAACTTTTTACCGGTATAGAAATGTCAGCGAGGTGGAACTGGTTTGTTGTGTCATGCCTAAAGATACCCAAGATAAACATTTGCCTAAGACGACTCAAAGGCGAATGGCGTCTTCCTTTTCTTCTCCTTGCCTGTGCCACTACCGCATTCTCGTCTCGCCCTGGTTGTCTTTGCCCTGCTGCTCTTCTTTTCCACTGAAATCATGAATGGTACGCACAGGTCGTTCATGCATGCTAACAGACATCTGTCCACTTCTTTCAGAAGCGGCGTCGTGGCGAGCGTTGGATGAGGCGGAAATGATCGCGTGGCACTCCCACATGTCGTGTAAGCGAAAATAGAGATTGAATCTTTTGAGCCCACTGCTACTTTTACCGGCCCATGTCGAAAAATTTCTAAAGTTTTACCTATTCTTTCCTTTCGACTCCGCTCCGCAGATGATAAAGAACGACCTGGGTCTGGTAAGACCATTGTTGCGATCGCGACTGCCTGTCATGTGCAAATATTTCGGCTACACATTCTTACTCTGCTAGCTAGGCGAAAAATTTGGCGCTAGTGCCTAGCCGAGTCGTTAAATGGTATGTAGACAGCTTCATGGTAATATTTATGGTATAAGACCTTCCGTGTATAATCTCTTTCGTAATTAGTAGAGCCATGTTGTCTGTTACCTATGATCAGAGAGGCAAGCAACCAAAAGGATAAGCTTGCAAGAGGGACACAACGATTGCTTACCAATTTTCCCGTCATAAACTGATAACCCGTGTATTCTACTGTAAATGCATAAGGGTTTGGCAATAACAGTATGCTATCCCTCTAACTTTACCTTCTTAATCTTGTACAGAATTTTTTGTCGTGCTCTTCTGGCTGATACAACGCTGCCGTGACCAAGATAAGGGTAAATGCCCACAAGCATCACGATGATACTCTAAAATAAGGCTGTTGAGGTGCATGACATTGAATTCTCGCACTTTATTTTGTTGACAAACACTATACGCTGGTTCAATGCCTCTTTTTTTTATTTACTCATGCTTCTCGAAGTACTCGATGCGATGAAGTTCAAAAAAACAGGGAGACGAAAGCGAAGAAATCTTGCAGCACGCTTGAGCTTCGCCTTCAAGAGTAGAACGTGATAGCGTAATGGGACCGTGTTCACATCGCCTTTTCAATCGCTAGCCCAGCTTCGCTTCTTGGTGGACACCTAAACCGTGCCGCAAGGAAAGCAACGTTTGTGCGCTTGTAAACTGGCCCATTCAAACCATCCTAGAATGCCTACTGCAAGTACAGTTGTGAGGTGTCCACTACGACATACTTATTCCTTTTGCGAGTTGGTGAGGTAACCACTACGCGTCCATGAGGTCACAAGGCACCTGCCCAGCAGCACAATTTGTTGATGCTGTTTTTGGTAGTGATAATTAATTATGCCAGTGTGCTAATTATAACAACCACTCGTTGCGCAACTCACATGTTTTTTGACGCCTCGTATGATTCTACGATTCTGACATGCAGTATTGCACGTTGTAATGACACTCCTAGCAATATATAACATTCATTTAGTGCTTTTTTTTTTATTTCGAAGCAATTTCGAGCCCAAGCGTGGATCTGATGTCCAATAGCTGCTTACCACGCAGAAGTCCTGGTTCCTATTCTCACTGTAACCGAAGATTTTTTTATTATCTCTTCATTGTCACCTATCTCGAATTTTCCTTCACGGACAACGCTAAATTTCCTGTCTCGAATTTTCGCTCAAGGACAACGCCAATTTTTCGCTCTCAACCAATGACGCCGACGTCTACACGAGCACAGGAATTTCTACGAAACAAGTTTTTAACGCTGTCAGGTTAACAAATGTCTGCGCATAGCCTTAGTCCCGCTGCTGATGTGTTTCCGTCGTGCTTCTTCAGGCCAGGCTTTGCAACACCTAGAGCGATGCTTCTCAAAAAGACGTCCGCGGAACACGTCATCTGAAATGAAAATAGGCACAGTTTCACCGCAAGAGCGAAGCAATGAATGCGATAGCAATAAATATGAATGTCACCCGAAGAACGACCAGTAGTTCGAAACTTTCAGCGCGCCGCTGAAGCATGAAGAAGGACGCTCAAAAAAAACCGCCAGGCCTGCGCAGAAGGCGCAGCACAGCCACAGCGAAAGCTGGGAGAGCGGCCTTTAGCCTTTTTTAAACACTCTTGGGGCAACTACTACAAGCCCACTTGCATGGCACCCACTACGCTATAAATCATCATAATTTTTGTGTAGTGGGGAAGCGTCTGCTATGCCATTCTTCGTCATTCTTCAGAAAAGCGCGGTGCCCGCTACACTCTTGTAACGAATATGTGCACTTTGTTGATGCTGTGGCTGACGACGATGAAGAATTATGCCTCAGGCTTTTGTAATGGGTTGGAGCATTGAACGATCCACTCGTTACGCAATTCGTATTGTGTGACGCCTGGTTCTTACTTTACTGCTATAAAACGCTTTACAACACACGTTAACGCGATTCCTTACCCGATATGAAGCCTGCCTAGGGTCAGTTTGCACCGCAGTTACAAGCAGTGGCGTAGCTCAGTGGTTGAGTGCTGGGCTGCCACGCAGTGGACCCAGGTTCGATTCCCATTCTGTCACAGGTGTTTTTTTTTATTTATTTAGTTTTTTTTTCTTATTTCGTGCGATATTGGTTACGGACGCCGGCGGCGGCAGCGGCGGCGGCGGCGGCGGACAACTACGGCGCAAAAACGACCCTTGTTGTGATCTCATAACAGCTTTCGCTGTAAAAGAACGCACAGGTATACACAAGACAAGCGCGAGCTAGCAGCTGTCACCGTTACGTCTTTGTGTTTGAGCAGCGCGCTGCTAATGTCGACTATGCAGAACCCGTCGCTCTTATAGATATGTCATTTTCTTTTAAGCTGCGGCACGTGGAGTGACTCCTCTGCGTCTCCTGCCACTCGGTAGCGTCTGACGCAAGGTGTGCCCGGCGTTCTTTTTTTTTTTTTTTTTTTTTTTTTTTTTTTTTTTTTTTTTTTTTTTGACAATCGAACGCAGCCCTTCTGCTTGGCAAGCAGGTGTTCTACCACAGAGCACGCCATTGCTTGAAGCTACTTCGAAAAAAAAGGCTATATGAGGGACAAGTAGTGGGAAGAGTCTGCTTAAAGCATTAAAAATTGCGTGACAAAAGCGCAGAATCACGCCAGTCGTGAAAACGTGATTTGCGCAACAAGTGGGTGTTTAAAGGCCCACCGACAACAAAGCGCTGTGACATATTCAATCATCACAAACCCAAAAAGCATCAACAAAGTGAGTAGGTGCGTAGGTTTCGCGTGTCGCTTTACGGAAGCGTAGTGGGCCCTTCGCTGATTCGCAAAAGGGAAGAATTATGGCGTAGTGGGCACTGCGTAACTCTACTTGTAGTAGGCATTCTAGGATGGTTTGAAACGGCCAACGTTGGCCTAATTTGGTTGACTGTTTAAATATACATCCAATTTATCGATTTGACCTGACATATTAACTTCACCTAAGGTTTTCTTGGAGTTTCAATTAATTTTTATTTGTTTGTTTTCTTGAAGGACCTCGTCCTAAGCCTTCATCCTCAAAGTGAGTACCCAATGTTACTTCATTTTGATGACTTCTTCTTTTACACTAGGACGTTCTCTATGTCCCCACGGAAAAAAAATTTGCATAAAGAATTTTAAAGTCTCTGCAGGCTAGCTGAGAAATGTCACACCATCGAAGCGTCATTCTGGAGGTGCAAAAGCAATAAGGATTAGATTGACAGACCTCTAAGGCTACAATGGCCTCGCTTTCTCACCCGACAACATTACGAATTGTTGAACGCAAATATCAATATCGGCGTTTAATGTGTAACCTGGTTCGTGGCCAAGCAAGAACTCATAAGGTATCGATCCTGTGACCGAATGCTCTTCGCATTGCTAGAGTTAGCGAGCGGGACAATGACTGATGTCTATCGTGTTTTAGATGTGAAGCATCTTATGGCGAAGCTTAATCCGGTGGTGGTGGTGGTGGTGGTGGTGGTGGTGTGCCGCGTGCCCACCCTTACTGCGCATGCGCAAACAGTTAAAAAAAATAAAAATAAAAAACCTCCTCTCCCCCTCTCTCTCCTCTAGGCATCCCTCCCCGCGGCAACCACACCCACACTGCGCATGCGCCTCCCTTTCCTCTCTCCCCTCTTACACTCCCCCCTCTCTCCATCCCTGCCCGCGGCGTCTAACTCCCCCCTGCGCATGCGCGTCCCCCCCTCTCTCTCCTCTGCTACCCTCCCCCCCTCTCTCCTCTACGCATCCCTGCCCACGGCGTTCACACTCCCACTGCGCATGCGTGTCACCCCCCTCTCTCTCCTCTCCTACGCTCCTCCCTCTCTCGCCTCGCGACGCCGACGCAGGCAGCGTCTGCTAGCGAGTTTCTTGGTTGGAAAAACCGACTGCTCGCGCTGCACAACCGTTCACTGGCCATCCCGTATATATGGCAATGGATCTTGACCTCCAAGGTGGTGCCGGTGGGAGATTTCTCCTGTGCGTTGTTGAACAATAAAAATTCGCAGCGTGCGCGTTAACTAAAAGCGGAGTGCGGGTCTCTGTGTCCAGTCGGAGTCTTCTGTCTCTCATTGCCCATTAGCAGCGATTGGCATGTTCCAGTAGGAAAAACTGCTCCATCACTGCCTGCTTTGCGCCTCCACAGTTTTCTCTCCTGCGCAACGCTGCGATGAGCGCCAGCGTCAACGCCGCCGCCAGTGTAAGCGTTAGCGCCCGCTGCTTCACATCTACACATGGTTCCCTTTAGCGGGAGATGGTGTAATTTTTTAAATGCGAATGCATTTCATAGTCGGGCTATGTCAGGCATCCGGCGTTGGCGTTGTGCGGCGTTGGCGTTGTCCGCGGAGGAGGAGGAGGAGGATAGGTTGAGGAGGTGTGCGCGCCGGCAGGTGTTAGATGTGAAGCATCTTATGGCGAAGCTTAATCCGGTGGTGGCGGTGTACGGCGTGACCGCCCTTACTGCGCATGCGCAAACCCTTTCAAAAAAAAATAAAAATAAGAAAACCTCCCCGCTCCCTCTCTCTCCCATAGGCATCCCTCCCCGCGGCAACCACACCCCTCACTGCGCCTCCCCTCCTCTCCCCTCCCCGCTACGCTCTCTCTCCTCTAGGCATCCCTGCCCGCGCCGTCCACACCCCTCCCACTGCGCATGCGCGTCCCACCTCTCTTCTCCTCTCCTACGCTCCCCCCTCTCTTCTCTAGGCATCTCTGCCCACAGCGTCCACACTCCCCACTGCGCATGCGCCCCCCTCTCTCTCTCCTACGCTCCCCCCCTCTCCCTCTCTCGCCTCGCGACGCCGACACAGGCAGCGTCTGCTAGCGAGTTTCTTGGTTGAAAAAACCGACTGCTCGCGCTGCACAACCGTTCACTGGCCACCCTGTATATATGGCAATAAATCTTGACCTCCAAGGTGGTGCCGGTGGGAGATTTCTCCTGTGCGTTGTTGAACAATAAAAATTCGCAGCGTGCGCGTTAACTAAAAGCGGTCTGCGGCGGAGCTCGGCGGAGCTATATATGAAAAAAAAATTTAAAAAAATAAATAAAAAAAATTAAAAAAAAAACAAGAAAAAGCAAAAAAAAAAAAAAGGCGGTGCGCCGTGCTCCCGACCGGGCTGCAGAAATTAGGCGCCTTTTACTTCGAACCACAACCACCATATATAAATGGAGTGAAGCGCGCGCGAAATGCATTCGCATTTCCTCACGATTCCCCTTCGGGGAGGTGGGGCTTTTTTTATAAGATCGGATCCTTCTTTGTTTGGCGTTTTCTCGGGGGTAGAGTCGTCATCACAGGTATTTATTGACTTCATTTCGTAGAAAAGAAGCAACGGCTATAGACAAACCCGCCAGCTATATTTCCGTTCTCCATGGTCATTGCTTTTGAGATTGCGATAGCGAAGCCCCTCTAGGAGAGATGCGGCGAAATAGTGCGTCGTGAGCGCTAGTGAGTGCTGACAGTGATTGCTGCTGCAGTAGAAAAAGTAAACTGTAGCAACATGGCCAGGCCCGTAGCCAGAAGTTTTTTTCGGGGTGGGAGGGGGGGGGGGCACCTGTTGAAAGCCTTCAAACCCACCTATTTTCATTATTTATTCTCGGTAAAACACCCCCCCCTCATTCCAAACTTCGGGGGGGGGGGGGGGGGAGGGGCCCTAGCCCCCCCCCCCTGGCTACGGGCCTGAACATGGCCTGCAACCTTTACCGATCAAGCATATTGGCGAACTGAGAGGTACCGGAGTGTCGCTTCGTTCACATCGATGACGTAGATTCGAAGACGCTTCAGTGCATGTTAACTCCGATAAGGCACGTTGAATCTGGCTTGAATCTCTCGAATGATTTGTCATGCTCTTCCGAGTCAAATAATTTCTTTATAAATGTCGAGGAAACGCAAAATGTTGAGCTCGTACTTGACAATTGATTTACAAATTGTTTCCTGCGCTGCCGTTTGAGTACTTCAGTGCTTTCGAAAGCCACACGGCTATTATGTTAAGACGTGTGTTTGTTAAGAGAAACCATGAACAGCCAATTCCACTCCGTGAAAACCGTCGGACAGCGAAGCTGTGATGATTGTGATTATGATTGTTTCTATATAAAACATTCATCATCATCATTTCTTTTTATTCACTTCTTTATTCATTCCCCTCTATACATAGTCACGCGGCCTGCATGACGACGACTAACTACTAGTATTATTATTATTTTTTTTATTTCTATTATGTCTAAAACTAGTACTACTACCATGACGACGACGGCGCCATAACGACGGCACAAGGTTGCCTAAGACAGCATCCCTGTAATACATGGCCAAACGAATAATAACCCTGGAAAGGAGCAAGTATAGAATTAGTCGTTTAATGCCAAGCCACCATTCTTCTCTTCCTTTCAAAGTTCGGTCGTTGTGGGTTTGGATACCGACGAGGGAAAGGGAGCTGTTTGTCCAATTTTATTGGTTTCAATGTATGACGTAATTAGTACACCCCAGTTAAAAACAACAGATAATGTCTCCTTCTTAATTTTTCTGTTGCATTCATTTATTTGAGCAAGAATTGGAAGATTTAGTTTCTCGCCAAATGTCTCTGTGCCGAAATACCAGTTTAAGATGTCGGAGCGGCTAACCAACGACGTGTTTAATGGTCTTTACGCTTTTGGGACATCCTCAGTGCACGTAGACTCATGTTTTTATTACATTTCCAGGTCTCCATGGGTGTACAAGGGACCATCGGCGCCCGACAGTGCCGCCCAAGCACCGGGAACAATGTATGTGCAATCTGTGTTACATCAGTTGGCATCAGTTGTTGGCTTTAAAGAAATACAGGCGCGGCCACTGTTAAGGGGAGATGCGATTCGAAAAACGCAAGTTTTTAGATGCGAAGCATCTTATGCTCGGGGCTATTTCCGTCCCTCCCGCGTCCCGCGTCCCCCCGTCCCGCGTCCCGCGTCCGGCCACTTTCATGAAGTAGGGAAGCACCCATTATGCGAACCAGAACACTGTAGTAATATGAAGGCCGTCAACCCTATCACAGTCATCAGAGTCATGGCCGAGAGCACAGAGAGGCTGCTTAGTAATGACTAGGCAGGTGGTGTCTGTCGCCCAGGTTGACCCTATTCCTTGAGTCATGGCCGAGAGCACAGAGAGGCTGCTTAGCAATGGCTAGGCAGGTGGTGTCTGTCGCCCAGGTTGACCCCATTCCTTGATCTTGCTTGCATGTGTTTGGAGGGGGCTTTGCCCGTCCCTCCTTCCCGCGTCCCACACCACCACAGCGCATGCGCGCCCTATCCCCCCTTTCTCTCCTTTAGGAATCCTCTACGCAGCGTCCCACGCCCCCCCACAGCACATGCGCGTCCCCTCCCCTATCCTCTCCTACGCTCACCCCCCTTCCTCTCCTCTAGGAATCATCTACTCTACAGAGCGGCGCCCGCGTCCCACATCGCATGCGCGTCCTCTCCCCCTCTCTCCTCTAAGGAATCCTCTACTCCACGGAAGCGGCTCCCGGCGTCCCACACCCCCACAGCGCATGCGCGTCCCCTCCCCCCTCTCTCTCCTCTCCTACGGTCCCTCCCGTCCTTTCCTCTAGGAATCCTCCACGGAGCGGCGCGCACGACAGGTGGTGTGACAGCTGCATACTCCGCTGGGGGGCGCCACGGTAGTTCCGCGGTATGAAAATGACGGAGCACGCGCGCCTCATTCTCTCTCCTGTGCAGCGCCGCGATGAGCGCCCGGACCGCTGCCGTGAAATGAGACGGGCGACGTTCCTCCCGCTCAAGCTAATTATCTCCTCGCTGCTTCGCATCCACACATGGTTCCCTTTAGCGGGAGATGGGGAATTTTTTTTTCCAAAATACATATTTTTGTTTTTATTTGATTTCACAAGTTTATTTTCTCTACTTTCACGACAAAAAAAAACTGAAGATTGTAAATAAACTCGAAATAGGTTAAAATCGCTTATAAAGAGCACAAGGTGGCTACTAAAAAACTAAAATGTGCTCATTGTCTAGAGTCCCCTGGAAATTGTCACCTGGCTGCTTGCCAGGGGTTCACTAAAGCCACGTGCTCAAAATAACCATGATTGCCAAGCTCTCATGATGGAATAAAACATCTTAAATGAGAACTCTTTTCCGCATAGACGAGCTTACACTTATTCCTTTAAAATGCGTTTTTCTCAAGATCCATTTTTGCGCAGCTTCTTGAGTTTGGACATCATGTTTTTGGTACTTCTGATAGCCAGATCGGGATGAAATTTTGCCCACATATTCCTTACAATGTGAGGGGTGCAATTTTTTTCTTTAAAACTTGATATCTCCTGTATAATTATTACGAACCTAAAGTAAGCAATTAGTATGGGCTGAGGATTCTAAGAATTCTCGCATTACAATTTTTCTTGACCATCAAAATGTTTTATACGCACTTTCTTGATAATTATTTGCAGGATATAGTTAATGTGGAGCAATATGAGCCATTAATGGCTCAGAACCATAAAAGTTTAGGGCATAAGCAGTTTGTCCAAAACGAACTATACTTTACACATTGTAATGGCACAAAAAGAAAACTGTACAACTTACTATAAAACTAATTACATATTTGAAATATGCGTAAAAGCCTATATATACAGCGAAAAATTTCATTGCCCTAGGTGATTAGGGCAACTTGTTTTTTCCGACTCGCATCTCCCCTTAACACGGCGCGCCTGTACAGGTAACAAGGCGCGCGTGACCTAGAGCAACTGGAAATGGCCTGCAACCTTTACCGAGGTAGCATATTGCCGAACTGAGAGGTACAGGAGTGTCGCTTCGTTCACATCGAAGACGTAGATTCGAAGATTATTCAGTGCGTGTAAATTCCGGTAAGGCACGTTGAATCTGGTTTGAATCTCTCGAATGATTTTCCATGCTTTTCCGAGTCAAATAATTTATTTCCAAATGTCAAGGAAAGGCGAAATGTTGAGCTCGTACTTGACAATTGATTTACAAATTCCTTCCTGCGCTGCCGTTAGCCACACGGCTATTATGTTAAGACGTGTGTTTTTTTAAGAGAAACCATGAACAGCCAACTCCACTCCGTGAAAACCGTCGGACAGCGAAGCTGTAATGATTGTGATTATGATTATGATTATTTCTAATAAAAATTTCATCATGATCACCATTTCTTTTTATTTACTTCTTTATTCATTCCCCTCTATATATAGTCACGCGACCTGCGTGACTACTAACTCTTATTATTATTATTATTATTATTATTATTATTATTATTATTATTATTATTATTATTATTATTATTATTATTATTATCATTATTATTATTAATTATTATTATTGCGTCTAAAACTAGTACTACTACCATGACGACGGCGGCGATAGAAACGACGGCACAAGGTTGCCCAAGACAGCTTCGGTGTAATACATGGCCAAACGAATAATAACTCAGGAAAGGAGCAAGAATAGAATTAGTCGTTTAATGCCAAGCCACCATTCTTCTCTTCCTTTCAAAGTTCGGTGGTTGTGGGTTTGGATACCGACGAGGGAAAGGGTGCTTTTTGTCCAATTTTATTGGTTTCAATGTATGACGTAATTAGTACACCCCGGTTAAAAACAACAGGTAATGTCCCCTTGTCTTAATTTTTCTGTTGCATTCATTTACTTGAACAAGCATTTGTAAGATTTAGTTTCTCGGCAAATGTCTCTGTGCCAAGATATCAGTTTAAGATGTCGGAGTGGCTAACCAACGACGTGTTTAATGGTCTTTACGCTTTTGCGACATCCTCGGTGCACGTAGGCTCATGTTTTTTTATTACATTGCAGGTCTCCATGGGTGTACAAGGGATCATCGGCACCCGGTAGTGCCACCCAATCACCGGGAACAAGGTATGTGCAATGTGTGTTACATCAGTTGGCATCAGTTGTTGGCTTTAAAGAAGTACAGGCGCGGCCACTGTTAACACTGCGCGCCTGTTCAGATAACAAGGCGCGCGTGACCTAGAGTCACTGGAAATATTTCAGAGTATCGCATCTGTTTTCCGCGCGCCACCGCCGATGTGATTGGCTTACGCGCATCACGTGACCTCCCACCGCCATGACCCTGTCAAGCGCTTTGTGCGCGCGCGTTGAACGCGCAGCTTGACCGGGCTTTTAGCATAACCACAAGCCCTATGAGTATTTCGTCGCTTTTCTAACGCGCCATGCAGATGCGAGGAAGTATACCTGCAACCGAACGTGATGTGGGTATCTCGTTTATTTTTGCATTGCGTGCGGGAAAAACGTCGAAGAACGGCGTTCTACGTGACTGCATAGAGCTGGTCGCAAAGGATTCGCCCCCCTCTAAGAACACTCGTTTCTGCAATAACCTATGCGAAGTTTGCTGGAAAAGCTCATACGCTACAGGGTACTTCACCTTATCCGTTCACTTTGCTCAGTGATTGAAAACAACGTGCTATTCGCTCGGCTATTTATACACTAAGACCTCGTTGATACGAATCTCACGGAACCACCAAAAATATTCTTATCATCCCAAAATTCGTATCACCAGAAAGCAGGGGAAAATTAGCATGCGACAAAAGAAAGCTGGCGTACATTTTCATGTACTGTTTTTGCCCGTACGCGCATGTTTAATTAATGGACCAGGTGCGCTGTGACTGGCGACAACAGTAGCACCTTCCAAATTTTAGTATGCTTTTTCGCATGACATCGGAGTACCGCGGCGAAAGTGACGGAAGAAGCTCTTGGACGCGACAGATCAAGGCCACAAAATTTCAGAACCACGGTCCTATGTTGTGATTTTGTTATCACGGAGGTGGTGGGGATCTTTTTTGCGAGATTTACGGCCGTGCGCGCACAAGTGCGACCTCAACAGTCGCGCATGTTGACGTTGTGAGGCCTGACTCCTTGGCGAAGACCGTCCTCTACTTTCGGTCCTCGTACGCCTTTCATAGGATGCCTGATACACGAGGCAGGCACACGTAAACACAGTACAAAGACAGCAGCTCGCGTGACACGTTAGAAAAAAAAAGCATGGCGCCACGGCCCTCTGTAATCTAAATGCGAAGGCACACGGAGTCACATTAGAGCCTCAAAGGTTCGCGCGCACAATCTCGGAGGCACTGACGCGTCTCTGGAGGTTTATTCTGACCGTTAAAAAAAGTATTTTTCTTACACCGTGATTCTGACGATTTCGCGGTGCGGCGCACCTGCCCGCGCTTGCGTTCCCGCGCTCGCACGTGCTTGGCCCGTCTTCCGCGACAGCGCGGACAGCACCTCTGCGATAGCGTACGTTCGTATCAAACGTCGCGGGGTGAAAATCGGTTTGCAACAACCGTACTCCATTACATTGCACGCCAATGGGCCTTGGCCGGGACCAACGAAAAATTCGTATCACCCTGAAATTCGTAGGAGCTGTGATCGTATCACCGAGTTTCCACTTATCTGCATGTTTGAACAGGCTGTGCATGCATTTCGAGTAAACGTGTCACACATGTGAGAGAAAAAAAAGAAGATTTTTTATAATAATAACTGTTTATTGGTAGACCTTGACGGTAATTGTGGCATGATCATTTTCCATGCCGCAATACTCAAGCGTGACTGATTCATTGCGTATGAAACTTGGTGGTAGAAAATGAGATCATAGGATGTTATTAAGCGTACTTATTGCCAATTAAAAAAATGATGCAATCTCGCTCTCTTCTGATAAACTTTGCATGCTGATTTCTGTAATTGTAAGGTACCATAGTGTTAGAAGCTTTTGTGTGAGCAGTCAGCTTTCTTTTTTAGGAGACTAATCAATTCGCACGGGCAATGGAATAAAATATCTCTTCGTTTCGTCGGGACGGAATAGAGGCTCGCGCAATAATTCCAATCTGACATTTTGGTAACACGACATGCAATTTTAAATGCGAAGCATTTCTTAGCGAACTTCGGCGAGTTTGAGCGTATCTGACTATCTATCTATCTATCTATCTATCTATCTAGCCGCCTACGACTTTGTGCTCTCCTGGCCGTATCGTTAATGGGATTTATACCAAATTTGGTATGGCATAACATGACCGTATGACGAACATAAATGGCTGGTCATATCATGAAAATCATGACTAAATTGTCATGAAAAGTATGATTTACATGCCACGCTCATGGGGCGTTCGCGGCCGTTTCGTTAGCTTGATATACACCAAATTTGGGATTGAGGTGACGTGACTGTATGACGAACATAAATGGCAGATGGTAATATGCAAATAAGGACGTGCATGTCATGAACAACATGATTTGATTTACATGCCACGCTCATGGCGAGCTCGCGGCCGTTTCGTTAGCTTGAGATACACCAAATTTGGTATTGAGTGACATGACTGTATGAGGAACATAAATGACAAGTGGCAATATGGAAATCATGACATGTCATGAGCGACATGACTTGCATGCCACGCTCATGGCGCACTCGCGGCCGTTTCGTTAGCTTGAGATACACCAAATTTGGTATTGAGTGACATGACTGTATGACGAACATAAATGACAAGTGGTAATATGGAAATCATGACTTGTCATGTGCGTCATGACTTGCATGCCACGCTCATGGCACGCTCGCGGCCATTTCGTTAGCTTGATATTCACCAAATTTGGGACTGAGTGACGTCACTGTATGACGAACATAAATGACAAGTGGCAATATGGAAATCATGACATGTCATGAGGCACATGACTTGCATGCCACGCTCATGGCGTGCTCGCGGCCGTTTCGTTAGCTTGAGATACACCGATTTTGGTATTGAGTGACATGACTGTATGAGGAACATAAATGACAAGTGGCAGTATGGAAATCATGACCTGTCATGAGCGACATGACTTGCATGCCACGCTCATGGCGTGCTCGCGGCCGTTTCGTTAGCTTGAGATACACCAAATTTGGTATTGAGTGACATGACTGTATCACGAACATAAATGACAGGTGCTAACATGTAAAACATGACATGCAAATTACGTAAAGCATGATTTGCTCCTTCCTGGCTGCTTCGCATTACATCGATTCCCACAGTGCGTGGGATCTGCCGGCTTTTTTCACATCGACGCTTGGCCCAAAAGGGGTGATGGGCCCACTCATTTCGGCGAAATCATTAAATAAATCCCACTTCTTTCATTGGCTACCTTCTTTGAGCTCATCAGGACCACAATCAACGAAAGAAATTTCAGTGTAAAGTTTATGCGGCTTAACACGCCTCCGCGTTACGGACAGCCGAAGCGGAGACGGTGGTAAACCGCTCGGCCGCTAGTTGGTACTCATTTTTTCGAAGCGCTTTCGCTTGAATTTGTCGAAGCGCATTAAAAAAATATAACTGGCACTGTGTTCTATCTGAAGCCTACTTACGTCCTGGCGGTTTATTAAGAGACAGAATCTCGTATAATGCTTCAAGGAGCCGATTAAACAAGCGCGCGCATTGATTCTAACGCGGCTACAGCGAGCCAGTGGAGGGTTCAGCGGGCCGTGCGCACCGCACCGGCCAGGAGAGGGGAGAAATCCGAGAAGAATCGCGGGGGAAAACGCGCGGAGGAGAGTGTCGCTACTTTCAAGATCTAGCATTCCCAGGATTTGGAGACATTCGTACGTGGCGCCATCTCTCGGCGGCAGCAACCGCATCCTGCCATAACTGAATGGGAAATAGGCGAAAAAATTATATCTTTTGAAATAAGCTAGTTATCAAAAACGACTCCGGGATATATACAGCAGAGACCTACTGGAACACTGTGGCTAGAAATTTCAGTATCGCACTACAAAACCTGTGGCTTCCCTAGACAATTGAACACCCCCATTGGAAATACACGGGACCCATTGTTAAATATTAAACACTCTGGGAAGCCACGCGGTTTCTAGTGCGACACTGTAATTTTGACAGGATGTTTAATTAAGTCTCTGCTTTGTAGAACCGGGAGTCGTTTTTGATAACTAGTTTTTTTCATGAGATATGATTTTTTTTCGCCTACTTCCCATTCAGTGACGGCAGGCCGCCGCTGTCACCGACAAGAGAGGGCGCTACGTGCAAATGTCCCCAAATTCTGGTCATGTTTACACGGCCCCCCCCGCTCCTTGTTGCCTCTAACAGGGGCCGTGCCAGTACATTAAATTTTCAAAAAGCGAAGCATCGGAGTATTGAGCTATCTGCCTCTAGAGTATTGAATGATTTTGTTCCGGACGTCGTTAGTTCTATTGCTAAGATCCATACTTGTCTGGTGTAATTACCCAACTCTTATCAGCTTCCCGTAGTAGCGCACCCTGCAAACTGGTTTAGGCTGTTCATAAATATTTCAAATGCCGGGGATGGATGTTCCCTGTTTTAATAGAAAAACTTATCGCGTCCATTTACGTTCAAAAATTAACGCTTTCATTTATTTATTATTAAAGATGTCTTTCATCGCGTTTATGGATGCAGGTTTCACTTTGTCCTCGTGGTGCAGTACATGTTGTTATTGACAGTGTTTTTTTTATTGCGATAGCAATTATATGGACAGTCTCGACTGGTTTTTGCCGTCGCCGTTGCCGTCGCCGTCATGTCGCGTATGAAGTCGAAATTGATAAGAGCCCCCTGCGCACCGTACGTTCCACCAGCGGGTAATAGCGGGCGAGCGGGAGCGATGAACGCGGCTGAAGCGGAGATCAAACGAGCCGGCCCATCTCCGTCGCTCCAAGGCGCATGCGATAAGATCCCCCCCAACTGTTCAACCGGCCCCGCCCGTCGTTCGTGAGCGTGAAAAGACGTGAGGGGGGGGGGGGTCCCTCGAGCGACCTTCGATTTTACGAGAGCGGTCATCGTGGGCGCGCGTGTTATCTCCCCTTCTCGGCGGCCGACAGCGGGGGGCCGGTATACCCTTCTACGTGCTGCGCTCTCAACGCGAAGAGAATGTGGTGAGCAGAGTGTCTCTGGAGCGGCCGTATTCTCTTAAACCAGCGTTTTCTAGAGTTGCGTGAGATCGGATCCAAAAGAGTTAGCTGCCAGCCTCACTTCGTATAACATTACAATTTGTTGCTATCGCATTCATTGCTTCACCCTTGCGGTGAAACTGTGACTTTTTTTTTTTGCAGGAGTCCGTGGGCGTCGAACAGACCATCGCCAGAAAAGAATTTAGAGGAGACATGGCAAAGTGAAATGTATGTGTGATCAAAGTTTTTATGCGTTCGCCTTTAAAGGAAGATACGGGAACATTTCTCAAGCAATGTGTTGTAGTAAACTGCACCATGAGTTCCGAATCTCTTTCTTTCAGCCGCTGTTAGCCTTTTTTTACGGAGTTCATTACTTCCCTAAAATATTTACAAATATTCCTAACCTTGCTGCCGTAGTGCTTAGTAAAAACTCGTTTTAGATATATATTTAATTATTTGATAACACTGTTACACGCTGACAAGTATGTAAAGTTCACTGTTTTCATAAAGAAGCTTATTGCGTTGCCCAATAACTATTAACATTGGTTCTACACATGTTTTGCAGGAATGCATTGATGGCCAAAGAAGCGCCGGTAGTTAGGAGGGTCGACGACCGACCACAAAGTGGAATGTAAGCGTGATCAGTGTTCCTATGTATTTGGCTTTCGGAAAGTTGGATAGTTTTTTTTACCAGCGAAGTAAGGGCGTACTGTGCAACTTTACCCTTGACTCACCAACCGTATTTTGTGACAACCTTAGTCCTTTTCGCAACGCGTATTTTTGTGGTGTAACTACAAACATTTAGAACCGTCGTGCTTTAGTGGGTAGCGACAACGCGTTTTATACGTGTATTTATATTGCGCCATAAACTTCTTACATGCAGGCAACTAAGCATAGGCGTGCGCACGGGGAACAGGGGGGGGGGGCAGGAGGAGGGGGGGGGCAACGGCAGTCCTGCCGAATTCTCCTAGGTGGGCGCCAAGTCTTCATCATACCTTTACTCAATCGGACTTCTCCAGTCATTGTACAAAAGTGCAGGGTTAGGTCAGGACATGTTCATTTACGCCAATGGCGGACGGGGATCTTTAACGTTGCATTCCAAGAACAGTTTTCTTCCCTACCTTTATTCCCGGTAATCGGGATACTAAGAGCAGGCCACTGTGATAAGCACGTCAGCACTTTATATTTTCATTTTTGGCAACCGTTGCGGAACTTACTTTCTTTCATACTCGACCAATATGGTGAGTGGAGGTCGCTGCGGCCAACCTTTGACCCCCCCCCCCCATCAACCCCTAATGAATAAACTCACAGGGTACCCTTGTGCATGCACCTAAGACGACTGGAAGGCCAAAGCCATCTTCTTTTTTTTGCTCAGTCGATGTTTAAGGGAGCAGGCAACAGGAGCCGTGGCTTCACGTGCCACTGCAAAGCGCTGCCTTCATTCTCTTCTCTTGAGGTGGCGTGCCCTCCGGTTTTGTTCGCCGCCCAAAGGAGGGCGCTTCAACGGCATCATGTGGCGTTACGTCACATGACGTCACGCCAGAATGTGTGGCGTCAAGATGACGTCACAAATCTTTTTAATTCTGTGGCGTCATGATGACGTCATATGGTGACGTCATCACGTGATGATGATTTTTCGCATCACTCGTCCACGACGCCGCGGTACGGTCGCCGCCGACGGTAAACTTTCCCGTTTGATTAGGGCATCTAAGGCTCTCGCCTTAACAACCGCGCGCATGCCTACGCAACCAAGTACTGTTCACTGCTATCATAGACAAGTTCGTAGCATCCTCTTATTAGCGCAAGTAGACTGTTTCCTTTTCTCGTGCTTTTTTTGTTACACAAATGTACGAAAGTCCGCCGCGGTGGTATAGCGGTTAGGGTGCTCGGCTGCTGACCCGAAGGTCGCGGGTTCGATCCCGGCCGCGGCGGTCGCATTTCGATGGAGGCGAAATGGTAGAGGCCCGTGTACTGTGCGATGTCAGTGCACGTTAAAGAACACCAGATGGTCGAAATTTCCGGAGCCCTCCACTACGGCGTCTCTCATAATCATATCGTGGTTTTCGGACGTTAAACCCCAGATATTATTATTATTATTACAAATGTACGAAATGTTGAACAGCATATCAATATCTCATCGGCAAATCGTTAAAAAAAAACGGGTTAGTGCCCTGCAGTACAATGCTGATTGAACAAGCTGCCAGTATGAAAGTGGTGCTACGTTTTCGTGTTTTTAACATAACTCACATATTTCGGCGCGGTACAAGAAAAAACACGGCAAGGGTGACCATTTTAAAAAGGCGTCCCTCGATAGTGCGCTGCTCACGTGCGTATCCATATGCGCCGTTTTCCAGTAACTTTCTCAATTGGGGGGGGCTTGTCGGCGATCAGACCTTTTTTGATATCGAAATCTGATCTTTTCTCGGGTGTACTTGTCATTTAACATTCCATTGTTACTTGGATATCGACGCACTGGCCGTAGTTACTGTCCATAGCAATTGAAGTGTTATGCTGCTAAGCACATGTATGAAGGTCCAATTTCCGTCATTGGAGGAAGGAAAAAAGTGAAGAGGGAGCATTGTGCAATGCTTTATTAAGATAGAGAAAAGGGAAGAAAGAAAAAGAAGAAAACAAGGAAGGAAAGAAGAAAGAAAGAAAGAAAGAAAGAAAGAAAGAAAGAAAGAAAGAAAGAAAGAAAGAAAGAAAGAAAGAAAGAAAGAAAGAAAGAAAGAAAGAAAGAAAGAAAGAAAGAAAGAAAGAAAGAAAGAAAGAAAGAAAGAAAGAAAGAAAGGAAGGAAGGAAGGAAGGAAGGAAGGAAGGAAGGAAGGAAGGAAGGAAGGAAGGAAGGAAGAAAGAAGAAAGAAAGAAAGAAAGAAAGAAAGAAAGAAAGAAAGAAAGAAAGAAAGAAAGAAAGAAAGAAAGAAAGAAAGAAAGAAAGAAAGAAAGAAAGAAAGAAAGAAAGAAAGAAAGAAAGAAAGAAAGAAAGAAAGAAAGAAAGAAAGAAAGAAAGGAAGGAAGGAAGGAAGAACAATAACAGTAATAGGTCATGCACGCGCAAGCCAAGTTTCGCTTGCACCTGTTTTCCCGACAAAACAAGGGCTTTTTTTATTTTTTTCGTACGTAAAACAGTAAGGCTCATGTAGGCCATATGTTATTGTTCTGTTTTGTTACGTCGCGATGCATACGGGACTGAAATTCATAGTCCTCACGTACTTCTCGCGAGCGCATCGTATTGTTTACTTTTCTTCAAAACGTGCGAATCAAGCCTTATATCCATCTCATGGTTACACACCGACTCACAGTTACTGTGCAAGAACCGATTCCAGAAGTCTTTTCTTTCCCACCTCCACAGTGGTGCCAAGGTGTGGTGCGCCATGGCCTGCTGCCTTTTGACCATAGGAATCATCTTAGTAGGCCTGGTCGTCTTCGTCTTCGACAATGATGGTGACTGTGTTTTCTTTCTTTTCTTTTTTCTTTGTTTACAAAAGTGTCTCCTTCAAAGAATTTGAAGCAGTGATAATTTATTATGTGTAACGTAGTGAAAATAGTGGCAAGCGCAATTTCAAAAGGAATCCTTGTCACCCTAACTAGCTATAACGTTACTTTCTGAAGCGATGAGAAATCGTTCAACAGGAAATGTGACTGGAGCGAGCGTTTCGACAACAAGCCTCGTGTTTAGTCGGGGGCGACATTGCCCGCTGGAAAGGTTCGCCTCAGGCGACAATCTCTGTTGCATCAATTTCTTTTCACTTCAAGCTTGCAGTTTAAGCTGCAGTTTTAAGTGATTTACGTTTTCTTATGCCTCTCTACCAAAATAACGTCTATAACAGACGAGCGTACAGCTTTTTTGAACGTTACAGCAGTCTTATGTAAATTTTCTCGCTTGATAAAAAGGACTAACAAGAAATGATTTGAAAGCCAACTGCGGAATGGAGCAAGCTTCCATTATACAATGGCGAACAGTACGCCATGCTTTTTCTCCTCCTCACCCTCAGATCTGCCCTCACTTTCACTTCCCTTCCCACCCCCCCCTGATATACCGTAAACTTAGTTTGGCCGTACAGCTACGATAAGACGGCTGCATACGATGTGTTTGTCCCGATATTGTTTCAGTGTAGTACCTCCGGTCCTCCATTTCATGTACAAATGGACTTATCAATTTGCTTATCTGTCAATCTAATCTATTTTGTGTCAGCGGAACTGGATGACGGCGAGTACGGCGGCTCCGACATTGGTGGAGGCGGCGGCGGGGGGCGGTGGAGGCGGTGGAGGTGGTGGTGGTGGTGGAGGCGGCTTGTTTCCCCCCTGAACTCGTTGTGCCTGATCCACCTGAAAATCGCTCAACTCCCGTGAGTCGTCTCTTATACATCAATCGTAGTTACAAAATTATCAGCGGCGAAAGGGAAGAAAATGTCTTCATGTTGCATTTGACTTCAAGTTAATAAGATTCCAGTACAAAACGCTACGCTTAACTAATAACGGCCAGATTCGGGAAAATTGTCTCGATGCCAAGCATTGCGCTTGCTGTCATGCTGACCAGCGGTATGTTAATGTAGAAAGAGACGTGCTTCAGTACATTGAGTATGTCTATGTATCGCGTGCACATACATACGATGGCCTATAACTCTGAATGGGAAATGTCAGCATTGATCACAGCTATAGCATGGCTCAAGGTAATATGCGGGTTTCTTTGTCGCTATTTCGGACAGTGTTTAATCAACATAGATGAAAATTTGTCATAACGGGATTTCTAAGCTGGCTACTCCAACTCTGCAATTTCGTAATAGGTGTCCCTATAATAGAGGCAAACTTTCGTAAATTGCGCGAAAAGACGAGGACACAAGTAAGAAAACATTCAGAACACCACCAGCGCAGACTGCCAACTGTTTATTTTCTTGGAAGCAAGGAACAGATATTTCAAGTTTACGAAAGTTTGTCTCAATGAACCAACTAGCCTGCCAGAACCTATTACTATAATAGAGGGACTGCCATGAAAGGGTTTTGCCAGCAACTTAATAATGTAAGCATTGAAGGCCGTGCAAATTCATTCTTAAAGCGTATGACACGCCACCACCTTTAGTCCGAAAATCCCGGGCACATCCCTTCCTCCAGGCACCTCGCCCACTTGGTGTAGCTTTTTTGTGCATCATGTGCGTGCCACAGCTATGCAAGAGGATTCACTACGTTCTGCCACGTTATTCTGACCACCATATTTTCTGACCGTATTTGCTGCAGTGATCTGTCCTAGTCTACGCAATAGAAAATGTGGCGTCATACAGCAGCGTGACACAGCATTCGTGATAGGTAATCGGCGAGCGCCGAATAATCGGGAAAGGAAATGCGATCACCCCAGATGACGATTATTCTTTTGGAACAAAAACATGGTTGATCCGTCTCTCATAAGAATCGGTATAACATGAAAGTGAGCCTGATTCCTTCACAAAATAGTTTATTTTTTATTGTACATTAATATACGAGAGGTGCCACAATTTATGGGTGTTTTGGCAGCTATAGAACGTTTGACGTGGATACACCCACGCTGACTCCTGGTAGCACATCTCCATCCTAATAACTATCGTCCATGCTCATGACCTAACATTTGTGATGGCTGAAGTAGTTAAAGTATACATGAACACAGCATATGGTGAATCCCGTGCAGAGACGGCATCAACAAGCACATAATAAACGCTGGTACTCGAATACGCACTCATTCAAAGCGCCGTCATTTTAAGAGAGCAACGCCAAGGCACGCGCTCACCTCTAATAGGATAACCTACGTTTGTGCTCCCACATGTACGACACAGCGCTTCAGGAAAGCGAGATGACAGCTTGAACCGTGAACGCGGCAAGGCGTTCCGCTTCCGGGAAGGCGTTCGAAGAAGAAGGTGTAGAGAGATATTAGGCCTGTTTGTAAAACTTCGTCTATGCGCGTCGGTAGCGCAATGGGTAGAGCATCCGGCACCTATCGTCACTGACCGAGAGCTCATGCGTTCGACTCCCAGCTCATGCGAATCAAAGAAACTTTTTCTCAGTCATTTGTTCATATGCAATTTATCGACGTCACTCCCCTGACGGAAATGACATCAGTACATCAGTGAAGTTTTGGTGGACCCCGGCATAAAACACTGTGGTGTTGAAAACTGCTCATTTGGGGATCATGTGTGTCATACTCTGCCATTTGCATCTTTTCACACCTACTTTTCCATCGCACCCCCCCCCCCCCCCCCATGAGTATGACCATGCAACGGCTTTGACGATTCCTGCTGAGCAGGTAGCCTCCTCCGAAACTCCGTCACGCGGGCCACGAAAGTGTCGCTCCTGTGGCTTGCACCACTGCAAAGCTTCTACGTGTCGAGCCCGGACACGAAACCGAATCTTATATGCACTAGGTAACCATACACAGTAAAGTGAGACGGAGTTTCACCACAAGGGCGAATCAATGATTGCGATAGCAACACATTGGAACGATATATGATATGAGGCTAGTAGCTTATGTGCATGCTTTAGCATTTGACCTCTGGTATGCAACAAAACTCTAATGTAAGGACACGGGGCCGTTGAAGCAGTGAAATGATCATTCTTGCTGTCTATCGCTTCAGCAGATACAGGGTGTTTACAACACAGCACGTAAAAAAGTATGAGTCAGCTGCTGATTCCTTTCAAGATAGCGTGCGCGCGAACGCGCCCTGGGCCATTGTAGCGAGCGAAATGATTATTTGTGTTGTCTATCGCTTCAACGCAAACAGGCTGTTTACAACACAGCACGTAAAAAAGTATGAGTCAGCTGCTGATTTCTTTCAAGATAGCGCGCGAACGCACCCTGGGCCATTGTAGCGAGCGAAATGATTCTTCGTGTTGTCTATCGCTTCAACGCAAACAGGGCTGTTACAGCACAGCAGGTACAAAAGTATGAGTCATCGGCTGATTCCTGTCATCACCCTGCCATGCGAAGTACGCCCTTCGGGTCGGAGCTAAGCAGCCTCTCCTCCGCCCTGCCCCGGTAGGCCTTTGGCATGAATGAAGAAGGCTGGTGCCTCTTCTTTCCGCTTGAACCGCGATAATCAGCGGCACTCGCATGATTTTCCTGCAACAGAGGACATGTGATGAGTGGGTCGACGCTATCGCCCTACGTCATTATACAGTGCCTCACGGCGACGACGGCAGCGACGGCAAAAATGCGATGAAGTGTCCATAAATTGCTATCCCAATAAAATATATTATTACGTTACTCCTCTGCTGCAAAACAAAGGAAAACGTGGCCGCAGTTGTGGGATTTGCCAGTGTGTTACACAGTGACATCTTTCAAAAGGGTTGTGTTCTCCACTTCTGGCAGAGTGTGACGGGGAAGAATCGAGTGCGTTCTCTTTCTCCCTGTCCTGCCCGTAGGTACGGCTATGGTTGCCTCGTTTATAAGGTGGCTTGCTTTGGCTTGTACGATTTTGAATATTTAACCTGATATCATTAACTAGTACGTCAAAGCGGAGAGTTTGTGAAGGACCAACGATGTGTATTCGGCTACTCTTCCCCAGGGAATATATATGAGATAATTTTTGTAGAATGTTTTTCGTGAAGTATGGTCTGGTTCTCAGGCAATGCTGGTAACTGCAGCGCTCACTTTTCGTTACTTGTATTCATTCCTAAGCAAAACAAGGTTTTCAATGAGGATGCCAACACCTAGTGAGATGGTGCTTTTGTTTCCGTTTCAAATAAAGCGACATCTGCCTGGGAGTCGTGCAAGCCACGAATAAGTTAGGAATGACATGAAAAATAGACTAATGTAATATCTGAGTGCGCATTCATAAATGGCAATTTTCCAGGTTCTGCCGACACACGCCTCCAGAACCTGGCATACTCCAAGCATTCCTGCCTACCAACAGATACTCACACAGAACTCGATACCGGTCCACTACTGTTCCTGCCACATCTTCCGACTGGGCCGAGTTCTACTTTACGTAAGAAAGTGTACTCGGGTTTAGCTTGACTCTCTTTCATATATATATATATATATATATATATATATATATATATATATATATATATATATATATATATAGCGAAACCTCGGTGATACGATCGCAGCTCATACGAATTTCGGGGTGATACGCATTTTTCTTTGGTCCCGGCCAAGGCCCATTGGCCTGCAGTGTAATGGAGTATGGTTGTTGCGAACCGATTTTCACCCCGCGACGTTTGATACGAACGTACGCTACCGCCCAGGTACGAAGAGCTGCTGTCCGCGCTGTCGCGGAAGACGCGCTAAGCCCGTGCCAGCAGGCAAACGCAAGCGCGGGCATGCGCGCCGCATCGCCAAATCGTCAGAATCACGGTGTAAGAAAAATACGGTCAGAATAAAGCATTCAGAGACTCGTCACGACCTCCGTGATTGTGTGCGCGAATCTTTGAGGCTCTAATGTGGCTCCGCGTGCCTTCGCGTTTAGATTACAAAGGGCATTGGTGCCATGTTTTTTTTTTGTTTGTTTGTTTGTTTTTGTTTTTCTAACGCGTCGACGCGGGCTGCTGTCGTTGTACTGTGTTTACACATGCCTGCCTCGTGCATCAGACATCATATGAAAGGTGGACGAGGAGCGAAAGAAGTCGAGGATTGGTCTCGGCGAAGAAGGCAGGCCTCACAACGTCAACATGCACGACTGTTGAGGTCGCACTTGTGCGGGCACGGCCGTAGATTTCCCAAAAAACATGGTTGATCCCTCCGTCATAGGAATCGGTATAGCACGAAAGTGAAACGTGTCCTTACAAAAGTAGTCGAATGTGTACTGTACAACGATTAAGAGAGCTTGCACAATGCGTATTGGTGTTTTGAAACAGTTATAGCACCATTTAACGTGGATGCATCCACGTTGACGCTTGATAGTACATCTGTATCCCGACGACTAACGTCCATGATTAATGATTAAACAAACCGTTGTGGTCATAGATGCTTGTGGTAGCTGTACGGTGAGAGCGCAGTCATTGAAAGCGATGTGACAGCCAGAAGAGCATCACTGATTGGGCGCCGAACTTGGGCTAAGGTCGCCTACTCGCGGCATGTTAGAGTTATTGAACAACGCTGCCCGACTAGAAGGGAAACGCAACGCGCGTCGTGTCTTCCCCGTTGGCCGGCTGCGATATTTCGCGGGGCGAGCTAGGAACATGGCTAGGGTTAGGCTAGGGACCCGGAGTTGCGGCCACGCGATGCACTCACGCGTCGCACAGCTATTTTTCATATGGACGGATGCTATGAGAGTGGATGCTAGCGGTAAGGTCGCCACCTGGCAGTGTGTTAATGCGTCCGCAAAATTGCACGTTTCCTATTCGAAACACGCCGAATGGGACGGACGCGTAGAAACAGCGCTTTGAAGGAACTAATCGTGCATTTTACGGTCATAATGTATTACTTCTCTTTAGCAAAAACACTGTTAGATGACAGTGGTAGATATAAAAGGCTTGTTTTTAAAGCCTACGAAGTATGTGACCGTGGCGCAGTGGATAGCGTGCCCGGCATCTCTTGTCGCGGAACCTAGAGGTCGTAGGTTCGACTCCCGGTGACGGAGCTTTTTTTCTTTGTCTTCTGATCATTTGTATTTTTTCGACGTCATTTCCGTGACGGAAATACGTCACTGAAATCTTGGTGGACCCCGGAGTAAAACACTTTCGGGTTAAAACAGCTTCAACACCTGCGCGATAACAAAATCATAACATAGCACCACGGTTCTGAAATTTTGCGGCCTTGATCTATCGCGTCAAAGCACTTCTTCCGTTACTTTCACCGCAGTACTCCGGTGTCTTGCGAAAAAGCATAATGAAAATTTGGAAGGGGCTACTGCTGTCGCGGGTCACACGCACCTGGTTCTTAAATTACACACGCGTACGGGCAGTATTTTTATGAGTGCTGGTATGATTGCCGACATCTGAAAACTTAACTGACAACATTCAGAGTTCTTCCTGACGTTGCTGCGGTCCTAAAAACAATAAATGAAAACGTACGCCAGCTTTCTTTTGTGGCATGCTAACCTTCCATGCTTTCTGGTGATACGAATTTCGGATGATACGAATATTTTTGGTGGTTCCCGTGAGATTCGTGTCACCGAGGTTTCACTGTATATATATATATATATATATATATATATATATATATATATATATATATATATATATATATATAGAGAGAGAGAGAGAGAGAGAGAGAGAGATTAAGTAGAAAACACACAGTCAGGCAAGCTATGCACTTCGGAAACTGGTTGCCATCTTCCAACCAGGGACACAACACATACACCCTGAGTGCCGTGGACGGAGAATTCAAAATCATAAATGTGGCCTCAACCAGAGCCGCATCAATCAAGGAGGCCGAAGAAATGGCCATACCACTGGCCATCATGAATCCTAGTACCCACACTGTCCTTAGCGACTCTAAAAGCGCTATTCTCAGTTTTATGCGGGGAAGTGTGGGACAAAATACAGCCAAGGTCCTGAGAAATTTCAATCCAAACGACAGAACCAAAATCAATTTGGTTTGGGTCCCCGCTCACTCGGGAAACCCAGGTAACGAGGAGGCACATAAAGTGGCCCGAGGGTTAGCAAACCGGGTCGCACTTTCCTTGGAACCGGGGCCCACCGACAGGAGAGGCAGTGACCTCCTACAGTGACCTTACGACCATGTACAGAGCTGACAGGCGATTGTACCCCGTACCTCACAGCAACCTTACAAGAGCGCAGGCCACTATCCTCTGCCGAATTCAAACTAACACCTTAACCACTCCTCACCGCTTGGCACTTTTCACAGGCGGAGAGGTTGATTCAATATGCAAAAATTGCGATAAAAATGCCATAGCAAACCAACGTCACATGCTCTGGGAATGCGAGGGCCTTCCCCCACCCAGAGAGCTTCTGCCAGCTCCCTCAGAAGCGACATGGGAGACCTTAATACGGTCCCCCGACGTAGAACTACAAAAAGCCGTCGTTGCATGGGCAGAAGAGGTCGCCGCAGACAAGCGGCCAGCTCCAAACCCCTGAACAATTTCTTTTAAATAAAGTTGTATCCTCCTCCTCCAGCTTCTTCTGTCTCGTTCTCCACTGCTCCTCTTCTGAGCCCATACCCCACTCTTACCTCCTAACATCTTTCCACCGGGGGGGGGGGGGGAGGGGGTAGAAAAGAAGGAAGGCGGCGTAAACAAGTTCACTGAGTTTGGGTGCTGACCTTTACACTGTCCCAGGGAAACTGCTGCTTCATGCTCCGTGTCTCCGTTAGGCCCGTGTCATTGCGTTGACCATGTTAATGCGGTGGTCGAGTTCTTGTAATGACCATGTAATGCAGTGGACGTACTGTTTTATGTGGGAGACGTGCTCCGGAAAGGTTTGGTGCGTCCCCGCCGGTCGATTTTCGGGCAAGTCTTCAAGGCGGTAAGCGACGGGCCCTAAGCGACATACGACGCGGTAAGGGCCTTTGAACCGTGGTAAAAGCTTTGTAGTGCGTCTAACCAAAACAATGTCTCCTGGCTTATACGAAGGAGGTGGACGACGGTTCACTGCACTGGTTGCTTGGATACTGGCCGTGAGGTCAACCATGTGTTCCCTGGCTTGGAGGCGGCGCTGAGCAATTGTTTGCGCAGAATCAACGGGGCCATTTCATGTCATGCCAAGCGGCGAGTCAAGGGGAATTGATTTCGTTCGTCCCTAAAGAAGTGAAAATGGAATCTCCTGCGTGGTTTCTTTCTTTGCTGTATTGAGCGCAAATACAGCATCGGGTAGAAAACAGTCCCAGTTGGTGTGTGTTTTGTTTACGTATGACGCAGCACATCAGTAAGAGTGCGATTTATCCGCTCAACGAGGCCGTTGCATTGCGGATGGTTCACAGATGTAGTGGCGTGGTCTATTCCGTACGATGTCAAAGCAGTTTCAAACTCTCGCGACATGAAATAACTTCCGCGGTCCGTGAGCAAGCGCTTGGGAGTGCCATGCCGCGTCACCAGTTTGGTTCGTAGGAAATGAACGGCGTGTTCAGCAGTCGTATCGGGTACCGCTTCGGTTTCGATCCACTTCGTGAAGTGATCGGCGGCGACGAGGATGTACCTGTTGCCGTTCTCCGTCTTCGGGAAAAGGCCGATGTGGTCCATTCCTGCCATTTCAAATGGACCAGTAGGTGGCTCAATAGGCTGCACTGGAGTTCTGGTAGCGGTGGTAGACACTTTGCGAAATTGGCAAGTTGGGCATGCCGCGACGTAAGCTTTCACCTCCTGGTGCATGTTCTGCCACCAAAACCGCTCGGACACTCTGGCATATGTTTTCGAACACCCGAGGTGTCCCGCTGCACCTACGTCATGAAGGGCTTCCAAGTATTTGAGGACGACTAGACAGGGGCACTACAGGTAGCCACAGGGTCGAGCCTCGTCCCGTGCGCCTAACGTGATGAAGCACGCCGTTTTCCACTTTGTAATAGCGCCGCAGTCTTTCGTAACATGAACTGGATTGGTCAGGGCTCCCAGAGCGAAGGATGTTTACGATTGAGAGGAGCTCCGGGTCACGAGCTTGCGCACTTCCTAGGTCACCAACAATGCTGACAGGTGCCGGATAACGCGACAAAAAGTCAGCATCTTGATGTGACGCACCACTTTGGTTTACAATGGTGAAGTCGCATTCTTGTAGTTTGAGCGACCAGCGGGCCATCTTTGGGGTCAAGTTAGTCGAAGACTGCAGCCAGACTAACGCATTGTTGTCAGTGACGACTGTAAAGTGGCGGCCATACAAGTAGGGCCGAAGCTTCTGGACAGCCCAGATGACAGCCAGACACTCCAGCTCTGACGAGTGACGACGTTGTTTCCACACCTGACAGCTGGCGGCTAGCTTACGATAACACCCGCTGCTCGGCCAGTGGAATCTTCTTGCAGAAGTACTTCACCAAGTCCAGCTTGGCTAGCGTCCGTGTGCAAGACAACAGAAGATGATTCATCGTAATGGGCAAGTGTGGGTGGCTGCAGGAAAGCCTGCTTGATGTCATTGAAGGCGGCCTGCTTCTGCGGTCCCCATGTCCAGTGAGTGTTCTTCTTTATTAAAGAAGTCAGAGGAGCGCTACGACTGGCGAAGTCTTTGACAAAGCGCCGCAAATACAAGGCAAACCCCATGAAGCTCTCGAGTGCCTTGGCTGTGCAAGGGGCTTTATAAGAAGCTAAAGCACAGAGCTTTTCCGAGTCAGGCGCAACACCTATTTGGTTTACGACGTGGCCTATATACGTGACTTCGTGAAATCCAAAGAATCACTTCTTAGGTTTCAACCGGAGGCCAGCTGACGATAATGCCTCCAGAACCAATTCCAGGCGACGCTGATGTTCTCGAACGTTGAGGCATATACTATGATGTCGTCAAGGTACATGAGCGTCATGGTCCACTTAAGATGGCCCAAATCTTTTTCCATGAGGCGTTGGAACGTCGCTGCGGCGTTGGAAAGTCCGAGCGGCAGGCGATTTAAGTGATACAGCACGTCTGGTGTGACAAAAGCCGTCTGTTCTGCATCGTCGGGTGCCACGGGTGCCTGCCAAAACTCGGAAAACAAGTCTAGTGTGGAAATGTAGCGCGCCCCTTTGAGGCGATCCAACTTCCACGGCGTCATCCAAACGAGGCAGTGGATATATATATATATATATATATATATATATATATATATATATATATATATATATATATATATATATATATATATATATATATATATATATATATATATATATATTGAGTGAGAGAGAGAGAGACAGACAGACCGAGTTCGTATTCGATTATTCGACATGAACATTAATTGTAGTCGATGCAGCACTATCCTTGCCCATAAAGCAAAGCCGGTAAATGCAGTGCAATTTGATTTTACACGCGACTGTGCCCACAAGTACAACTCAAAAGAAGGTCATCCTAATACTAGATCCCAGGGATTCTTCCCCGAACCTGATGAGAATGGAACTCAATGTAGGTTTGGCAGCATTCCTGTTATAACTTTCTCAAATAGATTCCTCGAAAGTGTTTCCAAACATGTCCTTTGCGCAGCCACAAACACGGGGCCACCTCTACTCTGCTCGGTGTCCGAGACGGCCACGGTGGCTTCACTGTACCCGGATGACAAACTGTGCGACATCACTATGTACACGCACGTTCGCGTGGAGAACAGCCGTATTGTGCCAGTTGACGACAACGATAGCTACACGACGTTCACCACCGTCTGCTCAACAGTATATTCGGCGACCAGCTGTGGGATCTCCTTCGACGCGCGGTGAGTGAGCCTTCTTGACAAGCGACGTCAGTGTGGCCATGGGCGTGCCCAGGGTTGTTGTGCTTCCACGGGACGCCAAGTTGCACTGCAGCGCACCCCCCCCCCCCCCCCCTATTTTTCGCGTAAAGAAGGGAAAAAATGCTTCGCAATGGATGAAAAAAAAAGGAAAATAAAGCGATTACGGGCTTCTGACAATGCTTCTGATTACGTGGCCTGCCTATGGCCTCCGGCTTTTCGGGTGTGAGGTCGTGAGTGGATGTTTGAATGCGTATCAGGGGTCCTCGGAAGCAGAGTGCCGAATATACTTGTTTATAAGCCGCACATTGTTTCATCAAACCTTCTTCGGGGGCTGGTTATACACGAATCGGGCCTATAGCTACACAGTAACACACAGTAGCGCCACTGGGACTACTTTGGTGCATAATAAAAAAAAAACTTGTGACAAATATGAACATTTTGTTTCACTAACCAATGTCTAATCAATGTCGGACGAGCTCACTACATCGGCGTGCTCCCAGAGCTGATCGTCCTCTGCAACACGACGTTAGAGTGACGCGGCGCACGCAACACAACAGACTCCGCTTGCAGTCCACACACTCCCCCAACAACGCACAGGATGGCCTCCGAGATTGAGGCGCAGCCGCAAGCCTACAGCTGCGCGCAATCTCAGAGGTCATGGTATTGATACGTTCCCGTTTTTCAGATTTTTGCGTCCGAAAAGGGGGGAGGGGGGGGGGGGCTATACACGAGGGCGGCTTATATACTAGTATATACGGTAAGTTTTATTTGTACTGCGCACCCTGCAAAAATGGAGATGTTGAGGGCCGTGAGCCTGCAAAGTACAGGTTCAGATAGAGCGCGAAAACGGCGAAGACAGAGCAAAACAGAAGGAACACGAACGAGCTGCACCTTCTCGCGATGTACCCAAACATGCTACCTCACCAACTAGCTCAACTTTCAATACTGTTCCAAGTCACAAAACGGCTTCGCGATGCCCATGGTCTCTTCAACTCGGCATCAACAGAGGGAAACAAAAGCGCGGAGCAACAAGTAGAGACCACCCCAAAAAATTCAAAGAAATAAAAGGACTCTCGTGTTACATGAAGAATACATGTGTTGTCTCATAAAGTGGTGCCACTGTACTCGAGAAAGACGTCTTAACGTACAGTGCAACGCTGTCTTAATAAAAACCAGCAGATATTGAAGTCAAGGATGATGTAGGCGACGTTAATTAAACTGTTTTAAGTGTTCCCTTCCTTCATTCAACGTAGCACTGTTGTAATACAATACATTACATAAAATGGCAACACTGTTGTAAGTAATCAAGACGTGTCATAGTCCTAATACGCACAAAAAAAAATGCTAGTTCTCGCCATCATCCTCGAAAAGCTGCAAGTTCATGCCCCTGCGCTTCAAACAACGACGCGACAGGTGCTCCTGATTAAACGTGCTGAACAGGCTGTTTTTTATTTGCACCAGCATGCCGTACGTCCTAAGTTCAATAAAAATTAAGCCAGCTCTGCACTAGTGGTGTCAAGCCTGAAGGAAGTGTGGAGCTGGCCAGCCTTCTTTGTTTCTCTTCGGTTTTTTCTCTTTTCGCCGGTCTTTCTTTTTCTCTTTTTTTTCGTTTTTTTTTGTCTTTCTTTCTCTCTTTATTTCTATTTATTTATTCCTCTCTCTCTTCATCTATTTAATTTTCTTTCTTGCTCGTTCTACATTTAGTCCTATTTTTTCCCCTTTCTTTCTCTTTCTTTCTCTTTCTTTCTATTTCTGCTTGCTTCCAATTTTAGTATTTTTTGTACGTGGTTTTACCTGCGTTACGCCAAGCGAAGACAGCATACGACAGCATACGACAGCCCGGGATCCCTAACGTGCTCCGCACTTAAAAGGAAAAGTTCGGTTTGCTGGATAAAATCCAGGAGCGGTCGATGCAGAGGACCTGCGATCCAGCGCGTTAAGTCAGGTGGTCGACCGGGGTGATAGCCAAGGCTGCGTAGAGAGAGATAGAGAGAGGCAAAGGAAAGGCAGGGAGGTTAACCAGGTTATACCCGGTTTGCTACCCTACAAGGGGCGGGGGAAAGGGGAGGAAAAGAAGAGAGAGAAAGCAAGAAGGAAAGAGAGAACAAGTGATGCTGCGCACACACATGTCAGCGTAGGTGGCAGGTGTGGTATCGGCGCCCATCTTGGTGGTCAAGGGAGGCGGCTACGCCCCCGTGCACACGGCCATGTGTGCGGCTTCGGTGCATTAGTGCGGCTGCCCGTGCACACTAACGACCAACATAAAGCAGTGAACAGTGCCGCCTTTAAGCTTCGGTAGTTCCGAGGCAGCGTCGTAGATTTGCACATTTTTAGGGGAACAAATGGACAGCCAATGAGAGAACAAGATGGGAGAAGAGAGTAAAAGTCAACGAACGTGCCGAGTAGGCGTCCTGAATTCTAATTTGCCACCTCTATCGTTACGCGTGCTTCCTTCTCCATGACAGCTGGCCCAGAGGAGCAGCGGAAGTCGCCGAATATGGTTGGTTATTTCCCGTGTGGTATTCGGTGATATCTATGAGTAGGACATTCGGGGGATAAAACTTCGCCTAAAGGAAAAGGCTGACCGCGCCGTCATTGCTGTCATATCTGTTATAGGCACAATCTAGGCGAAAATGCGCCGTTGGTGTTGCCGGTGGCGGTCTCCGAAAGAATCGAGTGTGACCTGTTGAATCGGTAAAAAAAAAAAACTGGCAGATCCCTCATACCGTGGGAAATCAATGGTATGCGAAGCATGCATCACGAAGTTTGCTGGAGTACATATGTGATGCTTTATAAAATTAGATAGCCAGCAATGCAACCAGAATTGACGTTTCACCAACATTGCGCCTACATTGGGTGTTCTTGCAAAACAGTTTTGAGACCTGGCGTGGCTCTGTGGTAGAATACTTGATTGCCACGCCAAATGGTTGGGTTCGATCTCTGCTGGGACCCCGATGTTTAACCTTTGCATTCGTCGGGATATGGAGGCGGGGTATGAAGTTGCTCCTCTTCTATGGTCAGCCTGGCATGGGGTGGTCAAAGTAACAAAAGACGGGGCAGGCTCTACGCTGTAAGTAAATGTTAGAGCGATTGACGTGGCTGATCTTGTCAGTAATATGTGGCAGTTCCAAGGGCTGAGCAAGCCTAAGGATTCCTTGTTTCGCGTGACTGTCACCGGCAGCTCGTCGAACTGACGCGCTCGCAAAACAATACAAGACATGCTTTATTTGAAGGAAGCAGAAATGAGTTGCTTCTATTTGTGTTGTTCGCGTAAGCAGGGCTGTGAAAGCAGATGACCGCGGTCATCGACTCGTACCTGTTTTGCCTACCGGTACACGCGTGACATCTATTGATTAGTTCGCAAATATCTGCTGCAATCTAGAGGCCGGATAAAGACTCCAGCAAAGATGTCTGAGAACTCGTTCTCTTCCTTCGCAGCTTCGCGCATGCCCCCCCAATTCACGCTCGAAGTCTCCAAGCAGCTCTTCCAGCTTCGGCAGAAGAACGTCGTCCACTTGGGCATCCTCAACATGTACGACTACGCCTACCGAGTTCAGCACTACGCACCGTACGCAGAGTCAGCTGTCGAAGTAAGACGCCTTCACTGACGCCAACATTCTTGGCAAAGTTTGCGACGTGACTTATGTGAGCGATTTTAATAATGAATAGTGGTTATTAAAGGGACACTAAATGAAGGGGAGGCAGAAAATTAGGTGGGCAGATGAGATTAAGAAGTTTGCAGGTATAACGTGGCAGCAGACAGCACAGGACCGGGCTGATTGGCGGAACATGGGAGAGGCCTCCTGCAGTGGACGTAGCCAGGTTGATGGTGATGATGATGACGATGAAATTCAAACAATGAATCGGCTTAGATTGGTAAATTGTACTCTGATAATTCTAATGTCGTGAATTTCACCGTCATATGTTTATTAATAGAGTAGGAAATCAAGGTCAGAGTCTCATCCTTAAATTTCGTGCCGAAATCTCGGCACGTCGCGTCACGGATTTTAAAAGTACAGTTTTCGTATTTTGGCGACATTGGCTCAATGAAATTTCGTGAAACGTGTTTAAGTCTACGGCTCTGTCAAAGGACAACCTAGTTCGTTTTTAGCAATTGGAAACAACGAATGACGTAGCAGACACCGTCAAAATCTGTGACGTCATGGCGTTTGGTGCGGGAATTTGAAGGTGGCGCCACTGCCCGCATTTGCGTTCCCGCGTTTTCTCGCTTACAAAACGTCTTCTCGTGGTAAAAGTGGTGTTTTCGCTATTGCGAAGTTTTAATCAACTAATGCGCGAAAGCTTTACTCTTTTAGTGTACCATTAAAATAAAATATGACCGATAAAAAGAACATACATACACTAAAATACCTCTTCCAGCAACTACTGAAGAGAAATTTTTATAGTCAGAACGTATAACTCCCTCAGTGTCATAATCATTATTCGATTTTTGGAATGTTAAGCTGCCTTCTGCTAAGGTCGAAGATCGTGCATTTAGTGATTTTAAGCAACACTTCCACCTCCTCTTCGACTTGGTTGTGGAAACTTTAGTTGATTTTGTTATATTGCACTTTATTTTTGCTTTGTCATCTCTACGCGATGTCGTATTCTGTGAAACTTTCCTACTTTCAATTGTATGATAATTCTGCTTAACCTTCCAGTTTTACAGAATGCTGTTTTCATTTGTTTTTTTCTTTTGCAATTACAGTTTCTTTTTTTCTTATTATGAAGTTGTTTATGCTGTACTAAATGTTCAATGCGAATCCTACTGTAACCCTCTGTATGCTTGTTTATTTCTTGATGTAATCCCTACTGCAACTCTTACAGTATTGCATGCGTATATAATAAATATAATCTCATATGCCCATTTGTACTGTGAACGTCGTATGCTGCCAATGTAAGGGTCTCCACATACCAAGTCAATCTGCCTAGAGCAGCTTTTAGCCCTAAATACCATGCAGAATTTTCTGATGACATATTTTTATTGATTGATTGATTGATTGATTGATTGATTGATTGATTGATTGATTGATTGATTGATTGATTGATTGATTGATTGATTGATTGATTGATTGATTGATTGATTGATTGATTGATTGATTGATTGATTGACAGTGTCAGGGTGAAGGACCGTGGGAGATACAGCTGTAATACACAATAGCAAATGGAGCCATAAGTGCGCCAAAATTACAGAAAATACACAAATGCGAGTGAAATTAGAAATAGAACGATAAGTATTATCGATAAGTATTAAGCCGATGAAGTTCTTTACATACCTCCCAAAAGGCAATGCATGCGGCAGCTATACATCAACTTACTCATTTTCTCGAGAGCACACTTTGTAATAAAGTCGTAACAATTTTCTACATGTTTCAGGTTTCAGGTATTTTGAATATAAGATTAATGAATATTTTTCGACAGTTTGCTGTATTGAAACTCTAACTAAAGTTAGCTGAAACATTCCGCTAGTCTTCTAACAGCCACCGGGTTATCCAAGTGAGTTTTTGCGAATATTTTTCATCGAGGCTTCGTATAGCCAGGTCAACTTTTACTGTTTCTTGTGTCTCCAATTTCGTATACCAGCCACCCAATAATACAAGGATGGTCTTTGTTACGCCTAGCTACCACGATGCACCTTAAGCTGGGATCTACACATGAAAATCATGTAATGAAGTCAGGCTGCCGTTTGCACCTGGTGGTACCTCATCATGTTGTACCTGGTGGTACCTCATCAAGCGCCACTCACGACGCAGAAGTCTGATGATGCTTGCGAAAAGACGCTTCACATAGACGAAGTTCCGTGCAGAGAAACTGCCCCGTACAACTCTTACTACGGCGAAAGCCCCAGAGGCCTCCTGAAAGTGAATTTCGGCGGCGTCAGCGTCTACACGAACGGCACAAAAATTGCCGCGTGAAAACAGATTACGTTCTGATGACGTCGTGTGAGATGCCATCATAGCTTCACAAATCGCCGGAACTTGTCGCGTCATCGTGACTCCACTATAATGTCACGTAACACGACACCACGTGACGATTTAATCAGATTAAATCGTCGCTTGGTAAAAGGTAGGCCAATCCCGGGGGAAGTGCTAAAAGCTTCAAAGGAGGGGGGGTGAGTAGGGTTAGTACAGTCTACTGAAAAGAGAAAAAGACGAAAAAACATAGCTTTCTCCATCCAGTCGTCTTAGGTGGATGCATAAGGGACGTTCATTGAAGCCACAGCGCTGATAAGACAGGGACCACAGAGAGAGGACTGGACGTGCGCTACTCACAACTACGTCCTGTCCTTTTTCTGTGGTCCTTGTCTTATCAGCGCTATGGCTTCAATTAGCGTAACCAGCCAACTAGCCGGAAAGTCTGTTCTCTTTCATAAGGGACCCTGTTTCGTCTTTGTTCTAACCTCTTGTGCCTTGCGTTCTGTTATTCAAATTCAGAGTTCGCGAAAAAAAATGGCATATATGGAATATGGTCGGTATTGGCTTATAACTGGTGCCTTTGTGCTTGGAACCGAGCGGCAATTTCGGGTTAACATTTGCGAATGAAAGCGACGCCGTTGCCTTAAGGGTCGTTTTAGTTACAAATAAATGGCTTGTCAATGCGACCAGGAAATGAAGTTTCCTTCATAGAGTTTCCTAAAATTAACTAGAGGGGACTCTGGCGCTGCGATCGTTCAGCCACCATGGGAATGATGGGTAGTACACAAATTTGCCTATAGTCTTCGTGCTTCCGGCTTCGAACGCACTTGTGGCTTTGTTTATTGTTGCGTTTTTGGTTCTGTTTCGGATGAAAGAATAGACCGTGGTGAACTTCGTGAGCCGATTTGAATTCGTGAGCCTAAAAAGGTCAAGGTGGTGAGGCGTAACTGCTAAACCTTTGCTGAACTTTGTATTGCGGCAAAGTGAATTCAGGCCACACGCAGCCAAAAGAACGAAGACCAGGCAAGACTAGGCAAATTTGTGTACTACCCATGATTCCCGTGATAGCTGAAGCGCCGTGTTGCAGCTCCCATAGACACTAGCGCCAGTGTTCCCTCTAGTGTATTTATAGGAAACTCTATGGTTTGCTTCACAACAGGCGCCTACGGTTGTGCGCGGCTGTAAATCTTCGATGAATAGACTGTTCGGCGAGTTGGTTGATCCTGCAGCTTTATTCGCCTTTTTCCCCCGTTTTCTCGCGCTTTTTTTATTCATCGTGTATGTACATCTTCGTACACAGACAAAACAAATGCTCAAGCGCTCCAATAACAGTTCTCTTCATCCTCCTTTTCTAATATCAGAAAATAGCAGCGATCAAGGGACCGACGTCAAGAGTTATTTATGGCATCGGCTTTTTCTACTACAACGACAACAATTCCTGGAAAAACCTGCAGGCTTTGATCATCGCGTCGAAAGCGTAAGTTCTATTCCGTGAAAGTTGTCTGTCCATCATTTGAAATGCACGCTGCAGCAAGATGGCGGGTGAATGTGTGCTTGCTGGCCATCATTCTTTCACTGTTTTAGAGGATATCTTACGGATGATAGAATGGTGGACAGATGAGTGCTTGGGAGACTAAATAGATTAACTGTTTGAAAAAAAGTGAAGGTGCGGGGTGGTTGAAAGTCGAATCAGGGTATTTCGCACTCTAAAACCAGAATATGTTGAAAAGGCGCACCCGAATATTTTCGATAATCTGTGGTTCACGAATGCGCAATGAAATGTAGGTACACGGCTGTTCCTAGATTTCATGCACCAAAAAATGCTGCCGCTGTGCTAGAAATGAAACAACCGTCGTTAAACCTTAAGTGTTACTTCTTATGAACTAAGCTACGCCCTCAAAAAAGGTAATAAGTTACTACAACAGCTCAACTTCAATACATTTCGCTAAAGTTTGACTACTTTTAAATATACGAGGGATGGTAAAGCATATCCTTACTACCCATAAATTCAGGCTTAGTATAGGTAACTACTTGCGCACGTCACGTGTTAGTAAACTTTTACTGACTGACGTATATTATTCTGTAATGGGAACAGTAGTTTAAAAGTATAGTTAAATTTTCATGTCTGCTCATCGTTTCACTGCTTGCTGCCCCAAAGCAGGGCTATATGTAGTCCATAAGTAGCGGTTGGGGTATGTGGCGCGTAGAATCATTGATATTCGGTGTTTGATATTCCGTGTTTGATATTCCATGATATTATTAGTATAACAAGATAAGGTCGTATTAGTATAACAAGATTCGCTGATGACATTGCATTGATGAGTAACGCGGGAGACGAATTACAGCTTATGATTACTGAACTGGATACGGAAAGTAGAAGAGTAGGTCTAAAAATTAATATGCATAAAACTAAAGTAATGTGGAACAATCTTGGCAGAGAACAGCGCTTTGCGATAGGTGGCGAGACACTGGAAGTTGTAAAGGAGTACGTCTACTTAGGACAGGTAGTAACCGCGGAGCCGAACCATGAGAGTGAAATAACTAGAAGAATAAGGATGGGATGGGGCTCATTCGGCAAGCATTATCAAATCATGAATGGTAGTCTACCACTATCCCTCAAGAGGAAGGTACATAACAGCTGCATCTTACCGGTACTTACCTACGGAGCAGAAACCTGGAGACTTACAAAGAGGGTTCAACTTAAACTGAGGACGACGCAGCGAGCGATGGAAAGGAAAATGATAGGTGTAACCTTAAGAGACAGGAAGAGAGCAGAGTGGGTCAGGGAACAAACGGGGGTTAAGGATGTCATAATTGAAATCAAGAAGAAGAAATGGATATGGGCCGGGCACGTAGCACGTCGGCAGGATAACCGCTGGTCAAGAATGGTAACTGACTGGATTCCAAGAGAAGGCAAACGCGTGAGGGGGAGAGAAAAAATTTGGTGGGCAGATGAGATTAAGATGTTTGCAGGTATAACGTGGCAACAGAAAGCACAGGACCGGGTATGATTGGCGGAACATGGGAGAGGCCTTTGCCCTGCAGTGGGCGCAGTCAGGATTATGATGATGATGATGACGATGATGATGCAGAACTACTTCCTCTAATCTCCACCCAACACCATTACTTCGTAAAAGAATGCGTGCAGTGCAGTTATACTTGCGCTGACATTTTTGCGCATGCAATGCTGACTACTGTTCCACTGTCTCAATCTCCTCTTCGTTCAGGAAGGACATCATCGTTGTCATCACCAGCGTGCTGAGTGTGCCCAGCGCGACCAAATGCATCGCTATGCCACCCACTGCGCTGAGAAGCGCCAGCGACTCTCCTCCCAGATTCGTGAGTGTGACCGTCGCGTACGGGACTATTTTGCGCTTCTTTAGAGCGCGGCTCCTAGGTGTACGTTCCTGGGTTGAGCGATGTCCTTCCATGTCCACCGCTATAAGCGAGTGAACTTAAACGCTATCTCGGCTCTGCGCGCCTCGATCCACGCGACGCTCTTCTTTTGCCGAGTCTTGTCGGATTCCTCTGAAAATCCGGTCACCGAGAGATACAAGAATAATTTAACAAAATAGAAGTTAACCATATATAAGGAAAGCAAAAGGAATGAATAGATAAAAATTCGAGTTGTCTGTAAATGCAGTTCACACAGCCCCGAAGCAGGTACCCTAAAATCCTCCCGCCATTTTCACTCTTTCATTCATCACTTCGGAAATAGTGAATACATGCGTGCTCAATAAAGTATTTCATTAGAACCACGGCTGTACTTTTTTTTTCTTTATAGTGGCTTTTTGCTCCGACATATTGAATTTTTCTCCATGACCGAGCGCGCCCCCCCCTCCCTCCAAATTTGCCGGGTTATCTTGCACCATGAGGGGGGGGGGGTGCTAGCTTTTTATTTTACTGTAATTAAAAAAAGTGAAGAAAAAAAATGGCTGTAAAAATATACAGTAAGAAGTGAATAAAAATACAACGAACACAACGAACAACAAATAAAAAAAAGCATCGGAATAAGGAATAACCTGTAAATGCATATATGATAGACATATGCATATCTGCCAAATTCTTGACGTCACTGTATCAACATATGGAAGCACTGGCCAATGGCACTCACATCTCGAATTAGGAGTATCGTAATCGGCGGTAGTTTTCTTCACTTGAGTAAAACACAGCAATTTCGCTCTGCCCTCATGTTGAGTACCCCGTTAACTATCACAAGTGAATGGTAGTTCACAATAACTCGTCATCCACATCACCTGAGATTGATTCTAGGATATCCCCAAGGCTCTATGCTTCGTCTTCTAATGGTTCTGGTATGCGTCACCGTTGTCCTCTTCAGCTCTGCATCAGTTCGGACCCTTCCGTCAATGAGCACCACGCATCATCATCGTGTGTCGAACATTTTCAATTCGTACGTTGCGGATCTCGCTACGCTTGCTTGTGTCAGTACTGAGCATAACGCGTTGATTCGTGCCATTTAATTTCTGCAATGGCAGCGGCCACTAGCTAAAAAAAAACTGCGCGAAAGTGAACATTAATAAACAAAGGCGATCGTTTTGCAAGCAAACAATTGTACGAGGCACTGTCGCTCAAGTTACGCGTAACTACATAATTGCATTTACACTTTGTGCCTGAGTGGAGTTTTTACGTTGAGCTCTAACCTGAAAAGGACACGTTGAAAACCTACCCAGCATATATGTATCCGACTTTTTATTTTCATGTCAACTCAGGCAAGCGCTACGAAGAGGAATGGACAATTTTAATTACTTACGCACTCTCCGGTAGCTCCACCGTACCACACTGGCTTCTTGCAATGTTCCTATAGCGCCTCGAAGTCGTTCATTTCGAATTTGTTTCGTTGGAAGGGGCATCCTTGCGGGCTGCAAGTGTGGTGATGTCGACGAAAACTTACGTACTCCTGCTAAAACATGGAATATTTTGCCCACGAAATAAAAGACAAAACATTCGGTTGTGAACGGGGCCAACACATACTCAAAAACAACAAAACAACAAAAGGAAGTGTGGAATAAAGATGACGAGATATGTAAAAGACTTAAAATACACCCTAGACGAGCGTAAGTAAAACAGTGTGGTGTAAAGAAAGACGGTAAAGTTACTCTAGACGACAGGCCTGTTTATTCTCAGCACGTGTGTATTAATACGACGACGTTTACTTAATATCCGGCTGCTCAGGGCACAGTAACGTGAGCAGTAACGCTTGTAAATTGAACAGAGATGAAATGTTGCCCAAGCATGCCGTTTCAGAAAGAAAGGAGAAAAGTCTGTAAGTGAAAGAGTCTATAAATCTACAAATTGGCAAGTTCGCTAACGTGGGGTTTCCATATCGTGTTTATTTATTTTTTTTTTTATCTGTAACCGGGACAGGACCGGGCCGTGGCGATGGCTGAGGAGAAGTTCGGCGCCCAGAGCCAGCTTCTGGCCTTCTCGTTCCAGATGGGAACCCTAATTTACAACATGACCGAAGAGTACCGGTTACCCACCGATGCGTTGTACAAGACTTGTACTGGCTTCATTGTCACCGACAGTTCACAGGTTAGCTTGCCTTTTTGAGAACTTGGTCACTTCGCGCGTCACAGCCCTGTGCGTTCCTGAGTCTGAAATGTCAATTTTTGTTCACGCGAATCTTTCGTAGAGACTTTGATATATATATTTTTTTTGATAAATAGCTTTACTCCTACAAGTATAAACACAATAAAAGCCTGGTTCCGTGAATCTAACCTTCAAGCTAAGCCTAGGTCATGCCAGCCTCCTTGAGCTGAGGCGCTGGCGCCTCGGAGCCGCACCAGCACCGCAGAAAATCGTTTACAGATTGCCCGCGCTGTGGAGCAAACTTCTTTAGTCGATGACTACGCGCCGACGATTCTTCGGCGTATCAGCGATTTGATCGCGTGATCAGTTGCACGCGCCTCGCGTGTTGTCGCAACACCGGCCAGGGCTTCAGCGACACACTAGTGGGCAGACGCCACTGCTCTCCGCTGGTCTCTAAACATGAAGATAGGACAACACGGACAGAAAAAAAAGAACACAAATTAAGATGATGCACGAAACGACGCGCGCATGCGGCAAGCCATATAAGACGACGCATGTCGCAGTAAAAAGGCGCACGCTCCTTAACCGGAAAGCTTTAAAGGAGTGTACGCTAAATTCCAAGGCTACTTTCTCAATAGACGTTGCGGATTTGGTTGCGCAGCGTGCGATTGGCTATGGTTGGAAGTTCTGTGTCACCTCTGGGCCGTGTGCGTAACAGTTTCCCTGATCGTCCACCATCCCAGAGTGGAATAGCTCCTCAATTTTCAAAGCGAAAGCTTTACTGGCCTAGTTGAGCGACTTTCGCAGTGTATGTCCGCCTTGGTCTTGAAGCGAAGAACCCATACCGCTTGACTAGCCACATCCGCCTCCCCCGCTGCTCCGACCGCTGCAAGGATGACAAGTGCTGCCTCGCCAGCCGTGTCCACGTTAATAAATACGTCGGGATTTAAATGTCTGCATAAGGTTGCAGAAAGACGAGACAGCGAGAATCTTGAGGGGCGGCAATGGACGCCTCACGTTCGAATGCGGCGACGGCATCGGAAAGTGACGAAACGACGGTACTGAGTGCTCGCAGAGTGCGGCACGTTCGACTAGCCATATCGTTCGGTTGGCAAACCGCGCTTCGGCTAAGATGGTATACAAGCATAACTATGGTGTAAACAAGCTTTCGCTCGCATAAAGGGGCCTAGCCGAGTTAAGCCGAAGCCAATTTTTCGTACTAACATTTGCTACGTACATTTAAAACTGTTTCGTGGAGAACCTCGGATATAACATGATCTCTAAATATGTATCCGCCCATTCTCGCACGTTATTTTAAAGAGCTCTTCTGTTTTGCTCCCAGATTTGCGAACGTGAAGAAATATTGCTGACCGCCGAGTATGCAGTCGGTTCCCTTGCTGCTATACAATACAGAAGGCTATTCTACACCTACGACACCGTGGAAACGATGAAGGAGAAGGTATATGCTTTCCTTAATATTTATCTGCTGTTGCACTGCCTCCTGTGTTGGCCCACCTTTGATCAAGCGACGACGTCATATGATGACGTCATGATGATGGCACCAATTACTGTGATCTGTGACGTAATGGTGCCAAACGATGAAGTCCCAGCGAGCCCTTTTCTTTCCACAAGCCGCTGACTCGCGGAAACTCATATGGGTTTTCGCTCCACCTTTTTGTCTGCTCTGTTTTGCTCAATGTCGCCGCTGACTGAGACACCTGAGGCTCTCGCATTATTTAACAGTCGAAGCCGCATATAAAAATTATTGAACATATGAATCCACTGCTAAAGGGAACACTTGCCTGCAGGGCGTGTGCGGATTTCGTTCTCTTGCAAAAGCATAGTGGCTTATATTTGCATAAGACTGCTGGTGGTTGACAGCGTTGACTCCTTTTGACCAACTAAGCGCCGTGCAAGGACAAAGTTTCCACATCCACTTGCACTTAGGGCGCCAGCAATATGAAAGACCCTCATTCGAGTGTTCCCTCTAACAGTGGACTGCACTGTACATATCGAATAGTTGCAAAATCTCCTTGAATATATTTTGGGTATATATGGATTTTTTTTCATATATGGAATCACCTATATATAGGACTCTTCATGTGATTCCCGACATTATCTGTATGTCCGGGTTCGACTGTATGACGTGTATTCACATCTTCATTATTGAGATGCTAATTTTGACACGCTCATGCATCAAAATTTTCGCCTGATCTAACCTACCGTGATGCCTACTTCTTCCTCCACCTCTCTCGATCAGGCCGGATTTGTCATGAACAGCCGGAAAAGGAGGCCCGAGTTCACGTGGTTCCTCTTCAACGTCCATCTCACGGATATCTCCAAGAAGTGTCACCCCGACGGTCCTTTCGAGCGCCTCAAGGAGTTCAGAAAATTTTACCTCAACATAAGCGAACGTGGCTACCGAAGATAATGCCCTCGATGTCCTGCCGTGTCCCTTTGAAGAACGACAGAGACAACGAATCGTGAAACATGTCTGGTGTACCTCGTGCAGGACATTCTATAATGTCTGCTTAAGCACTATCTTCCCAGTGAAACTGGGAAGCTTTATCGTGCATTTTTGTTAATGACATCGCAGCATATTTTATAAACGCTCTGTGCGTTGCTATACAAGTATAAAGCCTTCCTTTACTGTAGCTATGGGCCATACTATGCTTTCTTTTTTGTAAATATAATGAAGTCCGTGTACTGGGTCGCATATGTACGGCGTTTTGTTTCACATAAATTATGCACTTCACCAATAAGATAACAGAAAGCACAGACGCTCACGAAGTTTACCAAGGTGTTAGCAGATTAGTGTTATGCAAGGGGTCACTGTACAAAGCACCAGTCCTGTAGCCGAGGGGTGGGAGGGGGTGCTAGAGGCCCGTGCCTGCCCCCCCTTAATTTTGATGGAGGGGAGTGTTTAGCAAGTGCCCCCCCCTCCCTTCCGGAAAAATTCCTGGCGACGGGCCTGCTACGCAATGTATTTCTCTATTAATCAACACATTTTCCTATTCGACTCGCCCAAATTCGGGAGCTTCACTTAAGAAAAGAACCACGTGCTTAAGCACTTCTATTTGCTGCAATGTAGATAAGGATGTACTGTTTTGTTTTTGTTTCATTGCGCTGTTGCCTAGAGAACTGAGACAGTTAAAAGCACCGTGCTGCTAGGGATGGACGGATAGCAAGAATATTGCGTAATATGCATGAATTGACGGATAAAATTTCGACTAGAATTGTCAAGAAAACAGAGTATTTGGACTCATCAACTCAGTACTTTTACTTGAGAAGGCGTACGTTGAGTCCTTGGCTACATTTCTGAACGAGAAAAATACTATAAAACAACAATGATATCAAGCAAAAAGCTACACAAAGAGAGAGAAAAAATGCTGCCGATTGATTTCATCGAAGGAGTCAGCGAGTGGCAGCCTATGCCGGATTTCTCGTCTTTCAACTAATCACGAGTTGGATCGATATCCTTGTGCAATTTCAGTAATTACGCATATTTAATGGGTCTTTTAAGCCACGTCGGCTACACTGGCGGGCAGCTTATGGTTCGACGTAACGTCGACGCTCGCTTTACAGCGCATGCGTCCGTTTTACGGAAAGAAAGTGTACACTGCGGTGCGATTATGTGTGTATCATGAAGAGCGGCCGTCGGCATAGTCTAGCAGGAGTCGTACCAAGCTCGAGCATGGTTTCCAGCGTCAAGGGTGTGCATATGTAATGTTTACATTGCTACAAAAGCCGATAGCCAACACTGAAGTGAGGTTGCCCCCTTCATGTCACCTGTATCTGTCACTTGTAGGAAGCAGTTTCAAGCAAAGGCGTAGCGCTTTGGCAGAATGCTTGACTGTCATGCAGACAGCCTTAGTTCGGATCCGACTCGGACCGTATTTTGCGTCTATCGGGATTTCCGTTCACCCCCAACGCAGCTGACGCCGACACCAAATTTCCTGTGACATGGGCTCATAAACGCAATCGCATTAAGATTTCCTATGTATGTCCTCAACGTTCCTAGGTTGACATCCGCTCCAAGACTTCTGTCGTATGTAAGGCAAGTGTCAAACCTGGCGCCGGACAATGAAAAAGAAAGGTGCAGGGTTGCCGTCGGGTGGACATGAAAAGGCGCCAGAACTCACGCCAAAAGAAGCCAAAGTAGCCATGTCAATTGATATTATCGCAGAATTTCTAGCCAAATAGAACAGAAGCGGTATTATCAACAGAGTATTTACTATTGATGAACAAATAAAACCATTTTGAATAAGTAAAACCACAAGTTTAAAAAAGAGCCATGGCGCCAACTGGAAATTTTCGTCGCCAACGGGGTCCAAAAGTAGCCAATTTGGCGCAAAGGTAGCCACCAACGGCAACCCTGGAAAGGTGTCTCTCAGAGGGTGTCGATGTTTTGATGTGATGTGGGCCTATTAAGGTGGGACTACCCGTAAAGAAGGTAGTATTCTGCTTAAAAGATAACAACCTGCGGCTGGTACAATCGGATGAGGCGGGCGGGTCTGGCGTTTTTCCTCGTACTGGCTTGGTTACGAAGGCACAAAACGCGATTGACTCGGTTTTTCGCGCCTGTCAACATGTATCGCTAACTATACACTCTAAGAAAATGTCGAGTATTTTGGGAGTATTTCTGCTACACAACAACAATCGTCATCTGGCTTGCTCACGTTTCCTCTCTTGAAAATCCCGGCTCCCGGCACATTCCTATCATGAATGCCATGTCACGCCTATAACGCGCGCGGCGTTCGTGACCGGGAAGTGCCAGGACGGCGGTGATAACGCCAGGAAAGTACGCGGGGTAGATGACGATTATAGTTGTGTAGCAAAAAAGACACCCCTTTTACTCGATTATTTCTTAGAGTGTATAAAGTAAAAAGGAGGTGAAATATTTGCACAAAAAACTAAAACTCGACACCTTGGCTAAACAGATTGAGAGTAGCGCTAAGTTGGGACTACAAATGTTCCTTAGTGCAAAGACCCATGAAGATGGGGTGCCTTTTGAAGTACTGAGCAACATTGTCATGGCACATTTGGACAGAGTTCTCGTTGACAAGTTAAAAGACAGAAGCGTGATGAAGGTGTTTCGCTATGTCGACGATTTTTTTTTTTGCTAAACAGAGCTGATGATGCTTTTTCCTGTGATGTGGCTTAGACTTTCGCAATATTCGAAGAATGACTAACACCCCTAGCGGTCGCGCACGAGTTGCCCCATCAGCGCCGTCTTAAGTTTTTAGACCTCTGCCTCATGTTTTCAAGAGCTCACGTGTGTTGGGCGTACGAACCGCGTAGCCAGAAACCATTACTGCCCTTCAAGTCCGCCCACACCAAATGGGTGAAGAGAGCCATAATCAGCTCCTGTCTTAACAATGCGCTCAGTAAGACGTGGAAGCGTGGCTCGAAGTTTTAGGATCGAAGTTTCAACGCTGCTGCTGCTGAAAAACAATTATTTACAGATTCACAGGAGGGTTGAGGAGCGGTCCATAAGGGGCCGCCCCAAACACTAGGTGGGTTTCCTCTTAGGGAAGCCCATTGACGTCGGCCGCGGCCCAGGCTCGCTCCATCCAAGGCCCGTTAGGGCCGTCAGGTCAGAGCAGCCAAGCAGGGCTGCCTCCAAGTCCCTCCCGGGAAGGGTTGGGTAGAGGGGTGAGGTTTAGAGTTTTTTGACACGCCCACACCGTGTGGAAAATGTCACAGGAATTTTCCTCACAGTGCGGGCATTTCCCCGTGCAAGCGGGGGTCGAAGTGTTTGACGATTGCCGGGCACAATAGAATGTTGGTATAAAGTCGCAGGTGTCTCGCCTGACGTCAGCCGGTTACCCGCAGGGTATGATTGTGGCTGTGGCTGGTGCTATTCGCAGGACGCAAAAGAAAGCCGCGGCTGCTTCGCGTGAAGAAGATCATCAGGGGTATAATATGGAGACCACGCGACCTAGACAGATGGCGGTGATTCCTTACTTGCACGGCATCGCGCACAATCTTAAAAAGGATTGGTACAAAAGTAGGTGTACAAGTTGTCAAAAAACTGTCCAAGGTCTCCATCGCCACAAGCCCATTTATACCTAGGAAATAAAAATACGGCGTAAAACACCTGAACAATTATAGGTTTACTGCACGGAGGAGGTCGTGTACAAGTTGCCACTCTCGTGTGGACGACCTTACATTGGGCAAACAGGTCGGTGTTTGAACCACTGCCTGCGTGAGCATGCAAGCAGGGTGGAAAGCAGCAGTGATGAAAAATTTGGCCATTCATTGCCATGAGATTAGGCACAAACCGCTGTATGAACAGTGCACTGCTGCTTTCCATGACGCGGATCAGCGCACGTGAGAGATTGTGGAGCAAGCCCAAATGCAACGGGAGGGCAGCAGTTGCGTGAGCATGACCTCAGTTTCGTTAACGGAGAAGGAAATGGCCTTCTTAGAAAGGCAACTACATCTGGGGGGAGTGATTAGCTGATGCGCGCTGATACACTGCGCACCTATGCGTTTGGCCTTTTAATTCTGTCATACTTATATGTCTCACCTTGATAATAAATTCAGTTGGAAGTTTGCGCCTGTCCGTGTCTTTTTCGTCCTTTGTCCAAGAACTTTTGCGCAAGAAGTAGTTGATCCTCAAGGCGCTCGAAGAACAAGAGGAAGAAGAATTCTCCTTGGCGCCAGCACGCGCTCAGTATGCTACACGGAGCATTACGCCAAGCGACGACGACAGCATACGAGAGTACACGACAACATACGACAGCCCAGCACCCTAAAGTGCTCCGCACTTAAACCAGCAGCTAAAACCTGAAATGCTGCGATATGCGACTACTTTCGTTTTCGCGCCGACCAAAACAAAGCGGATCATGCTTATGGGCTTTTCGACAGATGGCGCTATACATTTTGAATACAGGGTGTCATTACACCCGCCCGTGAAAAAGGGGAACAGCAGAAGATCATCATAATCATCATCCACTATTCCAATACAACACACTGGCTATATTGAGAGTTTCAATATGGGACGTAAAGCAATTACTGAAGTACCTAAGACAGTATGCCATATTCGCTTAGCTATCTTGTACGAACAACGCTCCCCTCTTCGTATTATGAAGGGCAGGAGGGCACGTGGGTAGTATCAACGACAGCGTTCTTATTGACATTTAAAAATTGCTGCTAAAGCGATTTACAGCAACGAGACATGCGGCATTGAATTGCCTGCTTCTTAAACATTCCACTCAAGAACATGCCGCCCTATACAAAAGCTCATAACCTCATTACCAATCGAAATGTTTAACTGAAGCGAAAAATTTTGTACAACACATGACAAAGCGTGTGTTTGTCGAGCGCGTTTACAATGAAGAAACCATTTTATTAAAAAAGAAAATGGACGTCTCAATCGTCTATATTTCATGAGTGAATCCACACACTTTATATGGCCAATACGGTTTCTTTTATTTCTCGAAGCATAACAATGAAAATTGCTCAACGCCTGGTGCTTGTCGTGGCCACCATCTACCGAAACAAACAAATAAACGAATAAAACAGCGCTCGGTGCCTTCTGTGCTCCGTGGCCACCATCTACCGAAACAAAAAAATTCATGAAAAAGAAAATCGCTCGGCGCCCTCTAGCTGCCGTGGCCACCATCTACCGAAACAAAAAATTCATGAATAAAAAATTGCTCGGCGCCCTCTAGGTGCTGTGGCCACCATCTACCGAAACAAAGAACAACAAACAACAAATATCGCTGCACGTCTCCTACAGCCGGTGGCCACCATCTACCGAAACAAAAAAAAATCATCACACTGATATCGAAGTTCTCCGCCGTAGTAACCAAGACAAAAACACTAAAAAAAATTGATTCGACGTAAAAAACATGGCGACCCGTAGACAGATCAGCCGCACGTGCCATGCGGCTCAGTGGTGGCATGAGGCAACTGCCACGGCGACTACATGGCCTCTTCCATGAAGACCTGCTTGTACACTGGCGTCATCTGCCCGGCTACGCTGTTGAATTCGAGCGTGATCATGTAGTCCTCGCTGTGCACGTGGTCGAACCCTTTGGCGCCCATTGCGATGTGCTTGGTCATGTATCTCAACTCGACGTGTTCGACGACCACCTTCTCGATCATCCCGGAGATATCGACCAGCAGCTTGGCGCCGCCCGCCAACTCGCCTCCTGTGTCGTATCGCTTTCGCCCAGGTACATATAGTGGACATCGAGTTCGTGGACGTCTCCAGACCAGCCTTGTAGCGGCGGAAGTGCTTCGTCACGGTGCCGTGGGCGACGTCCGCTGACATGGTCAGGCTGGAGGGACAGATGAGCACGTTGGTCATCAGGTCGAGCGAGCCGAAACCCTGGGCCACGAAGCCGGACTGGATGTCGCCCTCGTAGTTCTTGCGGGCCCACACACGAAGCCACCTTCCGTGCGCAACGACCTGAGAAGAAGCGTGAATTGTAGATCAGCATGGCGGGTGAAAGATTTAAGATCTTCCCCTTCACAAATTACACCATACGCGTCCGAACGAAGGTGGATGAATTGATCAAGCGCTCGTTTTCTTTATGAGACACAAATCAATGAAGTCAACAGAAAATGGAGTCAAGGAAGATATCGGGGACATTGTTTGTAGTCTTAAATGTAGTGTACGGATTATGATATAGACGTAAAGGAATTGAAGTGGTCGAAAAGACGACTTGCTGACGCTAGGGACCCGAAGCTACAACATTCGGTTAACGCTTCCGTTGCTCTACCAATCGAGCTACAGCGTCGGTCGTGCTCCCGTCCATCTTCCGAAAATATGTAATGACGAGTATCAGGCCATCCCAGTTCTCCTTCTAAAATAGCACGCTTGTGCCATTCGCATATAGAAGACCACAGGTGGTATGCAACAAAACCACAAAACCAGACCAGCACAGGACAAGAAGTAGCATATCTACGGCCAGGTTGTGTTACAAAACTTGTGATCGATGTAAAAACATCAATACCTTTCGCTGAACTTCCCTGCCAGCATGCACCAGGGCGATACAATTCATTAGCTAAAGCTAGGAAGTGTCACTCTTCTGAGGAAATTTTGCATAGTCATAGCGGAAAATAGCGGCATCGTGGTGTGTCCCGAAGCACATTTTTGCAGTATTTGCTCCTTTGACGAATTTAACTCGATGGATTAGCAGAACTCCCTCAGCGACGTGGCATCTCTGAATTCTGTCTTAACAACAAATGTGGCTGTTCGAAAAAATAGGATATCGCATCGTAGTACACGTATTTTTTAGGCACAACCGTTTATATGTAATACATAAATAAGGCAATGAAAGCGTATGAGGTATATGTAGTTTGTTTAATTGTGGTAATTATTTTAGCAACGGAAAATATAAAGAGTAATCATAAAGCAGAAACGATATAAAAGTGTACGGGTCAAGAACACCGCAGCAAATCCGTTGGTATGGTGTCACAGACAAATGGTGAATGTTGTAGGTTCTCTCGCCACCGGCGGCAAATTTCTTTCGGTCCACTAATTCATTTGCCCTTTAGTTTCTAAATGTTGATTTCACATTTTCATGTAATCGCGTTTAAGACGGTTATATCGTGTTTTCTGTTACCGTTCCTTATTACTTCATTGTGATGAGTGTTAGTGTTGATAAGTCATTCTATTCTCTTAAAGGAGACAGCTGTTACCTGGCAACCATGTCGTCCATGAGGCAGTGCTGGAAGAAGACGCCGACGTTCTTGAACCTCGGCTTGTGCTTCTCGCAGAGGAGCTCGAAGGTGTCCTTGGAGCGGCCGTCGTACTTCTTGAGGATCGTCTCCTTGGTGTTCAGGTATAGCGGCAAGTTGCGCCTGAGGGCGAGCTGTAAGGCGAACTTGTAGGTAGACTCCGTGATGGACATCACCTCGGCCACGGCCCCAGTGTCCTCGAAGTCGCACACCCGCATGCTGTACGGCCAGCCATTGTCAGGCATGTAGCGAACGTCCAGCGAACCCGGGCCAGACACAAAGTCCCTGCTTGTGAGATAATGGAGACAGCGCTTCTGATTTCCTGCTTCCTATTTGGCCGGAAGTAGAGATAGCCGGGCCATTACTGACAACGACGATAAGACTCATTATCACGGGGATCCTTACAGGGACATGCGCTTAGATAAGGTGTGTAAGGTCGCATGATGAAAGCTGCGTCTTACAGACAGCGCCATATCTACATTAATTACTACGTAAGAGCCATCTTGGCCCAGTACTCCGCGGGTTTTACGATATTCTGATAATCAACCTTTCTAGACTCAACCTTTCTAGCTGGTTCCTTATAGCACAAGTGATTTACCGACTTATTCGTTGTAGTTAGCCCTAAGCCAGTACAATTATACTTACCGGTCTTGTAGGAAGAATGTCACAGGCTGAAACATTTCATCCCCGGTCCAAAACGTTCGCTACGGCGAGCACATTTGTGGCCCATGTGGCAGTCACGTAAAAGCACGTTAGATTACGATAGTCTAACGGTTGCTTCTCTCACGTAAGCGCCGACTAAAGTACTTCCATCCGCTTTTTCTGCCGGCCAGTTTAAGTGCCGCCAGCCCGCTCTTCCGCGCGCATCCCTCGAAGACACTCCATGATATTCCACTGTCGTACAGAACGGTTTTTATGATTTTTTTTTCAAACTATCCATGAAAAGGGACCGTCTCTGCTGCCTACGGGCGTCTCTGGCTCAAGAGCCGTATGGCTGGCTCCAGCGACACCTCCTAAACAAGGATTTTTTTCATCTCTACAGGCATACAACTTCCCCTGAACTTCTGTTTAGTTTGGATTCATAATCTTTGGTGTTTTCATTTTTCATCTTTTTCCAAAATTTTTGTTGTCTCGTCTCTGCCCGATCGTCTTGAACACTCGTAGCACATAGAGCGCCGACGTCGACCAGCTGCCACTTCATGATGCCATACAGCAAACCTCAGCACGCGAGTAACCCGATTGGCAACGTAGAGCCTAATTCTAACCTCAGTTAGAACCTGACGGCTGGGCCAGCACAGGAGCTACGGACTTTTGTTACTTCTCAGCTGATGAAAGAACAGTGGTGGCGAGCACAAGCCGAAGATAGCGTGGCTGAAGATAAAGCGGCTCCTTACAAGTAATGAAAGTTCTGGTCTGGAGGAAGAAGCGGCGGGTAGGTTAGGACGTCGTAGTTTTAAAATTTTCTATTCTGTTCTGAGGTCTAATGAAAAACGATTCAAGAAAGTTCTGGCACTTTACCTGCCCAGGTGCTGGTCCCCGAACGCGTGGCGAGCGACGACGATGGGCTTGCGCCTCTGCTTGATCAGGGGCAACCCGTTGGCGCTGATGGGCTCGCGGAAGAAGGCGCCACCCAGGACGTTGCGGATCACGGAGTTGGGCGAATGCCACATGCGTTTGAGATGGTACATCTCCAGCCAGCGCTCCAGCACGTCGAGCCCTCCGCAGTAATGGTGGCGCATTTGATGCCGCAGTTAAAGCGCCGCAACGCGTCGCGCGCGTGCAGCGTCACCATGCTGTCTGTCTCGTTCCGGTTGGAGATGGAGAGGTCGCACACCTGCGCAGGATGCACGAGTAAAAGCTTCGCATGCCATCATTGCACTGCACACGAACTTTTTTAGGAGCGAAGCTCCTTACGCCAGGCACCACGCCGTCGCCGTCGCCGTTGAAGCTCCCTGGCACGGTGCCAGCTGTGGCGTCTCCCCCTCAAGCGGGAGGTTAAAGTCCCTAGATTTTTCCCTCTTCTTTCTTAAGTACCGACGAACGTGCACTTCACTCATCGGTAGCATTATTGTCATAGGCGTGCTCACGAGGGGGGGGCAGAGGGGGCGGCCGCCCCCCCCCTAGTCACCGAAGAGAGGGGGGGCGCAAAGTCTGCCCCATACATTGACTTAATAGGCAGGGGGGGGGGGGCTTTATGAGCGCTGGAACGCGCATGGCGTCGCACGATGCGCTAAGCGCAAGAATACAAACGCATGCAAAACGGAGGCAAATTAGTCGCCCTCTCCCTCTTTCTTCGACTCTGCCCTCTCCCCTCAAACCGGCGAAGGAGAACCCTGCGCGCCAGACGCCGCGTGCATCCCATTTCTAAGGAGCTTCGCTCATCGGTTGTATTCGTACACGGAACAACTGCTAGTTTTTAATCACGAACGTGCTGCTCTTCACTCATCCGGTAGCATTATTGTCACACATTTACTTGCACCACCTATACATTCTACTGCATTAGAGGCGCGGTGAGGCGCTTTCTAATTTGGGTGCCACCGTGGCTTGCTTATAGTTCCAACGATGAATGCAGGCTTGAGTGCTAATTTGTAACTGTGGGTTAGAGGAACAATAGCCTTTTCAAGGACACAGAGAGATATATTTGGGTTGCTCCGCACGCAGACACTGATCTCGTCCATTACCAGGCGTTTGCAACTTCCGGAGGAGCGCGATGACCCTATTGTAGGCGGCGAATTGTATACCAACAGTGAATTACCAACGGCGAATTATGCCAGTGGCTTCTCAACAACCTTTCCGAGTTTGCGAGTCAAGTTTCCTGGCTAGGAAACAATCAGGCTCCTAGCTGACCATTACGAAGCTAGCTCGTTTAGATTATTTCTGCCCTCGCTTCACTCTTTCCTGCTTTGTAGGTGAAGTTCCTTTCCCTATTAAATCAGCGATGGCGCCTAAGAATTCTTCGCTTCTCTCCGAGCGATCGCGCAGCAGTCTTTCAAATTGCGGGCGTGTACATCAAGCCCTAACTTCTCCGACAATCTCCGACGCCAGTCGTCATTTCCTTGAACATTACAAAAAGCTCTTCCTTGTTGATATTCGCAGCGCGCTACTAAGACACACATAAAAAAGACGACGTTGGAAGATGCACAAGTGGATAGGATCACGCTTGTCCTGTCCCCTTGTGCCGCACCCTGCATCGTAATACCTGGGTGTCTTGGTAGCGCGCTGCCAATTTCAACTACGTGCAACAAACTAGGCCCTACTCTGGATTTTTTAGCTATGCCTTCTTCGATGGGTAAATGTAGCAGTCTGCGCAAAGCGCCCAAAACTGTACACGCCGTCACTTGAGTTTTTTTTTTTTTCAAAGAGCGGGCCTTCATACCTTCAGTTCGATGTCGACGAAAGGCTGGATGAGCTTCTCACGGACCTCCGCCCAGATGATGACCGACATGTCGTCGCCCAGCATCTCGACGATGGGGCCACACTGGAGACGATCCACGGCCTTGGCCAAGCGGCACGAACTCGCTGGTAAAGTACGATCGCAGCGGTGAACTCAGGAGGTGTTCTTCGGAGAAAACCCACAGCTCCTGCTTCTCGAGCTTCGAGCCGGGCGCAAATGGAACGCTAACTGCGCGTGCTCTCGTCTTTGTTTTCTTCTGTTTCCAAAGCTATATTTTTTTTATTTTCTTATTTCTAGAGGAAGAACATGGAAAGGTAGGCTAAATTATAGCCGTCTATCCCAATCATCACTTTAATAACAATGAAGACACACAATATGCAACGAAAACCACAAAGAATAAATCAGTAAGACAAAAAAATTAGGGCAACTCGCACTAGGGGCGCCATGTCCGGAAGGAAGTGCGGAACTGGGCAACTTCCTTTGTTGCGCTTCGGTTTTCTTGTTCTTGTTCTTGTTAACCTTTCACTGTGGCTCACACCCACTGTGGGGGATTGGCCAAGAATTGAGTGGTCTTATAAACTGTCACGGAACTTTAGAATAAATGAGGTTATAGAATAAAAACCTTATAAATTTTATATGAAATTTTGATAGTCGGTTTTCTTTTTCCTTCCTCCTCTGTTTCTTTCTTTTTCTGCTTTTCCGTCTTTATTCTGTCTTTTTTTCTTCCCTTAATTTTAATTTATTTATTTCTTCCTCTCTCTTTATCAATTTCTTTCTCTTTCTTGCTCTTTCTATTTTTCTTCCTATTTTTTTCCCCTTTCGTTCTCTTTCAATTTCGCGCTCGCTTCCTCTTTTCTTTCTATTTTTATACGTGGCGTTGCCTGCGTTACGCCAAGTGACCATCATCAAGGCGCTCGATGAACAAGCGGAAGAATTTCCTTGCCGCGAGCGTGCTCTAAATATGCTACACATGGAGCGTTACGCCAAGCGACGACGACCGCGTACTACAGCATTACAGCATACAACAGCCCGGCCCCCTAAAGTGCTCCGCACTGGAACACTCTGAAGGAGACCTTAATCCTTAATTTGGGCGCCCGGCAACGGCACTGGCACGCCGGCATTCTTGTGCCTTGGTGTATTCCGTGTGTTAACTTTATGTTTCAAGCACAGCCAAACTCTTTCAAGTGGGCATACATAACGCCCTTCCTGAGCTAGTTGACGCACACCTTCAGGCGCAGTACAATTGCCCCAAAAGTAAAACGGAGCAGGCGAGCTGTCGTCAAACTATGCAAAACTGCATGCCAGCGCGCTCGGTCAGCAGATGCCCAGCAGATAACGAGGGTGCGCCGGCACATTTAGTTGACTCATCCCGATATTGTGATGCTCGCCTTAGCGCCGGCTCTAACGAAGCAGCGCTGCTACCATCACTGCTCGTCAGGAGACACTTTCAAAGCTTTAAGCATTTCTACCCCCGCGTATTGAAGAAATTATTGGAGGCATGCGTTTTCAGCATCGCCGGCAATGCCACCACTTGTGCCCCTGACGCGCAGTGATAGTAATAGCGCGGCTTCGCTGGAGCTGGTGATAAGGCCAGCATCAAAACATCGAGCTGGGACAGCCGGATATGCCGACCAACTTTCGCTATTTTCAGCGCACCTTCTAATATAATGTGCTGGCATGCAGTTGTGCTAGTTTGGCCACAGCTGGTGTGCTCCGTTTTACTTTTGGGGCACCTCCACTTCAAACTTTCCGCGAGCGCCACTGGCCGCCATAATCTCGCTTCACTTCGCATCGACATACCCGTTAATCGGCCAACCTTTAAAGCCATTCCTCGACACATTCATGATTGCCCAATAGTTAAACCCCCGCCTCGCAATCTATATCCTCAGCATCACATCACTCGCCGCGTAACTTGCGCAAATGTACTCCACCTGAGTTGAGGACAAGCTCAGGACGCCATTTGGGTAGACGCCGCTTCTACAACACAAGAAGCTGTAGCAGTTGCCTGCAACCCGACTCTACTCCATCCCCTGATTCACTGCCTTCCGTCAGGCTCCACACATGAAGAATTGGAGGAGGCCACCAGTGTTCTAGCCTTTGCACAATCCGACGCACAGCGCATCTTAAGTGATTCGAGTGAGTGAGTGAGTGAGTGAGTGAGTGAGTGAGTGAGTGAGTGAGTGAGTGAGTGAGTGAGTGAGTGAGTGAGTGAGTGAGTGAGTGGAGTGAGTGAGTGAGTGAGTGAGTGAGTGAGTGAGTGAGTGAGTGAGTGGTGGTGAGTGGTGGTGGTGGTGGTGGTGGTGGTGAGTGAGTGAGTGAGTGAGTGAGTGAGTGAGTGAGTGAGTGAGTGAGTGAGTGAGTGAGTGACAACTTTATTTTGGTCCAAAAGCGGCAGAGACTGGACGGGACCGGAGGCCCCGCTAGCTCAGCCACGTGGCTCCACCCAGGATGGTGCCGGGAGGTTGAGCCTCTCGGCGATGTCCCGGGCCCTCTGGACGGCCAGAAGTTGGTTGTTGAATTCCACGCTGTGCGTGGCAGCCTCCCATGAGGTTTTGTCTGGTAGTTCCAACCCCGAGTTAAAGGGGCACAACCAGAGCATATGTGTTCAAAATTACAGTACTCGTGGTGACAGTGCGGACAGTGGGGTGAGAAATCCGGGTCGAGTCTGTGAAGTATGGTTGGTGTGATGTAAGTTTTCATCTGAAGTTGCCAAAGTGTAACTGCTTGGCCTTTATTCAATTTAGGGTGTAGAGGGGGGAAAACTCTGCGCCCTAGTTTATGAGCTGAGGTGATCTCGTGAAACGAAACCAATGGATCCTTGAAGTCCATCCATCCCCGTTCACTTCCCGTCTGAGAGGGCCGCTAACCGCTGCGGGTACCTAGTTCACGCGCTAGCTGGTGAGCCTTCTCGTTTGGGTTGCCGGTCAGGGGAAGACGAGATATTACACATATGAGCCGGGAACCATGTGATATGTGACAGGGGGGACTTCCACTTCGTTAGCTTGAGTACTAACCTTATTGGCGATGTGAGCAGCCGCAGTGGAGACTAAGCCGGATGAGAATGACTGGATGGCTGTTCTTGAGTCCGAAAAGATGGTGACATCTCTTCTTCGTTCGTGCAGAGCGACCGCGATTGCGAGTTCTTCGGCTTCGTGAGTGAATCTGGTGATCACCGTGGCAGCGTTGACTAGAGATCATTTCTCATTGACAACAGTGACAACATACGCATCCCTGTTCCAGTATTGGGCTGCATCGACGAAGAGGGCAGCTGAGCTTGAGCGCCCGATCTTGCCCAGGATGGCTTCGGCTCTTGCTCGTCTTCGCCCTTCGTTGTGCACCGGAAGTGATTCGAAAACAGCTCTGTACAACAATGCCAAGGGCAGGATACACCTTTCCCTCCCACCCTGTTAATTGGTAAACACCCCCCACGTAAAATTCGCCAGGCATGGTAGAGCTCCTGTGCGTGCCGGCTTAATCAGGGAACCCCGGAAACGAGGCCCAAGGTTTCATTTGCCGGGCTCAGGACAGCCTCGATTCGGGCTTCTCGAAGGAGCAGGCGCACAATTTTGCTGAGCTCACACAAATATCCCGTTTGTATCGTCGGACTTACGCTCCTCCGAAGCCCTCCCTTACCCACTCCCAAGAAATCCTACGGAGACGTCGCCAGACCCGCACTCTCGCTTCCCCTCAGGTGCTGTCCCGCTAATGTGCACTTCCCCTGAGTGTTCCCTACTGTACTGTACTGAATAACTTTATTTGGTCCTGAGGAGGCGATGTCCTTTAAGAGGCGTCGTCTGCGGGCCGCGCCCACGACGGGACCGGGAGTTCAAACTCGACGGCCAGGTCGTGAGCCCTCTGGACGGCCCGAAGTTGGTCGTCCTCGTGGGGACTTGTGAGGAGTGTGTCCCAGTCCTTTTCTGTGGTTGGACACCCGTCGTCCGCGCGCAACTCGGGGCATTGCGACAGCATGTGTTGCAAGTTACATCGCGGGATGCCGCATCGGGGGGCATCCCGGCCTTAGTTCGCTTATAAATCTTGCATAAACTGCCGGTGAAGGATATGCTCCTGTCTGTAGGAGACGGAAGGATAGTGCTTGTGGTCGTTTTCTATACGGCGAAACTCATGCCACACTTTCAAACGATATCTTTTTCGGCTGCCCTGCTGATCCTCCCCCGCATGGAAAGCCTGTCACCTCAAGCTGGGAAAACTGGGAGGTTCTGATCTCGTGTACGGACCCGAGACTTCAGCTTGCACTGTTGACTCGGGCTCACCGAAAGAGGCATGGTCATGTAGACGTGGCATCGGACCACGCGGTGGTCCAGGGAACCCCATGGGGGAGGAGTCCGAACACATTTGCCAATAAAGCTTTTCTATTTCTATTCTTATCAATTACTTCAATGAGCGCTACGAAAAGGGGGTGATACCAGCAGATTTTTATCCCTAAAACTACTAAGTCCCGTTAATGTCCACAATCTCCGTCCCATCTACCTCACTTCGTCCCATCTACCTCACTTCCTGGACACCATATTTCGTAGCAAAAAGTAAGTTGAACATTCGCGACCCGGGAATCGATCCCATGTTGCAAGGGTGTGCCCCAGGTATCCTAGTCGCAATGCCATACCGTAACGCCACCTGTCGATCTTAAAGAACCTGTTCTATCACAGTGGGTGCTGTCGAATACTTGCTAAATATAGTAGTAATGAAATAAAAATTCAGGCCTATCACATAAGTAAGTTTGACGGTACATCTGTAAGTTCCCCCATCAGTTGCGCTATTGCAAAAAGAGATTGCGTATCTCGATCGATTTTAAGCTGTGTACTGGTTTCCTGCTCAATCAACAAGTGACAAGGGCTTTGCTGGCATTGTATCGCAGTGGTTGTTAACTGCACCCTTCTACGCATGCCTTTTTCACATATATATGTACATCGCTCCGCTATTAAATCATTCTTGAAAGTCAGCGCTGTGTGTTGCTACCTTCTTCAGTCTTTATCAGTTGCGCTGTTCGTATATTCAAATAAAAAAGGGAAGGTCTCACCGAGATTCGAACTCGGATCGCTGGATTCAAAGTCCTAGAGAGCTCACCATTACACCATGAGACCGTTGCTGAAAATTCCGGCACCTTGAATCGATCCCGTGTTGCATGGGTGAGCACCAGGTATCCTAGCCACAACGACATACCGTAATGCCGTCTGTTGATGTTAAGAAGCTGTTCCATCAAAGTGGGTGCTGTCAAATATTTGCCAATTAGATTAGTGCGGAAATAAAAAAAAGGAAGGTCTCACCGAGATTCGAACTCGGATCGCTGGATTCAAAGTCCAGAGTGCTGACCATTACACCATGAGACCGTTGCTGAAAATTCCGGCACCTTGAATCGATCCCGTGTTGCATGGGTGAGCACCAGGTATGCTAGCCACAACGACATACCGTGATGCCGTCTGTTGATGTTAAGAAGCTGTTCCATCAAAGTGGGTGCTGTCAAATATTTGCCAATTAGAGTTAGTGCGGAAATAAAAAAAATCCCCATCTCCCGCTAAAGGGAACCATGTGTGGATGCGAAGCAGCGGGGAGATAATTAGCTTGAGCGGGGAGAAACGTCGCCGCTCTCATTTCACGGCAGCGGTCCGGCACAGGAGAGAGAATGAGGCGCGCTGGCTCCGTCATTTTCATACCGCGGAACTACCGTGGCGCCCCCAGCAGAGTATGCAGCTGTCACACTACCTCTCGTGCGCGCCGCTCCGTAGAGGATTCCTAGAGGACGGGGGGACCGTAGGAGAGGAGAGACAGGGGTAGGGGGACGTGCATGCGCTGTGGGACGCGGGAGCCGCTCCGTAGAGTAGAGGATTCCTAGAGGAGAGAAAGGGGGGGAGCTTAGGAGAGGAGAGAGAGGGGACGCGCATGCGCTGTGGGAGTGTAGGACGCCGTCTGAAGAGTATTCCTAAAGGAGAGAAAGGGGGTGAGCGTAGGAGAGGGGGGAGGGGACGCGCATGCCCTGTGGTGGAGTGGGGACGCCGGAAGGAGGGGACGGACTAAGCCTCCCCCCAAACGCATGCAAGCAAGATCAAGCAATGGAGTCAACCTGGGCGACACACAATACCTGCCTAGCCATTTCTAAGCAGCCTCTCTGTGCTCTCGGCCATGACACTGGTGAATGTAGTTGTGGTTGACGGCCTTATATTGTACTACAGTAATCTGGTTCGCATAGTGGGTGCTTCCCTACTTCCAGAAAGTGGCCGGACGCGGGACGCGGGACGGACGCTGGAGGGATGGACATAGCCCCGAGCATAAGATGCTTCGCATCTAAAAAAGGGAAGGTCTCACCGAGATTCGAACTCGGATCGCTGGATTCAAAGTCCAGAGTGCCTCACCATTACACCATGAGACCGTTGCTGAAAATTCCGGCACCTTGAATCGATCCCGTGTTGCATGGGTGAGCACCAGGTATCCTAGCCACAACGACATACCGTAATGCCGTCTGTTGATGTTAAGAAGCTGTTCCATCAAAGTGGGTGCTGTCAAATATTTGCCAATTAGAGTAGTGCGGAAATAAAAAAAGGAAGGTCTCACCGAGATTCGAACTCGGATCGCTGGATTCAAAGTCCAGAGTGCTGACCATTACACCATGAGACCGTTGCTGAAAATTCCGGCACCTTGAAATCGATCCCGTGTTGCATGGGTGAGCACCAGGTATCCTAGCCACAACGACATACCGTAATGCCGTCTGTTGATGTTAAGAAGCTGTTCCATCAAAGTGGGTGCTGTCGAAATATTTGCCAATTAGAGTAGTGCGGAAAATAAAAAAAAGGAAGGTCTCACCGAGATTCGAACTCGGATCGCTGGATTCAAAGTCCAGAGTGCTGACCATTACACCATGAGACCGTTGCTGAAAATTCCGGTCACCTTGAAATCGATCCCGTGTTGCATGGGTGAGCACCAGGTATCCTAGCCACAACGACATACCGTAATGCCGTCTGTGATGTTAAGAAGCTGTTCCATCAAAAGTGGGTGCTGTCAAATATTTGCCTAATTAGAGTATGCGGAAATAAAAAAAGGGAAGGTCTCGCTGAGATTCGAACTCGGATCGCTGGAATTCAAAGACCAGAGTGCTGACCATTACACTATGACACCGTTGCTGAAAATTCCGGCACCTTGAATCGATCCCGTGTTGCATGGGTGAGCACCAGGTATGCCTAGCCACAACGACATACCGTGATGCCGTCTGTTGATGTTAAGGAAGCTGTTCCATCAAAGTGGGTGCTGTCGAATATTAGGGGCGAAGCTCCTTAGGGCATAGGCTAGTCCCGCGTCGTTGTCGTTGTCGTAGCCCCCCCCCCCCTGTGCGATGACGATGACGCTGCCATCGCGGCACAGCACATGGAATGTACCCACTATGCGTCATAACGATGACGCTGATGACGATGAAGAATAAGCGTCGTAGCCACCTCTAGGTCTCAGAATAATCACTAGATGGCGCTGCGGTGTCATCTAGTGATCGACCACATGCAACCCACAACATCGATCTCGTCTTTGCAAATTTCCCACTACGACCCATCCAAGAACCCCCTATCCCTCCACAGTGGCGTAGCCAGGGGGGTTGGGGGGAGTTCAAACCCCCCCCGAAATTTTTTCAGTTTTGCTTGCGTATATATGCACGCACATACAAACGCACGCACGAACATACATAAAGTATGGTTGAACCCCCCCCCCGAAAAAATTTCTGGCTACGCTACTGTCCCTCCACTTCACCGACCATAAACCCGTTATAATGAAGGCGGAACGGAAGCCACGGCTTATCTAACGGTAACCACCACGGCTCACGACCAACGAAGAAAACACGGCTCCAGTACGAAAACGGAAAATCACGGCTCACGAATAAATAAAATTTCTTAATATATACACACAGTGTTTGTCACGTCTTTGATGACGTACTGTGCAAGATTCCCGAAAGATTCACGGTTTTTACCGATGAACCTCCGGAGCTTCGCCCACTCATGATCATTCACTCCGTGGATATGCGTGGATTGTAGGGGCGAAGCTCCTTAGGGCGTAGGCTAGTCCGGCGTCGTCCTGCATTGTCGTCGTCGTCGTCGTCGTAGCCACCCCTGTGCGATGACGATGACGCTGCCATCACGGCACAGAATGGGGGTACATTCCATGTACCCACATAGTGGGTACATGGAAGGTACCCACTATGCGTCATAACGATGACGCTGATGACGATCATGACGCTGATGATGATGACGATCGTGATGCCATACAACATATGGCATCGCGATATGGTCTCACATGCATATCGTTTTACCACATGCAACGAACCGCCATCCGAGGAACCTGCATCGATCTCGTCTTTGCAAACTTTCGACTACGACCCATCCAGGAACCGCTCTCCCTCCATTTCACCGACCATAAAGCCGTTATAATGAAGGGGGAACGGAAGCCACGGCTTATGTAAACGGTAACCACGACCAACGAAGAAACGAAAACAAAACGGAAAATCACGGCTCACGAATAAAAGAAACACAGCATACCTCCGGAGCTTCCCCACTCATCATCGTTCACTCCGTGGATATGCTGTGTTTTTTTTTTTTTTTGCTAATTAGAGTAGTGCGGAAATAAAAAAGGGAAGGTCTCACCGAGATTCCAACTCGGATTGCTGGATTCAAAGTCCAGAGTGCTGACCATCTCTATTGAGCAGCAAGCGGTGGCAGGCCTCGCACGTGGAGTGATGTTATCGCATGCGTCATCCGTGCGACGAATACTGCCGGCTCGTTTCATCTCAGCTTCAACCGCATTCGTCGCCTGCGCTCGCGAGCTTTTACCCAGGGGTAGGGGATACGATGCGCGGGGCGACGTTGCCGATTTGAGCTTTGCGCGGAAAATGGTGGTGACGAAAGCGGCGACGGCAAAAAGCCATCGAGATTGTCCACATGATTGACATCGCAATAGCATGCAGTCTTTGGGATCAGCATGCTTCTTAATGACACATGCTGCAGAATGGGAATGGGGGTTATTGGTAGGAAAATGGTGGCAATATTTTCAGCAGCTCATAAGGGAGCACGGCGTTGAGCCACCGGGGATGGAAGAGATGAATGAAAAACAGTAGAAGGGAGATCGCAGCTTTCAATCAACACGCGAAGCGGACGTCCGCATCTATGTGGCCTGCATCGACATAGTGACGAAGTGGACTGACGGGAAGCCTACATCGGCGCACAGGTTCAGGATAGAGTGAACTACAGCTTACTGGAGGCACGGAGCTATGATTTCGCTGGTACTGCACAAAACAAAATAGCCCCATTTTTCTCTTCTTGCCAAGAGCCACCTCAAACTGGCCAGGCATGCAAAACAACCCAGAAACCCCTAGGAAAATTGAACTATTTAAGGAATTGCGCCCTTGCTGGCGTGTATGCTTTGCACCAAGTAGAGTTACGGTATATGGCTAGGTAGCATATACAGTAACTCTAGCCCCAAGGTTGTTAAGTTTACAAACATTTGTGATCTCACTGCGTTGTTGTGTGCAAAATGTACACAACCAGCGCATATCGTCGGGTTTGAAACGGACATGCGCATCAACTGTAGACGTACACCGTTCAGCTTTCACGTTTTCGCTGTCTCTAGCACGGCAAAGGCGCGCAAGCTCGCGTTGTTTAAAGGAATGTACCTGCTGGTGGTATAGTTCTCCTTTAGTACGTGAAACTCCGTATAAAATACAATTCTATAAGTAATGTTCCTGGGCTACCGAGCATAAAAAAGGGCCTCTACTAACAGCCTCACTCACCTTTGTAAAACAGTATTCCGTTGCAATTCAATATTCACCGAAGCAATTTGATAACAACACACTTACCGCACAGTGGAATCAAGTTGACACGCGAGGCCAAGCTTGGTATCTTAACTGTAGCATAATCGTGCGTGTACATTACGCTGTAATATTCTGGCAGAAAAAAATATTGAAGGACACTTTGTACATTCCAAAGTGTGTACGGTAGTGATGCAGAACTATCGATGGTACTATCGATACTATCGATAGTTCAGCCACTATCGAACTATCGATGGTACAAGAAACTATCGATAGCGCTATCGATCGTAAGTTTGAAAGTACAGTGGTCAACACACATGCCTAGAACGATGGAGTGTCACACTCGGAACAGCACGAGCGACATCTGCAGTTCGAAACGGGCCAATTTTCTGAGCATGCGCAGCGCCAATGATGGGCCCGCCTTGCAGTTTCCGTCCTTGATTATCGCTGCGGCTACGATAATTGCTTTGGCCATCAGAAGCGCTGTCAACTGTGTGCGCCAAAAAGAAAGAAAAAAAAAACACGCAGTCGCCCGGATTGACTCCTATTATACTGTGAACTTATTCTTGATTCGTGGTATCGTATAATACCGGAAACGGTGGACTTCGTTTTTTGCTTTTTTTTTCTTTTTAACCGTTCAGAGCGCTTTCGACGGCCAAAGCGGTTGTTGCATCCACGTGATAAACAAGGATAAAAAATGCAAGGCACGCGCGTCCTTGGCGCCGCGCATGCTCAGATGTGGCCAGTAGCGTAGCCAGAAATTTTTTTCGGGGGGGGGGTCCAACCATACTTTATGTACGTTCGTGCGTGCGTTTGTATGTGTGCGTGCATATATACGCAGGCAAAACTGAAAAATTTCGGGGGGGGGGGTAATACGCCGCATCCAGTGGCGTAGCCAAGGGGGGGGGGGGGTTTGAACCCCCCAACCCCCCTTGGCTACGCCACTGGATGTGGCGTATTTACGACTGCAGATGTCACCCGTGCAGTTCCGAGCACGACACTCCTTCGTTCTAGACGAGAGAGTTCACCACTGTACAATCGATAGAATAAAATCAACCGCGCGAACTCATTGCAGCATAAACTTTATTCTCCGAATGCGTGGCAGTATGTGGCGGTGCAGGAGAAGCAGGCAGAAGGGCAAGAAAGTTGACATGCTTGCGTTCCTTCAGCAGAATGATTGGCTTACATTCAACTCTTCAGCTTTAGCAGAAAGGAAGTCGTCACATGTGTCGGAACTGCGCGGCTTCAAACTTATATTGCATTTTGTGATTTCAAAATAAAAATATCAAAAGCTGAGTTTTTAATTGTAAGGTGTAACTGGTTACTTTTGAATCTGAATTTATTTATGGACATGTTCCGGCATTTTGATTGCCGGCAATGATTTATTTCTTTCGCCAGAAGAGTGCTCATAAATTAAGCGAACTCAGTACTGCCGATAGTAGGCTATCGCAAATCATTTGGCAATATCGCCGTCCAACAACAGCATAATTATTCACAACACTATTGATTATACTATCGGCCGCAATACTCCTGATGGTACTATTGATTGCACTCTCGATATTATCGATTGTTTACCGATACTCGTACTATCGATAGCTTCTTTACACTATCGATAGTTAAAAAAAATGTCGATATTTTCTGCTATTTGTTTTGCGTATGGGTGCCCCGTTGTGATGCAGAACTATCGGTAAATGGACTATCGATAGTATCGATAGTTTAAGAAAGAACTATCGATACTATCGATAGTCCATTTACCGATAGTTCTGCATCACTAGTGTACGGCGAAAGCGTGTGGCCATTCGACTGACTATACCATGTCTTTTTTATTTTACACTCTCAGTAGGATAACACACAAACCGTATGTGTGCGTGTTTTCTTGTTTAATTATTTACCGCGAATCACACCGAGACGCGAGGCTAATCTTCCTCCGTTCGCATGCGTTCGTATTTTCTAGCGCTTTGCGCATCGTACAAACGCCATCCGCGTTCCAGCGCTTAAGTTGACGGACCCTTTGTAAATTCCAAAGTGTGTTCCGCGAACGCCTGTGTCCATTGAGACGGCGTCAGTCAGAATGATTCCAAACGCTTGGCACAGCGACGCTACGCAAGCAAAGCGCGAGCACTGTAGAGCCCGGCGGCCACCTGGCTCTGTGCCATGGCTCGAACGGACGGACACGGACGTACGGACACGGATGGACGGACGGACGGATAGACGGACGCCGGACGGACGTGAGCATGAGACATTAAAGGCTTTCGCCTTAATATCGTAATGGTTGCAGTCCATTTCAGCCGCTCTCACGATGAAACATCAGTTCCCCTCCTCACGTCATCAAACTGCTGCGACGCCGATAACTACACACATTGCTGATGGCCAAGGAAAAACGCTGTCTTGTAGGAGGCCACCTTGGTGAGCGACCAACGGTCAAAATTGCACAACTGAGGCGTCTGAAGCATCGCCGCTGATGCGACGAGAGTTGAGCGAGAACAAGGCTCATCGTCCGAGCTGTGGACCACCGCCTTAACACAATATTAACATTGCAACGTCCAAGGAAGAAGACGCGACGAAGGGGCCAAGCCCAGCGGTCTTATCGGATGCGCTGCCGTTAGGGTTCCTCGATGCTCGCGCGCGCCCGCCGCGCGCGTGCATCGAGGAACCCTAGCTGCCGTCTGCACAGGGCGCGCGCTCCCACGGCAACAAAAAGAAATAAAAAAAACTGGAGAGAGGGGTTAACCTGAGGGCATGACGGAAGCGATGGAAACAAGCAGCTGTATTGCGTCGTCGGTGTGACATGTGGTCGACAGATGGCGCTAGTTTGTTTTCGCGCAACGGAAGTGCAAATTTCATTCAATATGCATGCTATCCTACGCGGCGTTTGGGAGAGGGAGAAACCACCTTTCTCTTCGCGAGTCATCAGGGGAGCCGAGCGGTGGCGCCACAATACGCTGATAGGTCTGTTATAGACGTCCAGACAACTCGGACTTCAACCAGAAGAACGCTCTTCGCATTGGTGATTGCATTAAATATCTTGCGTTGGAAGTTCTCACAGACCGAAAGCAGTGAGAGTTTTTCGGGCATGATTTTCCTTAAATACGAGGGCGCACAGGCCACTGATTTCAGTGGTCCTTCGCAATAAACTGCACATGGCTTCCGCCCCATTGTCGCAAACGCCTATCGCGCTGGCCCAATGCCTGCAACAATTCCTCATCTCTCAATGATCATGCGCCAAGCAGCTATATGCGTATAACTATACCGAACCGCAGCGTGCCAAAGAACTAGAGAATTTCTGTTGGCTGGCTGAGTCCCCACATAAGCTTCATCTGCTTCCGTGCAGCAGTTTAATAACCGACAGGCTCCCGTAACATACAATCGCCGCGCTGGAACTCAGAATGGTCACACTGGGAAAGCGCTAGCATGCCAGCGCTGCTGTGCCCAAGTAGCAGCGTAAAGAAAAGTTTTTAGGGCGAAAGCCTTTAATGTCTCATGCTCACGTCCGTCCACCCGTCCGTGTCCATCCGTGTCCGTCCGTCCGTCCTGTCCGAGTCCTGGCACGGTGCCAGGTGGGGGCGCCGGGGCGCGCAAACGGGCGCCGGTCGCGTCGGACTCTACAGCGCTCGCGCTTTGCTTGCGTAGCGTCGCTGTGCCTAGCGTTTCCAATCATGCAAGGAGGCAGACGCGCATCGCGTTCCATTCTGACCGACCCCGTCTCAATGGACACAGGCGTTCGCGGAACACACTTTGGAATTTACAAAGTGTCCGTCAATTTAATCGCTGGAAAGTGGATGGCGTCGCACGATGCGCAAAGCGCGAGAAAATACGAACGCATGCGAACAGAGGCAGATTAGTTTTGCTGTGATTCGCGGTAAAAAATTTAAAAAAGAAAATACGCCCACATTCCGTTTGTGTGCCTATCCCACTAAGAGGGTAAAAGAAAAAAAGACATGGCATAGTCAGTCGAATGGCCACAAGTTTTCGCCGAACACACTTTTGGAATTGTACAAAGTGTCCTTCAAATTTTTCTTATACCATGCTCCAAACGTAACAACCCGGTGACTAACGCGTTTGGAGCGAGCTAGACGCGCAAAAACCGTTGTAGTAGATCCTTGTAACCGTGGCACACAGCCGCGCTGGGGGGATTGGCCGAAGTGCCATCATATCACTTACGAAACGCCACTTCGCCTTTCGTAGCGGTGGAGTCCCCGACTGACCGCGGTCGCGGAGCAAGAAATATTTCTTCCTCCGTGACCACGGTGCGCAGGCGAGGTTGGGTGCCTCGGAGTGCAGGCTTCGGCATCATCATCATCATCATCGTTTCTCGTGCGTGGCAAACGGCCGCGCTTTGATTTGTGCGCGTGCAGTCGTAACACAGAAGAAGAGAAAGAGAAACGCTCACTGAGAGCTTTTGGCACATTGTTAAAAGCGTTCCTCGAACATTCTTCGGTTTTCGTGCGTCCAACTCCTCAACATCGAGGCTGCGCTCTAGCATGGCTCGCCGCCTGGTTGCCGCGCTTCTACTGGCGTTCATCGACATGCAAGGTACCGTTTTTACTGCTGCGTTCATCCTTTTTCTCGAGGGTCACTGTTAACTGTAATCGGGATAGCCCCAACCTGTACGCCGCGTGAGGAACGGGTTGGGGGCAGCCCTACAATGGTAGACAGCCAACGAATGTCGTGAAGCATGTCAGTACATGACGAAGGCCATTTGTTGGTCCCCAGACTGGGCAACAGCGAACTTAAATTCGGTTCATCGTCCTAGCATGCTTCGCGCCTTCTGAGAAACTGCGTACGAGAACGAGCGCTCGCTCACAGCAACGCTTCGGGCAGTCTGGGGCGACGAAGGTAAAAGACAACGTGTCGTGCTGTGAAAGATGGTGGCACATACAGTCGCGATATGGACAGTTAGGGGCCCACCCGTGGCGTCTGACTGTCTCTTCCAGGGGAGCACCTTACGCTAACTATGCATGAATAACAAAACAGTATTTTTCTTCACTGATCAAGGATACTAGTGTTGCAATTTTATTAGCTAGTAGCTAGCGCCACCCATCTTATGCGCCACGATTAGTGCACAGTGGCTTGAGACGAGCCTGGTGGTGTGTTCATTGCCAAGGAGGTTCCTTTGGTTCATTGAGAGTGTGTGCGTTCGTGTGACGGTGCGGTTGTGCGCGTGTGAGTGCGAGAGACAGTGCGGTGGTTCGACGGACGCTGTGTCCCCCCCCTTCCCCCCCCGTGCTACGAACTCAAATGCGTGTGTTTTTCAGTCTTTCGTGTCAATATTCTTCTTTCTTTTCAACTTATTAAAAGCAACGTTTATTTAAACAAGCCATCCTATGATTGTGAGTCCCGGATTTCTTTGGGACGTAGCAGCAGGTTATGCAGCCATATTTCACAAGTAATTTCGCAGCGAAAGCCATTCCTTTCACTTTCTCCCTCTCTGTAGAATAAGGTCTCTGCTCCGTATCTCTTGCTAGCTGTATTTTGAAGGCGAAAGCCTTAGATCTCTATGTTCCAAAGTCGCGTTGTGGGGTGCGTTGCATATCTCGAGAACGCGAGAGCTGCCTGCGCGTCCACTTCATCATCGCGGTGCTCGCGTGAGCGACAATGTAAAAAAATATGCGCAAATATCACGTGACCATGCAACTTGCGCCTTCGCTTCTTCTTCGACATTCGCGTGACCAAAAGAAATTGGAAAGCGACGTTCGCGTAATATAACATGCCCGGTAAAATAGTCACACAGCATGGCGTTCGCCGCCGAGTCCTCCTAGGCGAACACGGAGGAAAGGAAAAAATACGAGGGAGCGTGCCTAGCGTCCACAAGACAACCTCTTCTGAAGCCGCTTGCTCCTCGCGTTCGTGCTCATTTCCCGTGATGCTCCTGTTTCATTTCCTTTTTTTTTTTTTTTGGTGGGCTCGTGAACAAAAACAAAAATTGACGAGCGCGCTCCTAGCGTCCACAAGTAAACCTCGGACGCCCCCCCCCCCCCCCTTGTTGACTATACGCTGGGCTCTATTCCCAGCATGCTCCTGTTTCATTTTTTATGGCTGGAAATTTTCACGTGGGGCTCCCTCCTTAACAAAACACGTTGCGGGGCTAGTTGGTGATACATTCTTATTTAAAAAATGGTAGCGCTACATTAGACGAGGACAAGAAGAAAAGAACATGACAGGACGGGCGCTGACTCCACCACCACCGGATTAAGCTTCGCCATAAGATGCTTCACATCTAAAATTCGCAGCGTGCGCGTTAATTAAAAGCGGACTGCGGGTCTCTGTGTCCAGTCGGAGTCTTCTGTCTCTCATTGCCCATTAGCAGCGATTGGCATGTTCCAGTAGCAAACACCGCCCCATCACTGCGTGCTTTGCGCCTCCCCAATTTTCTCTCCTGCGCAACGCTGCGATGAGCGCCAGCGTCAACGCCGCCGCCAGTGTAAGCGTTAGCGCCCGCTGCTTCACATCTACACATGGTTCCCTTTAGCGGGAGATGGTGTAATTTTTTCGGAAGCATAGCAAGCTTGGAATCTTGTCACACTTAAGAAAATAACTTTGCGCTGTTCTGCTCGTTGGGTTGCTTAGGCCAAGCGGCGGCTCAGTCCAAAACTTCTTTGTCCTCTTCCACACACGGTTCTCATAAAACAGGGGTCTCAAACACGCGGCCCGCTGGGCTCTCGGTTGCGGCCCGCGGTCCTCATATGACTGTCTTTGCCCCTCGTATTTTATTTTATTGTTCTTATTAAGTCAGGACTTTCTTTGATTCTAAGAAATTCATTGATATGATTCGTGCGATTGACTGGGCTGACGTGCTTGAAGAACAATGCGGAAATAAAGCTTTTGAAGGTTTCTTTGCAAGAATATCAGAATGTTCCATTTCATGCACAAGAATCACAACTATGACGCGATGGTTTAGCTCACCAAGAAAGCCTTGGATTAGTGATTCTTTATTACGGTCTATTAAAAAAAGAGATAATCTTCGTAGGAAACTTAAAGCCCAGCCATTTAATAATACCTTGCGGTCGCGCTACAACACTTATTCGAATGTTCTTAACAGCCACTTTGAGAAAGATGCCAAGCGTAAATACTACGAAAATAAAATAAGGAAAAAGCGGAAGCGACACTAGACGGAACTGGCAAGGTAATTAAGGAATTCTTGAACATTAGTACAACTAAAAACTAGCATATTGTGCGTAAACCACAATTCTGCTAATATTACTCACCCTCAAGATATTGCTAATGCTTTCAGTGATCATTTCAGTATTACAGGCGCCGATCAGCCTAACTCGGTGTTAGATAGTCTGCCGCGATGTTTTCATTCCTTTTACTTATTCCCAACTACGCCGCAAGAAGTGTGTAATATCATCAAATCTCTTAAAACAACTGGTCCAGGTCTTGATCTTATACTCCCATCAAACATTAAGCTTGTGTCTAATGAAATCTCACCTGCGTTAGCACATGTAATAAACAAATTATTCAAAGATGGGATCTTTCCTAATCGCCTCAAAATAGGTAAAGTTATTCCAGTGTTTAAAAAAGGTGACCATAAGTGCATGAGTAATTATCGTCCTATTTGCATTTTGTCTTTCTTTAGTAAAGTGATTGAAAAGCTAATATACAATCGTATCTGTAAATACCTGTCCAAATTTAGTCTTTTAACTCATGATCAATTTGGTTTTCGCGAGAATTTGTCTACTGAACTAGCGCTTATTACTTTTTGTGAAAGGGTTAAATTAGCCATCGACCAAGGTCTTTTAGTCGGTGCTCTCTTTATTGACTTCACGAAGGCATTTGACTCCATCGACCATCGTATTCTTTTAAGCAAACTCGAATCTTACGGCATTTCTGGGCCACCTTTAGAATTAATTCGTGACTATTTAACCGACCGATCATACCGAGTCCAAATTGATGGTGTCCTCTCTAAATCAAAAATTATAAATATAGGCGTTCCTCAGGGATGAATACTTGGGCCACTTTTATTTCTCATATTCATCAATGATTTGCCACAAATATTAACAAACGCACATTGTCTTCTTTATGCTGATGACACCACCATTTTCACATCCGATAAATGTTCTGGTGCATTGCAGGATAAACTTAACGCGGACCTAGCAAATGTTCATTCCTGGTGTGTAAAAAATAAGCTAATAATCAACCCATCTAAGAAAACATTTATGATATTTCATTCCACAAAACATTGCTCATTAATTCTATATCAGTTTCCTTAAATAATGATATAATTGCCAGATCCCCATCTACCAAATTTCTTGGTGTAGTTCTAGATGAGAACCTAAAGTTTCAATGCCATGCTCAATCACTTATTAAAAAAATCTCATTTGGTATTCACATCATCATAAAAACACGCCCTTACTTTGATCAAAACTCTCATGTCTTTATATTACGCGTACATACACAGTCACATCTCATATTGCCTTTCATCTTGGGGTAACACATATGCCACACATCTTCATCATCTAGAAATTTTGCAAAAACAGGCATTACGACTAATTACATTTCAACCGCATACATCTCCCTCTACTCCCATATTCAGTTCCTTAAATGTTCTACCTTTGCGTATGTTGTTCAATCATAAGGTGTTATTACTAATGTTTCGTCTTATAAACACTGAACTCAATATTCCGGGTTTTACTCACTCCAGCCTCATTAACAGCAATAACACAAGATTTTCACAAGTCTTCCTAAAGTTAGAACAAATTATGGGAAATTTACCATTTCATTTTCAGGCGTTTCACTTTGGAATTCATTACCATCGGATATCAAGTCATCTTCATTCTTATCATTCAAACGTAGAGCTAAGGAGCATTTCATTAACACTTTGTCACACACATAGAATTTGTTAAGTCTTTTTTTCTACAGTACACTTTCAAAATGTATTTTTGCCAATTTTTAAGTGTTTGAATTTTGCTAATACTTGATGTTTGTTCGCATTGCTAGTTGCACATGCCATTTTCCTTGTTTTGAATTTATTTGACTTCATTTGACTCATTTTATCATTTGTGATTATCATAACGATTTCTTTTATTTATGATTTGTCTTCCCTTTTATTACTGACGCACTACAATTTGTATAAAATATGTGACTCACTATTTGCCCATATTCTTGTAACCCCCATTTATTTCTTGTTAGGAGGTCCCCCCCGACAGTTTATACTTCGGGACCTCCGAATGTGTAATTATATGTCTATGTTCTTGTATTTCTTTTATCGTCAAAGTATGTTCCTAAGGTACACAGACCTGACTGGTTTAACGCGTTGTTGCGTGAGGCATCCCATATGTGTTCATTTTGTTTTGAAACATAACCGTGAAACAAAAATTATATTTCACAATCGGCGTTCAGATTTGAGTGTTTCGAGATCGGTATCGACGTGTTTGTGGAGTACTGGCACCGAACGTCCTTCAGAAATTGCCTGTGTATTAAATATGGGAAAATTTTCTTTCAAATGACAGCGTTTTTAAGCAAATTGTACAAACTCCCCCCCCCCCCCCCCCCCCGCTTCTACCTTCTTCACTGCCCCGGACCTTACGGGACTAAATTGCGTGACTGCGGCCCGCAGGCTGAGTTGAGTTTGAGACCCCTGTCATAAAAGGTCATGTGGCAATATTCAGACCGTTTGTTCTTCCAGAAGTTTAGTACCTCAGATGTAGGAGAGGGGATTATTCCGTGTGTAGATAATCACTGATCTTATCTTGTGTGACTTCAATCTCTCCCCTTAAGTTTTGAATTGGCTAAAGGACAGGAGAACCGAGAAAAGGGGGGGGGGGAGGGGGGGGGAGGCACTAGCGGAGAAGGCGCTGCGCGGTGGTAAACAGTTTCGGCACGTCTATATCTTGGTCTTGATTCGCGCTTTGCATCTGGCGCGGCCCGTCCGACAAAAAGCAATGTAGCCCGAGACCTGCCCGGGCCCGAGATGAGAAGACGTCGGCCCGCCCGAACCCCGCCCGCGGGCCGGGCTCAGGCTTTAGTGCTACCCGAAGCGCGCGCACTCCTCTAGCACAGTCTACGGGCCTGTAGCGTTTCGCCACCATGGAAATTATTCGAGTCAGCAACCAAGCAGCATAACAATTGTAATACGCTCCTAAACCTCCTTCCACCATTCCTTAGTTAGGCGAAATCACAGTATTTCGCACAGCCTTAGAAGCTATACCGCTATTAGAACAGCTGCAATCGTACCGTCTACGATTGGGCCGGTTAATCTTGCAAGCAAGCATTTTGCCTGCTCCACGGCAGCCTCGCCTTTCAATGATGACCCGCCATGGTGGCCTAGTGGTTATGGTGATCGACCTCTGACCCTCATGTCGCGGGTTCGAAGCCCGGCCGCATTTGCAATGGAGGCGAAACTGCTTGAGGCCCGTGTACTTAAATTTAGGTGCACGTTAAAGAACCCCGGGTGGCCGAAATTTCCGGAGCCCTCCACTACGGCATCTCTCAATCATGTAGTGGTTTTGGGACGTTAAACCCCAGATATTATTGTTAATGACAACGTGCAGTCTATAGCATATTGGCTTGCATTCGTGGGTGTTATGTTGCTGCGCAAACTGCTATTTTTACTGAAAGTAGAATTCAAATTAACCCATCTCGCTTTGTTGGACAATTCGGTGGAGCCCGTTCTAATTGTTTGTGGGCCATCACCTTTCGTCTCATCTTCGCAGGCGTTACGGCTGCCTACTACGGCCCGTCCATCGGCGCAATCACGGCGGGGAAGCACGATCTCAAGGGCAATTTTTTCGCCGCCACTGAGACAAGCATCATCATAACGGACCTGTATTACGACGGCAAAGGGACCAGGTAGGCGCCTGCTCCTTTGTAATGGACGAAAATGCAGGCAGGTATCATGCCGCAATGCCCGTCACAAAAAAAAAAAAAACATGCTATCAAGTGGCGTTCCTAACTGCCGCCACCGGAATGTGCCATGTATGACGCACGTACCGCTGCGGGGTCTCGCATCTAAACGCCGGTTTCGCGCGTGTGTGTTATTGCCAGCCGCTATATGGGCTGTGTTCCAATTCTGGACAGCATCGTAGACAGTCTACGCTGACAGCTTACAAGAAGACATCGAGCCCATGTTGTCCGAGAAATGGAACGCGTCCAGAAGACGTCTACGCGACGTGACGCCACCTCGCGTCGAGAAGAGAAAGCTAAGAAAAACAACAAACGTAACTGTTGTTTCTTTTGCTTCTTTCGTGTTCAAATGTATCAAAAATTTAACGTAGCTAACATTGAGCACCTGTAAAAGCGTCTGCTTGTGCACAGACGACAATATCGGCGAGATCCGAGCTATCCTACAATTTCGCTGAGCCACGAAGGCCGCCATCTTGTTTGGACAGCAAAGTAGCCGGCATCGTATTTGTCTCCGATGCTGTCTTCGCGAAGCTGTCTATTTTGCCGTCTACGCGAGAATTGGAATGGGACTTAAGATGGCCGCTGTCCATTTAGCCGTCTATTTTGCCGTCTACGGTGAGTATTGGAACACACCCTTGGCCTTCTTCATTTCGTTTTTGCTTTTTTATTGCGATAGCAGTTGGTCCTAGCTTTGTTTGAACTTTCTGTTACTTTTGAGAAGGCTAACCTATTGTCAGTTTCACCTTGGTTACGTTGGTGTTAAGGCGTGAAGTATGGCTCCGAGATCTTTGCGAATACAAGAAATCCCGGGGGGCCACACTTTACGTATTTGTTGAATGCCGTGCGGCAGCGCTGCAAATAATTACGCTCACTGTCAAATTTATTGTATTTTACTTCACATTTCAAGTTACTTTTGTGGCAATGCGTACCACTTGAAGCGAGATTTAAGAAACAAGGAAAAACAATACAGCTATAAGAAGTTACACTAAAGAATAAAAACTCGACATCTACAGCTGCGATTCGAACCCGGGCCTTTCGAGTGGGAAGCGGGAATTCTACCTCTGCACCACTTTGGTGGGGCCGCGTGCGACGATTAAAACGACGATACATTGCAGACTACCGATCGCAGCGCCGTAAGCGGATTGACCCTGTTAGGGCTTCACTTTTCAAAGCTCGTTTCGGGCACTCCCCTGTTCTAGTACACTCTAGCTAAAACGGAACGGGCAACGTGCGAACTGGTGGTCTTTTAGTACAGCGGAAGCCATTCCTGCGAACGCTAACGAAAGCACATACGGCGCCATCTATACATAAAAACTATAGTGAACTAGAAGGTTCTAGTTCACTATAATAAAAACACTAATGCGCTGTAGAATCCACAAAAGCGCCACTAAGTCGATCTGATCCAGTCGATCTGATCGTCGTGCAAAGTGCGTCGTAGCCGTCGTAGCGTACACTTCTGGGCGCCCTGTCACGGTTAAACAAAAGATTTGCACAAAAAATCTGGCAGATCTCCCGCACTGTGGGAATCGATGTAATGCGAAGCAGCCAGCAAGGAGCAAATCATGCTGTACATAAAATTGAAGAAACCTTTGTGCATTCCAAACTGTGTTCTTTGAAAGCTTGTGACCATTCGACTGACTATGCCATGTCTTACACTCTTTTTACACTCTTAGTGGGATGGCACACCAACGGAATGTGTGCGTGTTTTCTTTTTTTTAATTTTTACCGCGAATCGCAGCCAGACGCGAGACCAATCTGCCTCCGTTTCGTATGCGTTCATTGTCTCGCGCTTTGCGCATCGTGCAGACGCCATCCGCGTCCCAGCGCTTAAATTGACGGACACTTTGTAAATAACAAAGTGTGTTTCGCGAACGCCTGTGCCGATTGAGACGGGGTCGCTCAGAAAGGAACGCGATGCGCGCGTCTCCCTCCTTGATTGAACACGCTGGGCGCAGCAACGCTACGACAGCAAAGCGCGAGCGCTGTAGAGTCCGACGCGACCGGCGTTCGTTTGCGCGCCCCGGTGGCCGCCTGGCACCGTGCCAGGGCAGGGCCGAAGGGACGGGCAGACGGACGGACGTGAGCACGAGATATAAAAGGCTTTCGCCTTAATATGCATGTCATGATTTACATGTTAGGACCTGTCCTTTATGTTCGTCACACAGTCACGTCACGCAATACCTATTTTGGTGTATATCAAGCTAGCGAACTGGACGCAAGCGCACCACGAGCCTGGCATGTAAATGGCATTGTAGATGACATGCATGCCAAGATTTTCATGTTACCATGAGCCACTTATATTCTTTATACAGTCACGTCCCGCAATACCACTTTTGGTCAAGCTAGCGAAACGGCCGCAAGCGTGCCATGAGCGTGGCATGCAGGTCATGTTGCACATATGTCATGATTTCCATATTACCACTTGGCATTTATGATCGTCATACAGTCTCGTCACGGAATGCCAAATTTGGTGTATATCAAGCTAGCGAAACGGCCGCGAGCATGCCATGAGCGTGGCATGCAAGTCATGTTGCACGCATGACAAGTCATGATTTCCATATTACCACTTGGCATTTATGTTCGTCATACAGCCACGTCACGGAATGCCAAATTTGGTGTATATCAAGCTAGCGAAACGGCCGCGAACATGCCATGAGCGTGGCATGCAAGTCATGTTGCACATGACAAATCATGATTTCCATATTACCACTTGTCATTTAGGTTCGTCATACAGTCACGTCGCGCAATACCAAATTTGGTGTATGTCAAGCTTGCGAAACGGCCGTCAGTGCACTATGAGCGTGGCATGTAAATCATGTTGTACATGACATGCACGTCATGATTTTCATATTACCAACCTGTCATTTATGTTGGTCATGCAGAAATGTATCATTCTACCAATTTTATTGCGATAGCAATTATATGGACACTCTAGGCTGATTTTCGCCATCGCCGTCTGTGGACGCCGTCATGTCCCGGATATTTATATGTATGTGTATATATAAAAAAGGCATAAAGAAAAATAAATCAGTAGAAAAAATTACAATCCACCTGACCGGGAATTCAAACCAGTGACCCCTCGTTCCGCAGCCTGCTGCGGAACGAGGGGTCATGTCATGGCGCACATGACATGCATGTCATTTTCTTAATCCCACCTGTCATAAATGTTTGTCATATAGTCACGTCACACTACACCAGTTTTTGTGTATATTAAACGGGCGAAACGGCCACGAGCTCACCATGAGCGTGGCACGTAAGTCATGACGCACATGACCCGTATGTCATTATTTCCTTATTACCACCTGTCATATTTGTCCGTCATTCAGTCACGTCGACGAATACCAATTTTGGCGTGTATCAAGCGGTTGCAACAACCGCCAGCTCCCCATGAGCGTTGCATGTAAGTCATTGCGTACATGACTTACATGCCATGTAATTCATGTACGCAACGTAGCATGTGATGTTATTACGAGCTGGCAGCTGACCAATAATCCCTCACATACTACCTGAAGGCATCAAGTCTGCCAGAACGAGACCCTCGCTATGAATGAAGGTTAGATCACGTGCCAACAGACAGGAAAAGTGTTCTACACTCGCCGTCATAACTATTGCCAGTGCTGACTGATGCTCCCACGTTTAAATGCACATATATACTCCATAAAGTGGACAGGGGATGGCCGGCACGGTAGCTCAGTTGGTAGAGCATCGGACGCGTTATTCGAAGGTCGCAGGTTTGGTCCCTACCTGCGGCAAGTCATCTTTTCGTCCACGTTTCTTTCTTCGCATTTACGCTGCAATTACTGCTAATAACATCCCCTGTGCTTTCCTTGGCATCATTGTCTGTTCTCATTAATATCGTGATACAAGGGTGTTAGACAGGACTAATATCACACAATGGGCGGGTGCCCCTCTCTTTCTGTAGCCATATCAGCGACTGTTCACTCATAGGCGTGCGCACGAGGGGGGGGCAGAGGGGGCGGCCGTCCCCCCTAATCACCTGAGAGAGGTGGCGCAAAGTCTGCCCCATACATTGACTTAATAGGGAGGGGGGGCGCTGCGATAAACCTTCGCCCCCCCCCCCCTGCCCCCCCCCCCTGAAGAGGAACCCTGCGCACGCCTGTGTGTTCAATGATTGACTTACGCAAGTTCCAAGCTTAGCGTGCAATTGACGAGACGCCAAGCAGAGCGCGCGCAGTACGTTAAAGCTGACTCCTGTCGCAGCATATTCACATTGTACTATATCAATTCCATGCAGGGGCGCACTTCTGGGCCGGGACAACCGGCGCTGATCTCACCAAGGCAGGCGAGGAGCTGCCCGACGAACATGGAAGGTGCGTACGCGACGTAATAAAAGGCGTGCATATTTATCACTTTTTTTTCTGCCTTACGACATTCTCCAGGTGTTCCAGAAAAGTTTTTTTTTTGAAAACATACAAGCTTCTAGGCTACGACTATAGGCGTGCGCATGAGGCTGGCAGCCCCCCCCCCCCCCCTATGGGACCTAAAAGAGGAGGGCGCAAAGTCTGTCACGGGGGCGCCGCGACTCACTTTCGAACTCCCCCCCCCCCCTCCCCCCTTGAAGGGGATCCTTGCGCGCGTTTATGGCTACAACCACAGTGTATCGTGCGCGCCATAATTTGAATCAAATCGCCCCGTATCGAGGAAGCTACCGGAGACTAAGGGTTACCCTCCTCCCGAGCCTTGCTTTTCCTCGACATTGCCGAGCGATCTAAGCGAACTCCGCATTCCGCGGTCGTCCGCGGGCCCCGTTCGGCACAGCAACCTGTTTACAGCCCCACCGTTTCTTTCCTTTTCCTCCTATGCGCACCCGCTTTCTCTGCTACTCCTCAACTTTTCAGAGTCATCATCATCGTCATCATCATCAGCCTGTCTACGCCCACTGCAGGGCAAAGGCCTCTCCCATGTTTCGCCAATCAACCCGGTCCTGTGCTTTCTGATGCCACGTTATACCTGCAAACTTCTTAATCTCATCTACCCACCTAATTTTCTGTCTCCCCCCCTCACGCGTTTGCCATCTCTTGGAATCCAGTCAGTTACCCTTAAGGGACCCTGAAACGGTTATTTGAAGCTTTGTCAGCGTTTAGGCTAGAGCATCATCGAACCATTGGCACCACAAATTTCGCTGCACGCCGTGTACCAAGGCGGCTACGTCCAATTATATCATACCCTCCTTCTTACCCCTCCCCTGCCTTGCCTCCTCAACTCATGATACACGCTGGCATCGCTGGCGATCGCAGAGCTCATGTGAGCACACTCGATGATTTGAGCTTCGCCCGGTGATGACCTCTGAGAATGCACGCCGACAGGTTGCGTGCATCTCGGAGACCATAGCCCCAGTGCGCCCGGCAGCACGCACGCCGTCTGGCAACAGAGACATCGCGGAGGGGTTGATATCTGCTCCGACAGGTGCCGCCACCCTACCAGCCAATTTTTCGTGCGCGCACACCGCAGCCAATCAGATCGTGCGCAGACTGCGTGTCATACTGGGGAGGGGCGGTTGAAAACGCGTTGGGCTTACGGGTGATCTGCAGCGATTCGCAGCTTTATAGCGTTGTAATCAATTACACAGTGTACGCAGAGAGCTTAAATTAGTCTGTAAATGAGCCTTAGGACTTGGTCTACTGGCTCAATGACCAGCGGTTATCCCGCCGACGTGCTACGTGCCCGGCCCATATCCATTTCTTCTTCTTGATTTGAACTATGATATCCTTAACCCCCGTTTGTTCCCTGACCCACACTGCTCTCTTCCTGCTCTCTCAGAGTAGCATAGAATAAAGCAAAGCGTACGAATTAATTATTATTTCGGGGGTTTCACGTCCCTAAACCACGATATGATTATGAGGGGGCGCCGTAGTGGGGGGACTCCAGAAATTTTGACCATCTGGTGTTCTTGAACTCTTTCGGGACTGCGTAAAAATTAGGCATTCGGGAAAGGTGTGAGAAGCTTTCTTTTTTTTATTATTGCGATAGCAATTATATGGACTCTCTCGGCCAGTTTTCGCCGTCGGCGTCGCCGTCATGTCCCGTATATGTATATGTATCTATATATTCATAACAGTCACTAAGAAAAATAATTCAGAAAAATGTTATCGACGCGCGGCATCGAACGAGGGACCTCTCGCTCTGCAGCGCGCGGCGTTAACCGCTGAGCCACGAAAGCGCGCGTTCTTCAACGTTCAAACGGCGAGCTATTTATATACAGCGTGTTTTCAGCGTGTTTTCAGCATTACCAGAGAGATGGCGCAAAGGGCGCGCTCGGCGGGACTTTAGCTCGGCTCCGCGGTCGTCACGACGCTCGCGCTCGCGTACTTTGCCCCGTGGGGGGTAGACGCCCGTGCGCGCGCGCGCTTATCTCGTGGTGGGGGAGAATTGGGCTTTCGACGGAACGATTGCGTTGTAGTTACCGAGCGCACGAAGGTCACTTCGCTCGCTGCAGTCCCCCCCGTTTGCGAAAAGAGCACGCTTTTGAAACACAACGAAGTAACAACTGTAACAGTTGTTAGTTCGCGCTCGTCTGTACCTGTGAATACGTTTCGTGCGTCGTTTTTGTTTGAGCAGCGCGTTAAGTGTCGAGCTGTGAACGTTGTTAGTTTGCTCTCGTCCTGTGCGTGTTGTTTTCGTGCGTCATGTGTGCGTGAGCAGCGCGCTGCACGTTTCGACCTGCTTGCCATTCGTCGCTTGACATTCCAATTTGTTGCTATCGCATTCATTGCTTCGCCTTGTGGCGAAACTGACTTTTTATTGATCGCTACTTGAAAGTGGTCTGGTAATATTGTAACTTTGTACCAATCTCGGTCTACTGCTTCAAGAGAAAAATAGCTTCAACGTTTTATGTTCCTGCAGAGTTGTTCACCCAAAATTACTTTGTCAAGCACTCTATGTATTGTAGACAAACTGTACGCGGGCGTACTGAAAGTACAATAATTTATTAATTTATTTACAACCTACCTGCGGCTTGGAGACCCAAGCAATATGGAAAAATATTATGCTCATTATACTCCGTTTTTGCTTATTTTATTATTTACTGTTCAATACTAACATATATACTAGCATATTATTCTGCTAGTATATTATACTACTATATTATACTATCAACTCTACACATAATATCACTTTTTTTATTTGGCTACAAATTTTGCTCAAGAAGTAAATGGCATGGCTACTTTGGCTACTTTTAGCTTGAGTTCTGGCTCTTTTTCAAGTCTACCCAACGGCAACCCTGGGCCCCAGCCACATTCCTTGTTCAATGACCGTTTCAAGCCTCTGTATCAAGCGCTACAGCGTGCCTGTAAGCAAAAGCTATCCGAGATTGGGGTTTTTGTGGCTCATGACCTCTGAAAACTCCCTCGAGTCTAAAATTACTACTTCATGTTGGAGTAAAAGGCGGTACATTACATAGTTTTACCACCATCCCAGAGGGACGTAGTAAGAGGATGTCACAATCCAGTTTTACTGCGTGGGGAGTTTTCTATCACGTGATTTTTAACCACCGTTTGAGAGTTTATTACCACGTGACTGCAAGCTCCCTGCTTCGGCGACTTTTGCCTCCCCCCCCCCCCACCGTGTGACACTCTCAGTTCCAGTGAATGTATGCGAACCCCACGAATACACCCTCCCGCCTTCTTTTTTTTTTTTTTTTGACAAAGATTGGTATGGCATTGTCGCGCCTCATGGTTGACTCCCAGTCTACGCACTTGCACTGGAACTGGGAGCTGCTGAGGCACAACGAGCGAGAAAAGCATTCTGTGAACGAAAGGGCGTGCTCCAATACAAAATAAAATAAAACTGCTGGAGAGTTGTCTTGCAGACTCTCGCAAATCAGTGGCTCTCGAGACAGGCGAGTGTAATGGCGAATTCCACTGGTCGAGCGGGAGCAAGTTTTCTTGCTGCGCGGCCGAGAATCTGCATTCCACAGGTAGATTCGGAGCAAGTTCGCGTTTTCCCAATGGCAGATTCGGCGCAACCCACTCCGCGACGGAGCGTTCCTGCGTTGCTCCGTCTTGCAGAGGCGGATTTCGCCGGAACTCCGGCAACTCGTTTCCGTCATTTCCGGCACAGTGGGGCAACTCGGCTGTCTCCGGCGTTTTTAAAGACGATAGTCTTTCTTGGGATACCTAAACGGAGAAATTTTGGTCTGTCTGTCTGTCTGTCTGTTTGTCGGCACGTCACACGATTGAGCTAGTTGGCCAAACTTTAACCCCCTGCCTTACGACCTCCAATCATGACCAAGAAGCATGTGTTCATACGGGTGAGCGTGGGCAATTAAAAATCAAATATTACGCATACCTGAGGCACAACATCAATACCTTAGTACTATTCACAGTGTTCCTTTAAAACAAAATCTATAGATACGTAATTATAAAGATCCTAGTGTTTATTACGCGGCGCTGCTGTGTACAAAACAAGTCTCCGCCCAGTGATTTAACTTCGACGCTGTGGCTGGCTGTGGTGCTGCCACCTGGCAGCAGCATTGTTCAACACAAGCCGATGTTCCCCGGTAGCGCTGTAGATGGCGTCCTCTTCTGATATGGGATGGACAGGTTTTGAAGTGAGGGAAGCTCAGAGCAAAATTAGATTTGAAGAGAGGCTGAGGAAAATGAAGGAGAGTAGATGGGCAGGGAAGGTTTTCAGGTATTTGTATAGAAAAAGTGTCGACACGCAGTGGAGAAAAAGAACTAGGAGGCTTACCAGTAAATATATGGCAAGCAGTGTGGGCGACATGGCAAGAAGGAGCATTAAGCGAAAAGTCAGAGAGGCGGAGAGGACTTATTGGATGACAGCGATGGAAAAGAAGCCGGCTCTCACTGACTACCGAAAGGGAAAAAACGAAATAAAGAGGGAGAGGTTTTATGATAATTCAAGGGGAAGCGCTTTACTGTTTGAGGCAAGGTCGGGTTGCCTTAGAACGCGTAGCTATAAAGCGAGATTCTGTAACGAAGAAGAACAATGTACATGCTGTGGGGGGAACTAAGGAAACGATGGAACATGTACTGATTGAATGTTGCGATATCCACCCAGATATACGTGTGGGCACGAGTCTACATGAAGCCTTGGGTTTTAGGGACAACAATGGAAAGCTGAACACGTCCGCGATAGAAATAAGTAAGAGACGGTTAGAGTATTGGTGGCAGAAAAGTAGAGATAAAGGACAAAAAATGAAGAATGGGGAAAAATAAGGTCATTCTGCCTTAAGAGGCAGAGAGATGGACCATGAATTTATATTTTTCTTTGCTATTATAACATAGATTTAATCAATGTAGATAAGGCATTAGACCAACATAAAAAAGAAAGTTTTTTTTTTCGAGCCTGGTGGCAGACATGTCACCGCCCCGTTATAAAGGGGACGCTCATAGCATCCATCCATCAATGCCAGCCAGATGCGGCTGATTCATCGTAGAAGAGCGCTGTCTCAGGCAAGGCAAAACATATATGGCCGCTTGATGAAATACGACCCACTCTACAAGACATGATCAGAGAACGCAGAGAAAAGACCGACGACCAAATTTCAGCGGAGAAACGCCGGCGTCCGTCTAAGCGCGCCCGGAAAACGTCCTAAAAACGAGCCCAGCGGCTAGCCCGGCTATTAAATTGTGGTACTCATGCCGCTCATGCAGTGCAGTCGTCACAAGACTATCGTCTTTCGACGACATTTGCAGCGAAGCACGCAGATACGCGGCCAATTTTTTGAGGTGGTGTCTGGTCACCCTGTGCACTTCTTTACACTGTGTCGTCTGACTCGGCTGGACGAGCTGCGTGGTTCGCTTCTTGCTCTGAGTGATAGCAAGAGCACAAGTTCTGACAGTATTAGCAGCAGCGATGTCGACGAACCGTACGTGCTCTACGAAAGGATGTTTAAAGAAATGTTTCCTGACCCGGTGTGCGCGCGCCCAAAAATAATCGGCTATGTCGAAGAAGTTCAGGAGCTGGTTTGCGTGACGTATGCATACACAATTTCCGGAGTGACCTCACCAGGAGCATTCACGTGTTCCACTGGCAGATTTGGCTTGGTGCCATCCGAGTGCTCGCTCCAGGATTTCAGCGACTGTTCCGGATCTCCCAGCGGAATTGGCCATAAGAAGCTCGCGCTGTATGTGTCTCGTTGCGCTGATGGCAAGTTCAACTGGATCTCACGTGTTTCTTCTATCATCGAGCGCGTACGAGCGCGAGCCTCCGAACCTGGACGTCGCGGATACCTCGCTTCCGTTCCGAATAGCGAAGAGCTACGAAGAACACTGGCAGCGGTGCCAAAATCTAGCTGGTGTGTGATCGTCCGTGGTTGCTTCCTGGAGAGTGACCGGTTAAAACTTCGAATCGATAAGAAAAAGGCTGCGCTACGTCGTCGGCACTGAGCCGGCCGGCGGCCAGTGTGAATGCGTCGCCGGAGCAGGTGAAACAAGCGTCGCATAGATTTTGTTCCACAGAAAACAATGTCTGCTGGAGTAAAGTACAGTCCGAATTGTCCGCTCCATGCTCCAACCGTTGTCAAACATCTAGCGCGAAGGCGAGCACCGATATGAGGCAGACGCAACCAACGTGCGGCCGCCGGTGAGCACGGTGAAAACCCCTACGGTGAGCCGTCTCGTTCGTTGCAAGTACATCGCCCTGTAAGACCCCGCGAATAGCGGACACGTACTTTTCATTTGTGTCTAAAATAACGATGACAAAAATTGCACAGGAGATGCATTCTGTCATCGCCAGCTGTCTTTCATCGCATAGCCGTGCTCCTCGAAAAGGCCTAGCGACGCCGTCGGTAAGAAGCCGGTACAGGCGCGGCACCGCTCTTCTTCGCCGGCGTTCCTGAATATGTTATGATACTGTGTTTGTGCACCGCCGCTCAATGAAAATTATTGAACTCTGTGTGCTTAGGCATATTTTGTGGACTTGTGCATCAGCAGTGCTAACGCGGGTTTATACTAAAAGGTCGGTGTGACTTAGGGTGACTTGCAGCCAGTCTTAAGTTTACGCTTTCGCTATGAACGTTTATTGTTCAACGACGCATAAAACATAGCTCTCCTATACCGGCACTACATGGCAGGCCAAAATGCGGTGCCTATATATACCGGGTGGTCGAAGTACGGGGATGTTCTTGAGTGCCGCTTTGTGTGGTTACCGGCATAGAGTTTCTTACACTAGAGGGAAAACTGGCGCTGCGAGCTGTTGTTACGCATAGGCATGCTGCGATATGTTAGATTCGGACTTGGCTCGAATTGGCATCGTTCACGAAGAGCCTGGACACCTCGAAGACACGTCTGGCTTCAACGCGCTCCTTGCGTCAAAACGATTTCGTACTGAAGGAGCACGTAGTAAGCTATTTCTTTTTTGTCATTACACAGACACGAGAGTTATTTAACTTCAAAAACCTCTGCCTCAATGTACAGTTTTACAAAGCGTAAGAAGTAACGAACGGCCTCTAAACTTGGAAGACAGACGACAAGGCCAGTGTTCATTCTGCGACTGCTTGTAGTCTGTTTTTTTCTTCCGTTGTTTGTTATGTCGTACAGGTGAGTGGACATTTATTTTAGAATATGAACGCGTGAAGAAGATCCGCTTATAAAAGATTTATTTTAGAGAAGCTTTATTTGCGCAGTCGATTCCCCTTTTTAGCCGAAGCCTCGCTCAACACCAGCCAACACAAGCCTCGCAGACACATATACCGCCATTCCCATCGCGGCGCCCCGTAAGAAATTCGCATATGCGGTGGCGCCAGACTTCCCTGTAGGTATTACTGTGAGAAACTCTATGGTTACCTGTATACTGACACGTGCGTATGTTATCTTTTCGCTGTTACCTGGTTCCACCGGCGAAAGCTATTACGCACGTTATCGCTCATCACAAGCAGCGCATGAATGTATCGGGAGTTTCTCCGGCGCTTCCCATCATTGTAATTCGATTCTGGCAGTAAAGCTGCAACGTACGATGACATATGCATTTTACACGAAGACAATAGTTTCGATAGAGTGTAATAGAACAGGGGAGTGCCCGGAACTGGCTTCGAAAAGTGAAGCCCAAACCGAGTCAATTCGCTTGAGGCGCTGTGGTCGGTAGTCTGCAATGCGTCGTCGTTTTAAGAGTTGCGCGTAGCTCCCCCAAAGTGGCGAGGGGTAGAATGCCCGCTTTCCACTCAAAAGGCCCGGGTTCGAATCGTAGCTGTGGATGGTACATTTTTATTCTTATTGTCACTTGTACAGCTGTATTGGCTTGCCTTTGTTTCTTAAATCTAGCTTCGGTTGCTACGTATTGCTACAAAAAGTGACGCAAAATATGAAATAAACAAGAAGAAATTTGACAGCGAGTGTTTTTATTTGCAGAGCCACCGCACGAGATTAAACAAAAACGTGAAGTGTGGCCTCCGAGATTTTAGCGAATACGAGACTCGGCCTGCCTGTGCTCAATACGCTGCTTCCGGTCGCCGGCCCCCGGCTCGCTTCAAAAGAAAAACTGAAAATAAACGACCTGAGGTCAGTGGGAAACCGCGAAGGTTTGAATACTGCAGAAGCAGCGAGGTTCTGTCAGCGTTCCTCCTGACACTAAAGAAAAAGCTATTTGGCTGGTAACTTTAATGAAGCGATCACGAGGTGCACGTAAACAGGTGAACGTGTTGACCTTGCGGATACAAATGTAGTATGCTTGTACAACTGATTTTCCGAATATAAATCTGAAATAATAAATAATGAAGAAAATTTACGGTGTATTCATGGCCGACCTAAGTAAAAATAAATGTCGGTAAACAATATTTTGGCTCGCCAATAAGTACGCTCGCTCTCAAATTTCTTCTTCTTTACTTCACATTTAGCGTTACATTTTGTACCAATACCTAGCAACTCAAGCTAGATTTAAGAAACAAAGGCAAACCAATACAGCTGTAACAAGTGACAATAAGAATAAAAAAAATGCCCCCCACCTCCCCGAAGGGAATCGTGAGGAAATGCGAATGCATTTCGCGCGCGCTTCACTCCATTTATATATGTTGTTGTTCGAAGAAGGAAAAGGCGCCTAATTTCTGCAGCCCGGTCGGGAGCATGGCGCAGCGCCTGTTTTTTTTTCTTTTTTTTTTTTTTTTTCTTATCGCGGCAGCTCCGCCGAGCTGTCACGATGCGAGCGCCCTCACGCACCAGAGCGCGCTCCTCCTCTCCACTTCTGCCATCGCCTTGAGAGGCGGCCAGCCAGCGAACGGTCGAGAGTGAGGCGCGAGCGGACGGGAGAGTGGGGCGCAGGGAGGAGAGAGAGCGAACGGCGAGAGAAGGAGCGGCGAAGCACTGCACCTATCCTCCTCCTCCGCGGACAACGCCGTTCAACGCCGTACAACGCCGGACAACGCCGCCTGACATAGCGCGGCTAAGAAATGCATTCGCATTTAAAATGCACCATCTACAGCTGCGATTCGAACCCGGGCCTTTTTGAGTGGGAAGCGGGCATTCTACCTCTGAACCACTTTGGCGGAGCCGCGCGCAACTCTTAAAACGAAGACACATTGCAGACTACCGAACCGCAGCGCCACGAGCGGATTGACCCTGTTTGGGCTTCACATTCTGTGCATTGGTGCTGCGGTCCTTCCGAGCACTCCCCTGTTCTAGTACACTCTAGTTTCGACGAGGCCGCAGACGTTTATAGCGAGTATAGATGACTTATAATGACGTCATTGAAACTGTCATGGAGTACCAACATGGTGGGACGCAATGTCTGTGATGTCACATTGACATCACCGGTGCATCGCATGCCTGTTCTATTGTTATTCATGCGCAGAGGCCAAACACGTTCCAGCCACGTCGTTATCACATTGAAGTAGGTTAACCGCCACGTGGTTATGCCGTATTGACGTTCAACGCCGCCATGTTTGTATACCAGTCCTTCTATGACGTCACGGGCAAGTTATCAATATTGTTGTGCTGAATACAAGTTGCATGAAACTTCAATCTTTAGTGATTCGGCTGCTGCATTCTTCACCGTTACAACCACCTGACTAAGTGTAACCAATATCTATGGGCACCTTTGCAGCAAGAACGTCCTGAAAAAGTACAGCGGTGTCACAGTCCACCTGATGCTTCCCAAGAAGATCACCGACTACAAGTCTTTCGGCATTTATTGCACGGTAGCAGATGTAAGTTGCGCATCGTATGTGGTCTTGCCGCGGTTTTCTATTCCGCGGGCAACTCAGTCATGAACTTGAGCGAGCGCAAGCACAAACACTCTGAAGCCACCGAGCTCTGAGTAACGCCAACCGTAAATGGTGTATATAAATTGCTCGCCGTTAAGGCTCTTTTACACTAGAGCGACACGACACTGACGTAGACACGAGGCCGACACAGACGGTCGGCCGTCGAGTCGCCCGCCGACGATGTCGCCGGACCGTCTAGTCACAGTAGGCCGACGGCGACGACGACGCCTCGAAAAACAGCATGTCGTCGTAGTGTAACAGGATGGCAGACGGAAAACACCAGCAAAATGCATCGGCAGACTTGTCGTTGCCAGGTCGTCGCGAGATCGGTGGCTGAGCGAAAATTTGCCCATGTCGTTGGTTGGGGAGATCTTGGGGGGTATTGTGCGGAGGCCCCGCACAATACCCCCTCAGCGCACCCCACGGATGTCTTTTCTTCGCTGCCCCTTTGTCTGTCCCCACCCCGTCTCTCGACGCCGAGGGGTGATGGCGGGAGCTGCGCCGCGTAGCCCGGGAGGGACAATGGCAGAGGAGGGAGGACGGCTGAAAATGAGGCGCAGGTGCTGCCTGTTTCAATTTCTTCGTGCAAGTTCAGTCGGTGTCGCCGCGCGTGCCTTCAGTGTGACTAGAGAATCGGCCGACGAAAGGCTGTGAGCACGACAAGGCGCAGAGGGAGGCTTCCACAGACCATCGGCGGACTCTTGGCGTCGTTGCAGTGTAACTGGGACGACGACACGACAAAAGACGCCTCCCAAAGACAGTCGGCAGGCCAAAATCGGTGTCGTGTCGCGCTAGTGTAAAAGAGCCTTAGTAAGCTGAACAACGTACGCTCTGTGGCCGAGTCGATCAGCGCAGCGCGCTGCGAAGCGAGGGGCGTAGGTTCGACTCCCGGCGACGGAACTCTTAAATGCGAAGCATTTCTTAGCGAACTGCAGGCACTTTGAGCGTTTCTGTCTACGTATCTATCTAGCCGCCTACGTCTGGGTGCTCTCGTGATCGCCTGTTTTACTTGGAGTAGACCAAAGTTAGTAGGGAGGGTAGGAGTATTTGATGAATATGTCTGGTCATCACATGAATAACGTGAAATTCCGTCGCGTATGTCGTTAAACGGACACATGTGGCACATACGCGTATACCACAGCCGCGGTATGCGGGTATGCGCCGCAGGTAATTTAAAGTTTATATCTACCCAGGAATGGCGAGAACAGACATTGGTAATTTAAATGTCAGTGCATTAAGAAAAACTAACTTCGGCAGCGTTGACCCGATGAATGCAAAGAATAAATATCAGGGTCCCTGCAGGAATCGAACCCTAGCATACTGCGTGGCAATCTAGTATTCCACCACAGAACCACGCCAGGTCTCGAAACTGCTTTGGAAGAAGACCCTACGCAGGCGTAATGTTGGTAAAACGTAAATTGTGGTTACAGTGCTGGCTATTTAATTTTATAAACATTACATATGTATTCGTATGGTACACGCGTCACGTCCGGGTTAACGTCACTTGTACACTTAAGCGCCACCCACTGAAGTTGGTCTACGTAGCACTAGCCAGGGCTGCTATCCTCGCAAGCACAAGTGCTACATAGCAGCTTACAGCTTCTGGTGTTGGTAATAAACATGTTGCTGTTGGCATCGTTACGCAACTGTAAATAACTGGTTATGTAAAACAGATGCGACTTTTCAATATATGTGCGTACAATATTTGTACATATCTTTAGCGTCATTTGGTAAAGTCTCGCTCAATAAAAAAATTACAACATAGTCGCCTTCCCTCCGCATGCTTCGCATAACATCGATTCCCATGGATACGTAGGATCTGTCGAATTTTTTTCTTGTAGTTTTTTTTCTTTGCCATCTGTTAGTGTACATTTTACTACGTCATATCCGTGACGGAAATACGCCAGTGTAGCCATGGTGGACCTCGGCATAAAACACTTTCGTGTTAAAATGTCCGCTGACACGTGTCACACCTTGCGTGTAGTGTATTCGCGTGTATCCGAATAGTGCTACATATGAAGCTTGACAACTCTGAAGTCTGAGAAAATTTGATTCTATAGCGTAAAAGCTCAGCAATAACAACAAAAGTTCACGCGATCCTTGGTCACCCTGCCCGTAATCGAACTCACGTCCTCGAACTTCGCAGTGAGATACCTTACGTGCTAACACGCCGGGTGTCCCCCCTCTCGTGGTCACCACGTTTTAGAGCTATTTATAAGTGCTAGCTCACATCTTAGCCATTTTCGAACGGCGAATGGTGAAGAGGAAGTAGTTCCGCCGTGGCCTAGCGCATGTATATGGATAGTGCCTTTTCCTTTAAGTATGGGTTTGTTTTGTATAGCGTTCGAAGGCGTGAGCACAAGGGGGGAGGGGGGCTGGAGGGGCGGCCGCCCCCCCTACTCACCTAAGACGGGGGTGCGCAAAGTCTGCTCCATACATTGAAGGGGGGGGGGGGGGGCACAGCGATGAACCTCCGCCACCCCCCCACCCCCCGCCAATGAAGGGGAACACTTGTGCACGCCTAAGCTAACCGTTGGCTATCACGTAGGCTAACTAAGCTCAACTGTTGCTAAGTTTTTCCTGTCTTGGACAATTTTTGACAAATTTCCGCTTCTTTGTCGGGCGTAGTTAAGTGATACGGCTGTGTGGTGTAGTGGTACGAACGAGAATAAGAGCTTCAGACAGGGTGGTTTTCGATAGTCAGTGATGGTGTGGCGCCTTTGTCGAAAGTAGAGTGACCTGTCGAAACGGCGGCCAGTCTGTATGAGGTCCTCATAACGCATTGTTTCCGTCCGTCTGTTGCCCCCTGCACTTTGAACTTGCGTTTTCAATCATGTCATGTTTTCTATCATGTCAAGTGTTGCTAACGCTAATGTAGGCTATCGGCTGTTTTAATAGCAGAATTCCATTTGTCTAATTGTCATCTTTAGCTACACAAAGAAATACAGTTTTGAGATTGAAATGTTTGTTTTAGTTCGCTAAAGGTTGCTCAGGTCGAGGCTCGGGCAAGTTGGTTCATTGTGCAAAGAAGGGAAAACAGCGCTGAAATTTAGACGTACACAAAGTAAGGCAGACGAATACAGGCGACGACCTAGAACTGATCGTTTTATTTTTTTTTGTAATGTGGACACATTTATATCATGGCAATCAAAACACACTTGACTACCACCAATGTGCTATTATCCCTCTGACGTCAACATCACCGCGTCAGCACTCTGTATCACAAATACGGGTGAATCATCTGAATGATAAAAAGTAAATTTCTTTTTTGAGAGAAGGCTAGAGGTGCCATACTAACACATTAATTTTTTTTGTCTTCCTTTTTGTTTGTCTAAATTTCAGCGCTATTTTCCTTTCTTTGTTAAAGTTTAAGTTAGACGCATCACAGATATTTGATTTCTTTACAAGGTGTGCTACAAGATAGAGGCACGCCTTAACACTAACCCTTTTCTTCACCCAGCAAAGCACCTTCATATACTCGTTTTTTTTTCCTACGACAATCGCCGAATAGGAATAAACTTAGTAACGAAGTTGCTTCACAACTATCCGCTAACCTTTTTGCCCAGCACCTCCAGTAGTAGCTATTCCATTACGTGTGCCTGTGCTTGTATATTTGAATCACTGCAGCTACCATCCTCCAGTAGAGATTATCTTAAATGTAGTGCTGATTTCATTATATGCCCCTTGTGCCTGTTTATTGTGAACCAGTGTTGTTGTTGTTGTTGTTTTTTTTCGAAGGCGTATACTTAGCTGCCCTGCATATTTTTTTGTTCTCATTTGTCTGCCAATTTTGGAAATTCAGCAAAGGTTACCTCTGCTAAAGCCCTAAGTGAGGCTTGCTGTATTCATAAATAAAATAAATAAGTAACCAAATGATCATAGGCGTGTGCACGGGGTGGGGGGGGGGGGGGGGGACCGATCCCCCTCGTGCACCGTGATGGCCGCCCCCTTGTCACCTAAGAGTAGGGGGGGGGGGGGGGCACAATGTCTGCCCCATACATTGTCTTTATAGACAGAGCGGCGCTGCGACAAGCCTTCGCCCCCCCCCCCCCCTTTCTTGAAGGGGAGCCCTGCGCACGCATATGGCCAGTAATATTTTCGCGCATACATAGATAACAAGCTCAGTTGCTCCGGCGCCGGAACTTTCTTTTGTTGTTGTTGTTGTTGTTGCTTTTTGCATCTCGGTATCTTGTTTGTTGCTGCGACGCAGGCTGACTTCGGCCACGTGGCTGTGCCGGCCAACTTCATGCTGCCGAAAGAACAGAGCCTGGGCAAGCTGACCGCCAAGAAAGGGAAAGCCGACGCGGACGACGTCACGCTCACGGACAGCAGCACGATGATGCTCAAGCAATTCGAGTACGACGCTAGCTGCACAGGCTGTGAGTACGAAGCCATAGGCCTGCTCTAGAGCGCCCTCTTACGTCACGCGCGCACCGTCCCACCTTGCGTCTTTCTTGACCTTGTCACAGCTGCAGTGGAAAAAGAAAACAAAAGAAGAGGTAATAACCGACCGTCTTTCGCACGAAGCCACAGTGAAATCCATGCCTATTTTTTTCGGATAGGAGGGCTTCTGGCTGGAAAAAAGGATTCTAAACTTTGTCTGGTCCGCGAATTGAACCCAGGACCAAAGAAGTTCCTGGATGTTCAACTCTACCAATGGAGCTAGCAAAGACTTTTTCTTTAATGCCGCCTTTCCAGACACCCAGAAGGATTGCAAGCACTCCACAACAAGGCTAGAAGCACCAGTGTGGCTCCGACTGGTTCTAACGCGCCTCGGTGGTCTAGTGGTTATGGCGCTCGAATGCTGACCCGCAGGTCGCGGGATCGAATCCCGGCCGCAGCGGCCGCGTATTTAATAGGGGCGAAAGCGCTCGAGGCCCGTGTACACTTAGCTTTAGGTGCACGTTAAAGAACCCCAGGTGTTCGAAATTTCCGGAGCCCTCCACTGCGGCGTCTCTCATAATCATGTGGTCGATTAAGGACGTTAAACCCCAAAAATTATATTGTTACGTCACGCGCGCACCGCCCCACCTCGCATCTTCCTTGACCTTGTTACCAGGGTTGCCGTTGGGTGGACATGAAAACGCGCCAGAACTCACGCCAAAAGTAGCCAAAGTAGCCATGTCATTTGATATTGTCGCCGAATTTCTAGCCAAATAGAACAGAAGCGCAATTATGAACAGAGTCTTTACTGTTGATGAATAAGTAAAACCACATGTTTAAAAAAGAGCTATGGCGCCAACTGCAAATTTTCGTCGCCAAAGGGGTCCAAAAGTAGCCAATTTGGCGCAAAGTAGCCACCAACGGCAACCCTGCTTGTTACAGCTCCAGTGAAAAAAAAAAACAGGAGATAAAAGACGGCCAACCGTTTGTAGTACGAAGCCACAAGGAAATTTGTACTCATTTTTCATAAAAGACAGCTTCTTGCTGGGGAAAAAAAAGTTCTAAAATTTGTCTGGTCCGGGGAATGAAACCCTGGGACCAACGCATTTTCAGGACGGTCACTCTCTCGATTGAGCTACCCTAGATTCTTTTTTTTTCCCCTTAATGCCCATATTGCACACAAAAAAATATACAAGCACTCTACAACAAAGCTAAAGACACCAGTCTGGCATCGACTTGTTTTGATTTCAAAACGTTCCATCGCAGCCATATCTGGCCATATCGTTTAATAACGGCATCCATTTGGGGTCGCTGTTCCTTAGAATGGTACACATCTCATATATACAGTGCCTTCCGTGAAGTATTCCTGCGCATATCGGGCATCTTTATTTACGTGGCGCAGAGCCATACGCTGTGAAGCACAAGCAACATAAACATGTCATAAAGGCACACCTATCTTGATTTTCTATAGCCACAAATGTGATACCGTATGGCGTCTTAGGCATTTCTCTCTTCGAGGTGCGCTGCAAAATGAATGTCCAACAGAAAAATGCGGTTGATAGTCTCGGGCTTTTTTTGCAGATAAAGCAATCATTGGGCAAGGCAGGGTGCTATACTTGGTTGCAAGTCAAGAGCGGTGCGGCCTTTCGATGTCAAAGGTACCCCCCCTCCAGCCAATGGTGTCACTGCGTCGGCGTGACGTCACGGCCGCCTTGTGACGCGCTTTGGCACGCTTTTACACGAGCTATTATTGGTCAGCTGCCAGCTCGTAATAAGACCACGTGCTGCGTGACGCCAACAGGCAGAAAAAGGGTGTTCCACACTTGCCGTCGTGGATACTAGCGGCGCTGACTGACACTCCCACTTTTAAATGATATACACCCCCATAAAGTGTGCGGAGAGATGACCGCCACTGTAGCTCAGTCGGTAGAGCATCGGACGCGTTATTCGAAGGTCGCAGGTTCGGTCCCTGCCAGCGGCAAATTACCTTTTCGTTCACTTTTCTTTCTTAACATTTACATTACAATTACTACACATTACAATTAGTTTTCTCCGAGTCCCAACCACGTACCCAAAAGCCTTTTCTGTTGTGTAACGCAAGAGCCAAATTCAGTTTTGGGAACTGAAAACACGCCTTGGCCACTGCGTTCTGACTCCGCGTACTCGAATGCCAGCGGCTGCAACTTCACCAGATGTTGATAATTTGGTTCGAATTGAGAAAACGGGAAAGCAGGTAAAAAGCATCCAAGTAGCCGAGAAGTTCTGTTTACCGCCATAAAAAGTAGCCAAACCTGGCAATCCTGCTCGGCTGCCAGAAAGCAGACCCTGAAGTCTGTTTGTACAAAATGTCAGGTAACGGTGCCATTTGAAAGGCCTCCGCCATATCTCGTATATGGCTCATTGCAGAAAGGGATTTGGCGTCCGGCTTTCCGGCACATATCGATACCGATCTCCGGGATGACTGACATCCGCACGCTTATTCTAAAACAACGAGTTTTTCGTTCGTGGTTACTTTTCAACTCATGGTGACCGCATGGGGGGGGGGGGCCCTTAGGGTTACCAACGCTTCCATGAAGGAAGTACGGACAGGAGGGGGGTGGGGGGCGTACACCAACATAGGAAGCCAGCGAATTCAGTTTGCTTTATTGCGGTATATACCGGACAAATCCAATGTTTCTTTATTGTTGCGAGCTCTCGGAGAGGGACTTCCGCTGGCTTCGTGCAGCTCGCAGCATTTTCGACTTCTGGATAATGTGCTCGTAAAAGTTGTCGCTATTCATGTGGAAGTTCGGCTAAAGTATCTAAAGCCCATCGCGGCCTTCTCTAGCCAACGAAACATTGCTTCGCGCGTGCGATTCGTGCGAACTTCGCGTTGTTGGGCGTCCGTTGGATAACATGACTTTTCTAACTGGGCGGTCCGGAACAAATCCGGGACATACAGCTGTACCGACCGGGACGGTGCGGGACTCGGGACGCTGTATAAAAATTCGGGACAGTCCCGCAAAATCCGGGACAGCTGGTAACCCTGGGTGCCCTACGAAGACAAAAAAGGCTTTGAAACTAGTCCTATCTGTTTAGCTCATGAACATGTCTGCGGCGTCTTCCCTTTCGAGCGGGAGATCAACGGGCTTAAGCCCTTCGGATTAGCATAAGGTACCGTGCAGAGTTGCCAGATGCCAGCGAGCTAACAATCAAATAATCGCCACAAAAGAAGCCCAAAAGAAGCGGCGCGACTTTCGCGAAGAAGCCCAAAAGAAGCGGAAACATAAAGAATTTTTCCATTGCTAAAATATTTTTAATTATAACGAAAAACTGTCACTGAAATTCGAAGATGAGTTGAAAAATCACTTTATTTTGTACAGTGAAAGCATGCGCAACTATGAAGAAAAGCACATATTTACGTTTTTAACATTGTCTCCAGAGTAGTCTCCATTTAGCTGAATGCGTGTTTCCAGTGCATGATTAAGGTTACTTGTTGATTTTCCCAACGTATGTTTGGCTTTAACACTCAACTTTTGAGTCATGACACAAGAGCTCTTAGTGAACGACAAACGCGCTATAGGGGAACATCGTGATCACTTAGATACTATACACTGGCAAAATGCAAATAAGAACAAAAAACTCGACAAGCGACTGAGAAATTCTACAAGCTACTCGGCGAACAAAGAAGCCAAAATCCGCTTATTAAAAGTGTAACTGGCAACTCTGGTTCCGCGGGCCGCGTGTTTGTGACTCACGGTATATATTCAAATTCAAATTCAAATTCAATTTTTTTTATTTACCAGGTAAAACTAGGTCACCAAGGCTAAAAGCCATGAGAACGGCTTGACAAAGGCCCTGGTGACCTGTACATACACATGGCAGTAGTGCGGAAATGAATCAAGGTACTACATAACGTGCAAGTACAAAAGGAAACATGAACAATACATAGTAATTCAAAAACGATTTCAGAACTGACTATTTAAGATACATATTATAAATGTGTAATAAAAAAAATGTGTTTCAGAAATCAATGTACACCGTGCATAGACCATCTTATACATTGACACATAAGTTGGTCCAGCTCTTCAATTAGGGCTGTAGCTCTGAGAGACCGGCCGAACAAGTTGCCGGCTTCTGCATGGCACCGGGCACACGGCACCGGGCACACGGCACCGGGCGCATGGCACCAGGGCGCATGGCACCGGGCCATGCAGAAACTGCACGACACCGGGCGCACGATATCGGTGATCAAAATATGCAGTGTTCGAGTTGTCAGAGGAATTTGCTACGTACTTATTTTCTCGCAATGTGATTTCTTTTTACTTATTTGTTGTTTCTTTTCCTGCAGCCTCCTTCTTCATGGTAGCTGCGGCTAAGACGGCACCAGCGGATCAGATGACCAAACTGCTGTACAACGGAAAGTACGAGGAGGTTTCTTTTCTATCCCCACGATTCGGGCACATTAGAGTTACTGTATATGCTACCTTTAGGTAGCATATACAGTAACTTTAGGGAGCATATAAAGGGAGCATATACTTTAGGGAGCATATACAGTAACCCTAGGGCACATGTGCACGTAGCGCCATCTCTCGTGGGCGACAGCGGTTACCTGCCGTAACTCAATGGGAAATATCGAAAAAAAAACATATCTGAGGGAAAAAAAGCTAGTTACCAAAAACGACTCCCGGCTATATGCATGAGAGACCCGCTGAAACATTCTGGTAAAATTACAGTATCGCAATACAAACCGCGTGTCTACCCAGAGTTTTTTTAATGGGGCCCTGCAACAATTTTTGAGCACGGTCAGAAAACGCTGCCGATCGGTAGTCGCGGCTCCCGAGAACACGCGAGACAAATATTATAGCGCAGCACGCGTCCAGGAATTTAAATAAATTCTCAGAGTGAGCTGAAAATCGCTTTCTCTTCTCTCGACAAATGACATTACAGGCTCAAAAATCACTACGTCCCAGGCCAAGTATCAGTCATTGGCTGATTTGAGCATGGCGCGCTCGGTCGTTACTGGGGTGTCCAGGCATGCGCGTGCGATTGTCCTGAAAAGCCGCGCATTCGAGGAAAAAAAGAAGAGAAAAGTGCTCAAGGTCACGAGGCGCGCGTGACGTATATTCCTCCCCCGTGCCATCCCTCCCTGCTTTGCATCCAGCGCTCCTTTAGTGAATCCATTCCATGGCTACTTGGGAAAGTGGTGCAGGGCCCCTTTAATATTTTACATGGTGCCCCGTGTACTTCCAATGGGTGGTGTTCAATTGGGATGCCGCACGGTTTGCAGTGCGATGCTGCAACTTTACCAGAATGCCCCAGTGCCGCGTGTAACCTGGAGCCATTTTAAATGCGAATGCATTTCTTAGTCGGGCTATGTCAGGCATCCGGCGTTGTCCGGTGTTGTCCGCGCGCCGGCAGGTGTTATCTCTCCGCTCTCACTCCCTCTCCCATAGCAACAGCTACGCGCGCGCGCGCTTATCCTCGCCCCTAGCAACCGGAGCATGTGGTGCGAGAGAGTGTAGGAGAGGGTAGGTGCAGTGCTTCGCCGCTCCTTCTCTCGCCGTTCGCTCTCTCTCCTCCCTGCGCCCCACTCTCCCGTCCGCTCGCGCCTCACTCTCGACCGTTCGCTGGCTGGGCGCCTCTCAAGGCGATGGCAGAAGTCGGTGTCGGAGCAAGAAATGCCTTCGCATTTCCTCACGATTCCCTTCGGGGAGGTGGGGGGAATTTTTTTGATAATGAGCGTTCTTCATAAGACGTGAGTTTTCCTGCCTGCTTCCCATTCAGTTATGGCAAAACGCCGTAGCTGCCGCCGCCAGATGGCACCACGTACAGATGTCCCCAATTCCTGGTAATGTTCCGGCTGGACTACCATGATGCATGTTTCGTGTTTGATTTTTAGATGCGAAGCATCTTATGCTCGGGGCTCTGTCCCTCCCGCGTCCCCCCGTCCGCCGTCCCCCCGTCCCCCCGTCCCGCGTCCGGCCACTTTCATGAAGTAGGGAAGCACCCATTTTGCGAACCAGAACACTGTAGTAATATGAAGGCCGTCAACCCTAACACAGTCATCAGAGTCATGGCCAAGAACACAGAGAGGCTGCTTAGCAATGCTACGCAGGTGGTGTCTGTCGCCCAGGCTGACCCCATTCCTTGAGTCATGGCCGAGAGCACAGAGAGGCTGCTTAGCAATGGCTAGGCAGGTGGTGTCTGTCGCCCAGGTTGACCCCATTCCTTAATCTTGCTTGCATGTGTTTGGAGGGGGGCTTAGTCCGTCCCTCCTTCCCGCGTCCCACACCACCACAGCGCATGCGCGTCCCCTCCCCCCTCTCTCTCCTACGCTCACCCCCTTTCTCTCCTCTAGGAATCCTCTACTCTACGGAGCGGCCCCCCGCGTCCCACACCCCCCCACAGCGCATGCGCCTCCCCACTCCTACGCTCACCCCCCTTCCTCTACTCTAGAAATCATCTACTCTAAGGAGCGGCGCCCACATCCCCACAGCGTATGCGCGTCCTCTCCCCCTCTCTCCTCTAAGAATCATCTACTCCACGGAGCGGCTCCCGCGTCCCACACCCCCCACAGCGCATGCACGTCCCCTCCCCCCTCTCCTACGGTCCCCCCCCGTCCTCTCCTCTAGGAATCCTCCACGGAGCGCCGCGCACGACAGGTGGTGTGACAGCTGCATACTCCGCTGGGGGGCGCCACGGTAGTTCCGCGGTATGAAAATGACGGAGCGCGCGCGCCTCATTGTCTCTCCTGTGCAGCGCCGCGATGAGCGCCCGGACCACTGCCGTGAAATGAGAGCGGCGACGTTCCTCCCGCTCAAGCTAATTATCTCCCCGCTGCTTCGCATCCACACATGGTTCCCTTTAGCGGGAGATGGGGAATTTTTTTTTCAATGGCGCACTAAACGAAAAGTCGTGCGCGCGAACTTGTGGATCACAACGACTGCAGTAGTAAGGCGAGCCGAGCTGGCGGAAAAGAATACATTGTGGAATAACGCAAGAAAATACCAACGACACAGGCTATAGAGCGACGATACGTTCGTAGCGTCTTTCTAGTCAGCGCCCGTGTATTTGTTTCACTTTTCCACAATGCGATCATAACACCCGCAAGAAGTGAAAAAAAATTCTGGAACACATTCCATCATTAAATACAGCGCACTGAATATGGCACTGCTCGATTTCAAATATACATATACTAGGGATGCAATGAAAAAAAAATGGTATACGTGAAACCAATGGGGGATGTTCAAAATGCGCTGTACTCCGGCAACACTGCGCGCGTCCGCTTTTTTAAAGACGATAGTCTTTCTTGAGATACCTAAACGCCAAAATTTTGGTCTGTCTGTCTGTCTGTCTGTCTGTCTGTCTGTCTATCCGTGACCCGATTCAGCTACTCGGCCAAAGTTTAAACTAATTTCTGAACGCCCAGCCATCTTGAACTGGTGTTCTCGTTCATACTTGTGAACATATTCGATCAAAAAGCAAATACTACGCATACCTACGCATACCTGAGAAAATACACACTAAAGACCCTAGTGTCTTTTAGGCTGTGCTGAAAATGCGAAGCTGTGCATGAACTGCGACGCTTTGCACGAAAAAGCGCATTGCCGACAATAAAGTCTAGCCGCTGGCAGTAGCCTTTGGTTCAGCACAAGCCCATGTTTTAGATGTGAAGCATCTTATGGCGAAGCTTAATCCGGTGGTGGTGGTGGTGTGCCGCGTGACCACCCTTACTGCGCATGCGCAAACCCTTTCAAAAAAGTAAAAATAAAAAACCTCCTCTCCCCCCCTCTCTCTCTCTCCTCTAGGCATCCCTCCCCGCGGCAACCACACCCCTCACTGCGCATGCGCCACCCCTCCTCTCTCCCCTCCTACGCTCCCCCCTCTCTCCTCTAGGCATCCCTGCCCGTGGCGTCCACACTCCCACTGCGCATGCGCGTCCCCTCCTCTCTCTCCTCTCCTACGCTCCCCCCCTCTCTCGCCTCGCGACGCCGACGCAGGCAGCGTCTGCTAGCGAGATTCTTGGTTGAAAAAACCGACTGCTCGCGCTGCACAACCGTTCACTGGCCACCCCGTATATATGGCATTGGATCTTGACCTGCAAGGTGGTGCCGGTGGGAGATTTCTCCTGTGCGTTGTTGAACAATAAAAATTCGCAGCGTGCGCGTTAACTAAAAGCGGACTGCGGGTCTCTGTGTCCAGTCGGGGTCTTCTGTCTCTCATTGCCCATTAGCAGCGATTGGCATGTTCCAGTAGGAAACGCCGCTCCATCACTGCGTGCTTTGCGCCTCCCCAGTTTTCTCTCCTGCGCAACGCTGCGATGAGCGCCAGCGTCAACGCCGCCGCCAGTGTAAGCGTTAGCGCCCACTGCTTCACATCTACACATGGTTCCCTTCAGCGGGAGATGGTGTAATTTTTTTCGATGGCGTCCATATCTCGCGCAGCGCCGCCTCTGTTTTATCAATGCCAGCCAGATGCGGTCAATTCAACGTAGAGTAGGCGCTGTCTGAGGCAAGGCAAAACATAGGAGTACGGCCGGCACAAGACTATCGTCTTTCGACGACATTTGCAGCGAAGCACGCATACACGCGGCCAATTTTTTGTTTCTTTTTTTTTTTTTTTTTTTTTTTTTTTTTTTTTTTTTTTGCTGGGCGATATCCCGGTATCGTCTACTACCGCCTCCGTAAGGAAAGGTTACGGAGAGGCTGAACGGCAGTCGTTGGCGGAGCTTTCGGGTGAAAAAAAAAAAATGCCGCACTTATTTTTCGCAATCCAGAGCCGAATGATCAGCGGACCTCACTGGGCTTCCAAAAATCGTCGAGAACACAATATCGGAGTTCTGCTCGCATAAAGACTCCTCCGGACGCCAGCTGCAAGGAGCGCACCGCTTAGCAAAGCCGTAATACTGTTCTCTTGAGGCGTGCACCTCTGATCCGAGGTAGGCGTTCACGAAAAGCATTCTCGCAGAGGAGATATGACTGTCTAACTTCCGAGATAACATTACCCTGCAAAGCATATCTATTGCATCATAAACACTCGTCAGATATCGACCCCACATTGTTTATGCGAGACCTGTGCCACGTTGTGCTGCTTTCCTCGGCTCATTTCTTCAGGCACAGGTATCTCTACGCCCTTCGAAATAGCGTGTGCCATAGTTTATTCGAAATAAACTAGGCATGGACATGTGCATGCGCGGTGCGCCGCAAACCAAAGAAATTAGGAATACTGATCGCGCGTTTGAACTCTATACAAAGAGAGCGGCCCGAGTAACGGTCTTTTAGTGCACACTGTTTGTTTATAATGCCGTGTGGTCGTAAGTTCTTGTGCGGACTTAGTATTGTCGTTCTGGTTTTCTCGAGCGCTATACGCGTGCGCTTGCTGGCATATCTTTTTTTTATTGCGATAGCAATTATATGGACACTCTCGGCTGCTTTTCGCCGTCGACGTCATGCCCCGTATATGTATGTGTATATATATAACCGGCCCCGCCCGTCGTTCGTGAGCGTGAAAAGACGCGAGGGGCCGGGGGGGGGGGGTCCCTCGAGCGACCTTCGATTTTCAGAGCGCGGTCGTCGCGGGCGCGCGCGTCATCTCCCCTTCTCGGCGGCCGACAGTGGGGCGCCGGTGTACCCTTCTACGTGCTGCGCTCTCAACGCGAAGAGAATGTGGTGAGCAGAGTGTCCCTGGAGCGGCCGTATGCTCTTAAACCAGCGTTTTCTAAAGTTGCGTGAGATCGGATCCAAAAGAGGTTAGCTGCCAGCCTCACTTCGTATAACATTACAATTTGTTGCTATCGCATTCATTGCTTCACCCTTGTGGTGAAACTGTGACTTTTTTTTAATATTGCGCTTTTTGCTGTCGAATCCCACGGTGGCATTGCATTACCATGCGCTTTTGCGAACAGCACGCGAATACCCACGATCGCCGAAAATATGAGTGTGCTGATCCACCTAAGAAACAGCTCCATCTTTTGTACGGCTCCGTAACTCTTGGCTCCGTGTTCACTCATGATTAAAAACAGCGCAAAGAACACAAGACACAAACGAAGAATACACGAAGACAGGCGCCGAACTCTCAACTAATCTTTATTCACATCGACTCACACTTATATACAAGCACGTGGTCACACAAACAATGCAAAAGTAAAAACAGACAGGGGTTAACACGCTTATCTACTCAAATACGAAATTTCTTTTTGCTGCAGGTCGATGGATGGAACACTGATACATGAGTTGTTGTTTTTAATGTGCAAAGCCTCTATTATCTCGCGAGTTGTCTATTTATTATTCCTGGCGATGATGTTGGTTTTTTTTTTTTTTAAATTGAGGAGCGCACCCGCACTCGCACTCTGTGTTGGCAACCAACGCTGACCGAAGAAAGTAAAAGAAAGCAAAAAGAGTGAGATAAAGGAGTGTAAAGCGAAGGGAATAAGACGCGGCATGCGGACTGTGTATTACTTCTGAGCACACTGCTTTGCAATGCTTACAAAGAGATTCCAGTAGGGATCTTTGCGCCGACCGAGTCTCGTGTGGCGGCACTGACTTTCCGCGGACGCTGCTGCGCGCGTCCGCGGAAAGTCGTCGCAGAACGAAGATAAAAAGCCGGCAGCTAGCACCTGAAAGGCTCCGGTATGCGACTGGTGTCGTTTTCGCCCCCCGACAAGAAACGGCGAGTCGATCTTACGGCCTTGTCGACAGATGGCGCTGCACATTTTGAATATTCCCTATTGGTCCCCATACTTTTGCGGTTAATTTTACATGAAGCTGCAATAAGGGCTTGGGCCCCGAAGTATAAATACCCCGAAACTTTCTTCTTCCCGTTCTTCCCGGCATTTCATCTCAAGGGATTCTGAGGTCCAGGGTAAAAAAAAATTGGCCGCGTATCTGCGTGCTTCGCTGCAAATGTCGTCGAAAGACGATAGTCTTGTGCCGACTGCACTGCATGAGCGGCATGAGTACCACAATTTAATAGCCGGGCTAGCCGCTGGGCTCGTTTTTCGGACGTTTTCCGGGCGCGCTTAGACGGACGCCGGCGTTTCTCCGCTGAAATTTGGTCGTCGGTCTTTTCTCTGCGTTCTCTGATCATGTCTTGTAGAGTGGGTCGTATTTCATCAAGCGGCCATATATGTTTTGCCTTGCCTGAGACAGCGCTCTTCTACGATGAATCAGCCGCATCTGGCTGGCATTGATAAAACAGAAGAGGACGCCATCTACAGCGCTACCGAGGGGAACATCGTCCTGTGTTGAACAATGCTGCTGCCAGGTGGCAGCACCGCAGCCAGCCACAGCGTCGAAGTTAAATCACTGGGCGGAGACTTATTTTGTACACAGCAGCGCCGCGTAATAAACACTAGGATCTTTATAATTACGTATCTATAGATTTTGTTTTAAAGGAACACTGTGAATAGTACTAAGGTATTGATGTTGTGCCTCAGGTATGGGTAATATTTGATTTTTAATTGCCCACGCTCACCCTATGAACACATGCTTCTTGGTCATGATTGGAGGTCGTAAGGCAGGGGGTTAAAGTTTGGCCAACTAGCTCAATCGTGTGACGTGCCGACAAACAGACAGACAGACAGACAGACAGACAGACCAAAATTTCTCCGTTTAGGTATCCCAAGAAAGCTATCGTCTTTAAAAAAAAACCTCCTGCAGGAGCTTGCCTCGGATCGCGACCCCATACGCAAGGATAGGCAACGTACAGCGCCATCAAACAATGTGCCGAGCGAGATAGTCATATCGACGAAGTACGAGTTTATTAGAGTATCAACGCTAACATGACTGGGTAAAATCAAAACGTACTGACAGTGAAACAATGTTCTTTTAGTGCGTACAAGTGTGAAAATAAACAGAACGAAAAGTCAACTTGCCGCCCGGCAGAGACCGCGCCTGCAACCTTCGAATAACGCGTCCGATGCTCAACCAATTAACCTACAGCGGCGGCCATCCTCCCCTAGACTTCGTAGGGCATATCTGTGCATTGTCTTTTAGTTCTCATTGACATTGCGTCTAACGCAAATGTGCTGTAATCATATCGCGCTTTTAGGACGTTAAACCCCAACAGTTAATTGGCAGTGTGTCTGACAAAGAAAAGAAAAGCGTGCACTCAAGTGCAACTTCTTTATGGCATTGTCGTGCTCCGAGACGCCCGCGGAAACATCCACTTTCGCCAATGTATATACCGATTCGCAAACGGCTCTGTGTATTCATTCCATTCGCGCGCGCAGGACGGACAAGCTTGCCCAGATGGCTAAGACGGACGTGAAGCTCTCACTGCCCACTGGTAAAAACTGGAACGACTTCACGTGGTTCTCGGTCTACTGCGTCGATACCAAAATGAGTCACGCTGACCTGGACATCGACAAGACGAAAGCCGAGTTGGTGCCACTCAACCCGTCAGCAATACCAGGGCCTCCAGCTCCGTCCCCTGGTCCGGCTCCCGGTCCGGCTCCCGGTCCGGCTCCCGGTCCGGCTCCCGGTCCGGCTCCCGGTCCGGTTCCTGGTCCATCTGACAACAAGAAGGGCGACGCAGGTACGTGGCCCTTCGTCACTCTGAAGAAGTAAAGCTCGACGATTCTCTAAACGGGCCCTGCAAAACGTTTCCAAGCAACCGTCTGATTGCGTCGTTGAAATACCTTATTGCCTCACGAACCGACTGCAGCAAAAATCTTTAGAACCCGTCAAGTGCGAGCGGAGTTGCAGGGGTTTGCCGGACGCTTTAAAGGGACACTAAAGAGCAAAACAATTTTTCGCTCGTTAGTAAAGTACAATATCGCAATCCCGAAAACACCACTCTTACCGCGACACGACGCTTGGTAAGCGAGCAAACGCGCGAAAACAAAGTGCGGGTGGAGACGCCATCTTGAGATTGCCGCACCAAACACCATGAAGTTATAAATTTTGAAGGCGTCTACTGGGTCCTACGTATCTTGTAATCGATAAAATTGAAGTACATTTTCATCTGTGGGTGCCATAGACCGAGCATACGAAGTTTCAGAAAATTTCATCGAGCCAATGTCGCTAAAATACGAAAAATACATTTTGAAATTTTCGACGTCACGCGCGGAGATTTCAGCGCGAAATTGAAAAATGAAACTTCAACCTTCATTTTCCTCCGCTAATAATGAACTTATGATTGTGAAACATATGGCATTAGAGTTCTCAGAGTGTAGTTTATCAATCTAAACCAAGTCATCGTTTCTCTTTAGCGTCCCTCTAAGCGCTTTCGTTCTCCTCTCGTAACAGCATCAGGAGAACTTGAGTCTCGCCTAGTTGGTGCTTACTTTTCGACATCTTGACCGCACAAAAAACGGCGAGGACAGAAGGAGGTGCGACGAAACGGGCGCTTAAATTTCAACTCGTTTATTCACAGAGAAAGACGTTGCAATGTATAGCGACTTATGACCAGTGATGCCAATTTAGCGGATTTTCCGCTAAATCTGGCGGATTTTATTTTATTCTGACGGGAAAAAAATTTGTCTAGCGGCTAGCGGATTTTTTGACGGGCCATTTTTATACATAGCGGATTTCTGGCGGATGCCTCACGCAGTGCACTGATTCAAAATCGTCGGAAGCATTGCCGAGAAACTTAGAGTACCTAATAAGCGAAACGTACTACTGGTTGGCAAGATCCCCTGCCCGGTAAATTGCGCGCAGGAAGTTCTACGGTCTGATGAATGACGGCGATGAACCACTGAAAATTTTGCAAGAGTGCAGAACGCCGTGGCTATCCCTCATCCAAAATAGGTGTTTCAAGGGTCGTAGACCAGTGGGCCGAATTGAAGATGCACTTGGAGATGGCGAGGCGCACTGAAGAGTGCTACGCGGCAGAACTGCTGTATGGTATGTACGAGAATCAGATCAATCTGGGGTACTTGCATTTTTTAAAACCGATTCTGGACAGATGTTCAGAGGTTAACATGGCATTCAAGGCGATAGATGTGGTCAAACAAAAGCTGTCGAAAGACCTCATGACTTTGCTTTCAAGCTTGCTTCATAAAATCGTGATTCCGAAAGAGTAGATGGACATTCTGATGTCCAGACGTGAGGACCATTTTAACCCCAAGCCATATCGGGGCTACCTGTTTGAGACGTATGTTGACAGCATGAAGGCTGAGAAGACCGACGGGTTCTCCCTCGCAGACGAAGCTGTGATGCGAGAAAGATGCATAAGGTTTATTACCACGCTAGTAGATCAGATCAGGCAGCGACTTCTCTTCATCACAGTTCTCCAGAAGACATCACTTTTATCGGTCGAAAACACTTTTTGCGTCTTGAAGGAACCATTGATTCATCAGCTGTAAGCAATGCCAGTGCCCCCGGAATCAATAGCAACATTGAAAACCAGTGGAGCAAAATCGCCCTGCTGCGCTGTGAAACATTGAAATTATGCTGCACCAACTAGCCCAACGCTCAACCTTAGTGAACAATTAAACTTTTAGCCTAATCTATAATGAGGCTGACGACAACCGTAGCACTGAAGCCTCTAGTATTCTAGTTACTCTTTGGAATACTCTTTTACGTGTTAGTTCAGCTCTCATAGTTTTGGGGAGCCTTTAAGAATGAAAAAGGTTTTTATCATAAGAACTTTCGCTGTTTCTTTCTAATATAGTAAGTCTCAGCGGGAAAATTTAGCGGATATGTTTTAGAATCTAGCGGAATCTCGCGGATTTCTTATTGCTTTCTAGCGGAGTTCTTACGCCTATCGATGGCAACACTGCTTATGACGTGCGCACAAAACATTTACATCCTCTCATCAGCCTATAGTGGGAGCCACTTATACAAAAAAAACACATTTCGGATTGAAATCATCTAATAGATGCATCGCTTACACAGTCGCCACTTTTTCTTTCTAATATAAAGGGTCCTCTAACAGCTCTCGAGCTGTTTGATCCTTGCTTCTGCCCTGAATCTTGATCCCCTGGTTGAAAGTTTACCGCCCTGTTTCGTCGTACCTCCCTCTGTCCTCGTCTTTTTCGTGCGGTCGAGATCTCGTAACAGCGAGCGCGCTAAAAGCTACGCAGGGAGGTGGATGATGCCAAGGGTCCAAGCAGATGCGTCTAAAGTCCCTAGATTTTTGTCCCTGAAGTCCGTAAAGTTCCTACAGTCATATTGTCCCTAAGTCCCTAGAGTTTTGTCCCCAAGGTCCCTAGATGAAAAAATCTAGGGACTTTAGCTGCGCCCTTTCGTTGGCGCGTGTCATGACCTTGAGCACTTTTCATTTTTTGTATTCGAACTTGCGGCTTACGTTCAGTGTGATCGCGAGCGTGCGCGCGGGCTCTTGGCGGCACTGCGCGGCGGCCGCGGTAACTAACCAGCAGGGGGGCGAGTGTGTCAGCGCTCCGTCGATATCGCTCAGCCGAAAGGAAATCGAGCTGATAAAGGAGTCTAGGTGGCGTCGGTAGCTAGGGCAGCTCTGCGCAAGCGTTGTATGTATCACATGTTCATATACGTTGTTGTTAGTCTGCGCTGATGTGTTTTGTACGTATTTCGTCACTGTCCTAGTTTAGTTTTTTGTAAAGCTTGCGCAAAAAACGTTGATCGTTGAAAAAAAGCTTTATAAAAATGAAGCAATTCCCGGATGGATGATCGGAGCACGAAATCTTTCGCTTACACGGGCTATATGCAGTTCGTCGGCTGTTTCTGGTAATTTCACGTCAGGGAAATTACATGAACAATGCATTCTTGCGTCTTAAGCATCCGCTGTTTCTTCCGAGTAGCTTTTCGTTGAAGTTTTAATTTCGAGCGCGTCCGTACTAGACCTGTTGAATATCTGGCGCCGAGTCATCTCCCTAGAAACCAAGCTTCTGGCAACTGCACCATCTACCCTTAATCGTACTGTTAAAAAGCTTACGGTTAGACAAAGGAGAGCAGCGAGATATTTACAGCCTCAGGACCCTCCTACTGTCGCGGCTCACAGACGTCGTCCGCCGCGCATCTTGGCGACCCCCTGACGTGGTCTTGTGCCGTTTCCAATTGGCGTGGACACCCGCGTACACTTTGCGATCTATAGACCGTCTAGTGCGCGAAACCCTTCGAGCAGGTCACAAACGTGTTCGTTTGCGACCTTTTTTCGAGAGGGTAGCGCCGCCGGGGTTTGGAAATTCAACCGGCTCCAAGCGAGCAAGGGAGGCACAGAGGCGTCTTCACAACTCCTACAACTGCGGAACGCGTGCCATTGGTAGGCCGCCTCTGGCATTGGTTTTGTGTTGTCCACTATAAGAATTCCCTACAACCACCTCTTACGAAGAATTCGTTGCGTTTTGTGCATACGACCTCAGAATATTCGTACCATCCTCTTGACCCTCTGAGGACCAGTGATTCCAAATTGAATCGCAAATTTTGTAGGTCGTTGAGATACAACCTGGTAGAAGAAAATAAAAGGTTGTTCTTGCGCTTCAACTAACATTTAGCATCGGTTCTATATATGCTGCCAACCTGGCAGACTCGGGAAAGGTAAGGTCACGTGTGAACGAAGCAACTGCAGAAGCATCCGCGCTGTTCCCGCAATGCGTTGGGACAGCTTCTTTCACCTAGGAAAAGTAGGACATTTATTCTAGTTTCGTATCGAAATTCTGAATTTTGTTTGGCAGATACTATACTATGCCATCTAATTAACTTTTATGTAGTAAATAATAAATAGTCTCGAGGAAAATTGTTCACTATTTAGTTTTACTGATAAATAATAATAAATCACTCATAGAGCTTGATTAAAGAGCATGAAGACAGATTTTATTTTTTTATACTACCGAGATCACACGCATCTCAATTTGTAAAAACCAGCTCTCTACATTGAACAGAATTAATCTGGACCTGAAGGGGTTAATTGATATTTGTGGGGAATTTTACCCTCTCCTTTTTCTACGACACCTAGTCACTTGCTAGCGCAGTTCAGCGCTAGCTCATTAATTTGCTGTCCATTAATTTTCTCGGTCACTTTTGCAGGCTCACTGTCCGTGCTGTCACTTCTCACCCTGACCATCGCCGCGGTGCTGACAGCCCTGATCACTCGACAGTGCTTCGGTGAGTTGCTTCTCTCTCGCCGCTGACATAGAGTTTCCCTACAATATTTACTAGAGGGAACTCTGGCGCTGCGATCGTTCAGCGACCATTGGAATGATGGGTAGTACACGGATTTACCTAGTCTTCGTACTTGCAGGCTTCGGACGCACTTGTGGCTTTGTTTATTGTTGTGGTTTTGGTTTTGTTTAGGACGAAAGAATGGACCGTTGTGAACTTGAGCCGATTTCAATTGGCAAGCCTAAAAGAGTAAGGTGTTGAAACTGCGGCACATTTGCTCAACTTCGTCCTGCGACAAAGCGGCTCCGGGCCTCGCGGAGCCAAACGGAGCCGAAAGAACGAAGCTTAGACAAATCCATTTACTACCCATCATTCCCATACTGGCTGAAGCGCCATGCGTTGCAGCGCCAGGGTTTCCCCTAGTGTATTATTAGGAAACTATATGGTCGCTGACACCGTAATATTGTCACGTGGTCGTGACGTTGACGAAGGCAGCAGTCGGCGCGTTCAAGGCGGAATCTCCTTATTTGGAGCACCTGGAAGCACCGCAAGCCCGAAGTCGCGGACAGCGCCTAACAGCTCTTGCGCTTGTAGCTCTGAGAGTGGCCCTCGTGCCCGGAAAACTAAAACTCAAAACTGCAGGCGATACACACTGATAGCGGCGAATAGAGCATCGGCCGTCGATAAACTTACAATCGACTCTCGGATACACTAGACCTATTCTCGTCCTGTGCGCAATGCCGTCTACCTACTCATCTGCAGCATTACTGTCAAGCCTGATATCGGCTAACGTTTATACTCAAGTCTCTTCACGCATATCTCCGACGCAGTGATGTTCATGCGCCACCTCAGTATTTATTGGTCCAGAGACGTGAATTGGGAGAGGTGCAGTGACCTCCCCCCTGCAAACTCTTTCACGGAAAAGTTCTTGATAAAAATATGTCGTGTGAGTTGGGTATTTCATAAAACTGTCCTTACTGGATTACTGATAACTCGTATTTGAAGGTAGAAGATCGAAAGGCGTATCCTAGAACACGGATTATGTGATATATTGGCATTAAAGAGCATTGACGCCGAGATCGAAAAAAGTTGGTTTTACGCTCACGGACTCGTGAGTCGACTCACGCAGGCTCACTCAGACTGAAGTAAAGTTGTGAGTCTGAGTCTTAGTGAGTCAGGCTGAGTAATGTTTTGGTGAGGTTAGTCCGGTTGAGAAAAAGTTCAGTGAGCCTAAGACCGAGTGAGTCCGGTTGAGGACTATTTGCATGAATCTGAATTCTAGTAAGCCCTCAGAGCAGAATATATTCGTTGAGTGAGTCTGAGGGAGCTCCAACATTTTTGTCAACCTATGACGCAATCTCAACAGAATCTTCTTAATCGCGAAGCTTCCGAAACACTGCGGCGCGGTCTGCACCGAGCGTTGCAAACAGTCTTTGCGGGTGAAATCCAAACGCATATAAATAACACGCGTGGAAATACGTTCGACCAACGTTAAGCGCTGAAACCCTTGGATGAAATGACGAAATGGAACGGAGAGGCGCAGGTCTTTTCGCGCAAACGCTTTGCGCTTAACGGTGTGTCCCGTATGAAGTAACAACCAACTCAAACTCACACGTTGGTCATATATTCGTTACATCTCTTGCCTTGCCGTGCCATAGAAACCCCAAAAAACGAAAGACAGCAGCGCTTAGCATTCTGTCACGGCGCGATTCCAGGTCTTCGTTATGGCAAAGACCTGCCGGTAATATAGTGAGAAGGACGGACTTGTGAGCGAGTTGGTAATTGATACTAGAACGGTGGTGCGAAAAAGAAAGATAAAGCAAGAAGGGAAACGAACGCGGTGCAACCTATCAACTCCGAATTTATTGAAAGGACCAACATGTGCGGTTAAAATTAACACGTGCTTTAAAAAAAAGCTGGGCAGACAAAAATTATCTTAATGACGCGATTCCGGGAAATCTGATTCTGCGGCAAGTAGCGGGACCGAGGGTTTCGCGACACATGAATCGGCCACTTTGTTAATGAAATAGGCTGCTTCAACTTCACGTGCTACCCTATCTATGAACCTAAGGCGCACGTTAAAGAACCCCATGTGGTCAAAATTTCCGGAGCCCTTCCACTACGGTGTCTCTCATAATCATATCGTGGTTTTGGAACTTTCAACCCGATCAGTTATTATTAATATTGAAGTTATAGTAATCTTTGAACCTAGATTGCACTGTCGTTTCAGCAAACAAGAGTGCGCAGCCACATTCTTTACAGTGAAGAGACAGGTTAGAGTATGGCTGTCCCTTTAGCGACGCTTCATGATCTAACAACCTGTTATTTACAACAACGCCCAGTTTGTCCAACATAACGCTTCCGACACGAAAGCCGAATGTCGTACACTAAACCAATGGCGCTTTCAATGTCCTTGTCCCTATGCTTGACCTTTCAACCACTCTTGCCTCGCCTCTGGCCTTCGACCTTTTCCTCTACAGCCGCAGAAATGGTGTCTAATCGGTTGCTCGCATCCATATCTTGCTCGTGTTTTCTTTAAACGATGGGACACACCGTGTAGGTTTGTTTTCCTGGGAAACATTTGGCGAGGTTGGCGGAAATAGTTCTCCTTGAAATGAGAGCAGAGGCGAGAGGCTCTGAGCTGGGTAGGGGCTCGAAGGAACTTCCTGTTGCCAGCGCACCATGCATACCTTCGCCGTGTGTCCCATCGTTTTAAGAATGTGGGAGCAAGATATGGATGCAATGCTTTATTTTCGCCTAGCTACCCATTAGGCAGCATTTGCGCAGGTGTAGAGAGGAAGGTCGAAGGCGAGGAGCAAGGCAAGCGTGGTTGCGCGGTCTAGCGTCGGGCAAAGGAGATGAAAGGCGCCATTGGTGTAGCGTACGACATTCCGCTTTCGTGCGGGAAGCGTTATGTTGGACAAACTGGGCGTTGTGTAATTAGTAGCATGTTATTTCGTAAAGCTTCACTACAGGGACGGCCATATTCTAACCTGTATCAGTACTGTAGAGAATGCGGCTGAGCGTCCTTTTTTGCTGACGCGACCGTGCAATCTAGGTTCAAAGATAGGGTAGCATGTGAAATTGAATGAGCCTCTTTCATTAACAAATTTCATGCGTCGCGAAACCCTCGGTCACGCTACCTGCCACATAATTAGGTTACCTGGAAGCGTGTCATAAAGATAATCTTTGTCAGCTCAACGACCCGCCGGGGTAGCTCAGTAGTACATAGTCGCGCTGCTAAGCTTGAAACGGTGGGTGCGATTCTTGGTGACGGTACACACATTTTTGAAGGCGGGCGAAGTGCAAAAAAATAGTAATAATGACCACGAACATACATGTACTGTGGTAAGCACTGAGTACTATGACATTGCACACTGAAATGACATTTTAAAGGTCATAGCGGCTAATCACAGCTGGCAAGCGTGAAAGTGGCCATGACACTAGTGCGGAGGTCTCGAAAGAAATCTCGTACAATTCAATACGTCACATTTATATTGGTACTCTGCAAGTAACCATTTATTAAACGCGAATTCTTTGTTCCTTCTCATAATACCCACGACTGTACACTCAAATAAAAGAAATTTACGTGTTACTCCTTTTGCTGAGACCTGACTTTCTCTCTTGGTGAGTGAAGGCGCGCGTTAAAAAGCCTCAGGTGGTCTAAGCAACCCGAAGTCCCAGCCCCCTACCACTGCGTGTCTCATTATCATATCGTGATTTTGGCAGGCGTGTCTCATTATCATATCGTGATTTTGGCAGATAAAGTCTCGGAATTTATTTTATTTATTATTTATTTTACAATACTGCTAGCCCCGAGTAGGGGCCGTAGCAGGGTGGTATTGACACAAGTACATATCAAAATAACATTGCAGTAAAAGAAAACAAAGCTTGAAAAGGACATGATTCATAAAACTAGAATGAAAGTACTTTCTCTTTTGGTGAGTGAAGGCGCATGAAATTTTGAAAGGCGCGACAACTCAGACGAAAAATACGAAAGAACCACACGAACACAAGCGCTAAGTAACCAGTAGTCCCAGCCCCCTCCCACTGCGTGTCTCATTATCACATCGTGATTTTGGCACATAAGGTCTCGGAATTTATTTTATTTATTATTTATTTTACAATACTGCTAGCCCCGAGTAGGGGCCGTAGCAGGGTGGTATTGACACAAGTACATATCAAAATAACATTGCAGTAAAAGAAAACAAAGCTTGAAAAGGACATGATTCATAAAACTAGAATGAAAGTACAAATAAACAATCAAGTGAAAAGTACAAAGCGCACAGCAAAAAAAAAAAGTAATAATACTAATAATGAATACTTCACATACTATTTTCAGTGAGCGCCTGAAATTGATCTACGTCGTCAACTTGAACCAATATACTATCAAGCTCGTTCCACTCAAATACCGAGCGAGGGAAAATGAGTACTTCAGGGGTGGAACAGCTGCGCCATTTGCGCCATTGTGCGCCAAACTTGTTTACCTGCGCCATGCTGCGCCAAACCACCCCTGCTGCGCCAAAATCGATTATCAGCGCCCTACGGCGCCGCAGCACCCGAATTCAGCCACAAGGTGCAAGAGCAATCAAGCCCCGTGCCCGAAAACGTGGCTGAAACATCCTGTTTTCTGTTTCACCGAAATGGCTATAGTTTCGGTTTCGTCCGCCTCGGTGGAACAGTGGCTACGGTGCTCGGCTACTGACCCGAAGGTCGCGGGTTCGATCCCGGCCGCGGCGGTCGCATTTCGATGGAGGCGAAATGGTAGAGACCCGTGTACTGTGCGATGTCAGTGCACGTTAAAGAACACCAGACGGTCAAAATTTCCGGAGCCCTTCACTACGGCGTCTCTCATAATCATATCGTGGTTTTGGGACGTAAAACCCCAGATATTATTATTATTATTAGTTTCGGTTTCGTCAAGGCAGTCATCGCTCGAGCAGCAGCTGTGAACTTTGATCGTAAGGGTTTGGTCGCGATCGCGGGCGCGCGAGCCATCTCGGCAGGCATCAGCGCACATAGCTCGTAAACCCTTCTATGTGCTGTGCTCTCAACGCGAAGAGACTGTGCGGAAAGAGCATCTCTCCCTGGCTCGACGGTATTCTCTTAAACCAGCGTTTTGTAGAGTTACGCGACATTGCATCCAAGAGAGTTAGCTGCCAACATTACTTCGTATAATATTACAATTTATTGCTATCACATTCATTGCGTTCGTCCTTGCAGTAAAACTCTTTTTTTTTATATAACTTTATGGCAGCGTTCAGAAAAGAAAAAAAAGGATAACGGTAACGGGGATAAAAAAAAAGGGGGGGGGGGGGGGGGGTCCGGTTAGCAAAAGAAAGGTGCACAGGACTGCTCATCGAGGCTCCTAGCACACGCGCATATTCTCGTTCATTTCGCCGCTGTTCTCCGTTATACGGCGCTTATCAACTCGGCGGTTGACGCTGGCGAATTCAGGTTAAAGAAATGGACGGCTGTACATAGTTAAGGAAGTCACAGTTGCATCGCAAGGGGTAAGAAATGTATGCGATAGCAACAAATTGTAATGTTATTCGAAGTGAGGCAGGCAGCTAACTCTTGTGGATCCGATCTCGCGTAACTAGAAAACGCCGGTGTAAGAGGATACGGCGACGCCAGGGAGAGCAACACTTTTCGCACAGTCTTTACGCGATGAGAGCGCAGCGCCTCGAAGTATATGCGAGCCGCCCGCTGATGGCTGCCGAGCTAGCACGCCTGCCAGCGCCTTTAGAAGCAAAGTTGCTGCCGGAGCGATCCCCCTCCCGTCGCGTCTTTTCGTGCTCGTTCAAGACGGGCGGGGTGTTTCTTCTCTGCTTTGACGGTTAGTCTCCCGAGCGGGGTGGTGTTATTGCATGCGCCCTCCGAGCGACGGAGATGAGCAGGCTCGTTATACCTCTGCTTCAGCCGCGTTGGTCGCCCCCGCGGATAGAACATACGATGGGCGGGGCATGTTATCGATTTGGACTTTATACGGGACATGAGGGCAACGGCGACGGCAAAAACCCGTCGAGAGTGTGCATATTGTTATCGCATTAATCAGGCTATTGCACAATTTAGCTTAGTGTTTGAAAAAAATGCAGCATTGGACAAAATGTTGCTTCACATGTGCTGTGAAACGGGGCGACATCTGCTTGAACGTTCCCTCTGACTGCTCCAAATTTGCTCCAAAAGGCCTTTCTGGCTGCTCCAAGCCTGCTACAAAGGGCACTTTTGCCTGCTCCCAGGACTGCTCCCAAACCCATGTACCCTGTTCCCCTGGTACTTGAAAACATTGTTTTTTGTTTGAAATGGGAAGTAAAGTGAACGGATTTCGGATATTTTGTAGTCCCTTACAGACCTACAGTGCTTACACGTCATTGTTATCTGTAATAAACCTTGTAGATGTATACAACCTTTCCCGCTTGTCGAGGTTCTTGGTAAAGCTGAATAAGAACTTCATTCCGATCGGGACGTCAGTCGAAGAATTCAGAGAACCATAAAGTTTTCTTGTGTTCTTTTTACAGAGGGAGGCGAGCATGTCAAGAGCTCTTGAGGACGGCTGCCTATTTCCACGGGGTGAGCATACCTTGATAACGGGGCCGGACTCACGTCTTTATTTAGCTTTTTTTTTTAAATCGGTCTCCATTAGCTTGATAAGGATGATTACTTCGTGTGATGTGGAGACTGAATATACTTAAAGTGCAGATGTTTCTTGTAGCATTGAGAAAACGAAGGATTCTTTATTTTCTTTCTTGACTCGCGATTGTTGCGCAAGATTGAGAAAGTGCACTTGGGAACCAGTGACAAAGATAGCAAGTAATCCCCCGTATTCAGAAACGCTCCTTGACTTGAACTTGACTTGCCGCCGCCTTCATTGCAGCACAAACGCGTTTCGAACGCACTGTTTTTAGGTGGTGCCAAGGCAGCACAAACGCGTTTCAAACGCTGCCTTGAGGCGGTGGCAAGTCAAGTTCAAGTCAAGGAGCGTTTATGAATACGGGGGGGGTGTACTGAAAGATGATTAACACTAAAAGATACGAACAGGGGTGGCATCGAAGTCACGGTGGCTGTTCTCTGTATCTCGCGCAGCCGGCGGGACTCTACCTGTGTTCGTGCGCATTCCACCTGGAGCACCGCAAGGCCGACGTCATGGACAGCGCCTACAGCTCCTGCGCATGTAGCTCTAGGAGGAGGCCCCCGTTATACGGCCCTGGAAATAAAAGCCGACCGCTTTCCATGGAGATGTCTTCCTCACGTGCGACATGCAGCATTCCTTAGCATGTTTCCGTAGTGCGCAGCGTGCGCACAGAGGGAGCAGCCCCCCCCCCCCCCCCCTCTTCCATTCCTCTAAAGCGGGCGCCAAGTCTACCGCATACCTTTCACCAGTCAGACGTGTTGCGTCATTGTTTAAAGCACAGGATTATAGCCCATGCAGATAAGTGGACTTGTCTTCCTCAAGGCTGGAACTTACGTTCCAGCCTTGAGGAAGACAAGTCCACTTGTCGAAACGTCCGCTCGAGCTTACACAAGCCCTGTTTACGATTTTTTTTATCCCAAGCTTCCATCTTCCCCTCCCTGTCGGTTTTTTTTTTTTTTTTTGGGGGGGGGGGGGGTATGCTGAGGTCGCATGAGCCCGAGTTGTTGAGGTGCAAATGAGGAAATACTCCCGCATTTCTACCCCATCGCGTCACAACATACGTCATCACGTTTATCTTTTTATCTTGTTCTGCTCGTGTCTTGATATTTTGCCCGCGGGGCGGCGCAGACAAACTGCAAGATCCATAGCACGCACAGAGACTCCTCTATCGCCTTCAGGCGCGAATTATGATGCGCTGTCTACAAATGTGTCGAATTCACACAGCATAATTGAGTAAATTGTAATTAAGATGTAATTGAATACTTAATTATTCGGCAGTCAGTCATGTTCCATTTTGACATCAAAAGAATCAAATCATAGGCTCCAAATGTTTGCGCAGTTAGTTTTTGGTTGAAGTCATTTCGAGAAAAAAAAAGTAATGCTTTTGACGTTGGTTCTGGAACGCGGCACGACGAACGACCCCCCGAACATCACAGTGCCTTCACCAAAGTGATCGGTTACAGTTATAAGCAGCAACAGAGGTTAAATCAAAACGTATTGACTATGCAGAAGGTTCAGTTCATTCCAATGAGCGAGTTATCATGCTCTCCTTTGCCCACAAGTTGACACAACTAGCATAGCCAACTTGCTTACACAACATAGCCGCCGGCGCTGAAGGGGCTATACATAGTATGAAACTGTATGGTCGCAGGTCAGCTACTTCATGGTCACATGAGCACTGAATCGATGTTTATCCAGTAGTGTATGTATACTGCCCTTGAGACGCCCGCGAAAAAGGGCAGTTTCTGTACCCACTCGTGATGTAGAACGAAACACCTTGCGTGAGACGCCACCGCGCGACAAGAGACGCAGAGGGGTCATTCCGCGCGCCGCACTGTAGAAGAAGAAGATATATCTACGAGCGTCGGGTTTTGTGTTGTCGACACTCGCAGCGCATTGCTGAAACACAAAGGCGTAACAACTGTGGTAGTTGTTAGTTCACGCTTGTCCTGTGTATACCTGCGCGTCCTTTTCGAGCGTCCTTCTTTGTGCTTCCGCGGGAAACTGCAAGTATCGAGCTGCTCGTCGATCTTCGAGTGAGCATTCATTGCTTCACCCTTGCGGCGAAACCATGACTTTTATTTCATTGGCGCCAGGATGCCCTACTGCATAAGTTAAATAAAGAGGAACAGTTCGATTTTCTGGATAAAAATTGGGGGGACCCTTAAGCTTCGCCTTTAAGAGTTGAACGCGATAGCGATATCCCGTCCCTACTGCGTACTTCAATCACTTAGTGCATACTATGTAATGGGTAATATGGTTTAAACCAGGAGAAATTATGCGCGGCAAATGTGGGAAATGTTTTCGAACTTGCTATGCACCCACTACGTGGTGTTAAGGGAATACGCGCAGTAAGGTGTGTGCCGTTTGTAATGGGTGGCTGGCTTTAAACTATGGAATCGTTATGATAGTCGCATATTCTGACGCCCCGATGGCAATTTACGCTTGTACCACGCAATATTCCTGGGATATTACATGTTATATTGCGACGCCTATATAAAGGACGCTAGCGTTTGCGAAGCATGCAAGTTATTTTCACTGCATTTCCAAGCAGAGGAAGTTATTTTCACAGTATATCCAAGCAGAGGCATGGCTGTGTGGTAGAAAACCTGCTTGCCACGCAGACGACCCGGGTTCGATCCTCACTCGGACCCGAAAACTTTTATTATTTATTTTATTTGCATCTTTCTCGATTTTTCGGTCACGGACAAGATGATGATTTTTCGCTCACAACCAACGACGCCGACACCGACGCCGACGCCGACACCGGAATTTCTGCGAAACGAGCTCTTTAACGCTGTCGCGTTAAAATCCAGGAGCTGCCGGTGGAAAAGGTGGAAATCCAGCGCATCAAGTCGGGTGGTCGACATGGGTGGTAGCTAAGGCCGCGTAGGTGGTGGGTGCTGGCCTTGTGAAGGCCCGGACAGGTCCCCAGTACGTGATACCTTCTGCGTTGCCCCAGCAAGGCAGAAGGTATCACTTCCCCAAAGGAGACGGCCTCTTGTTCAGTACGACATATTTTTCTGCTTATGCTCCTGGTGTTCGCTCATTCCTCTAATTTACACTAAATAGCTATCACGAAGCAATCGAAGCTTATGCATTACAGTTGCAATTTGTGGAACATGTTCTGGGCACTATCCCAGCTCTGAGCTGGAAAAATGTTATTGAAGTCCTGCAAAGACTTCAATAATATTTTAATAATAATTAGAGCGCCTTGGGTTCTCACGCTGGGACCGGGAGGCCAAGCCTGGCGGCCGCGTACGGCAAATCATATGGTGCACGATTAAGTGCACCCAAGAAAATTTATGAATTAATCATAAGCTGACAAATAAAAAAAATTTGGGAAGTTTGCACGAAGTCGCGCAAAACTTGGTACAGCGAAGCACGGGCCCGTCGCCGCTCTTACTCCCCGTCAACCGACACGTCTAGCTTCGAGATGCGCAGCTTCCTCCCCGAGAGTACGCACTTTCTTAGGACGCCCCCCCGCCTGTCTCGGCACAATTGGGCACAGCCAAGCTATGCACTGTAGAGCGGAGGTTGCGCGCGATGTCTCCGTCGGTGTGCGTGGCTTCGCTACTACGCATGCGCGGCTTCGCCAGGTGGTTCGGTATCTGGTCGCTAGACGACGCGATGCTTTCTTCCCCTTTTTATGTTTTTTTCTTCCTCTATTTCTTTATCTCTCTTTCGTTAATCTTTTATCTTTCTGCATTTCTTTCTCTCTACTTCATTCTTTCTGTGCTATGCTTTACTCTCTCTCCCCTCCTCCTTGACAACACATCTCTCCTCCTCACGCTCGCTTTCCCTTTCCCACCCCCTTGCTACGCTATACTATACAAGGCTATGTTACGCTGTTAGCGTGCCTGGATAGCCGAGTGGTTAGGACGATCACCTTCGGATCGAGGATACGCGGGTTTCGAATCCGGCCTCGTGAATAACTTTCTTTCGGCAAGAATTTCTCTTTCTCTATATCTTTCTGTCTCTTTTTTTTCCTTCCTTCTCTTTCTCTGTACTCATTCTCTCAGCCATCAGGGTTATTACAGGCTACTCTGGACAAATCGGCGCACGTGTTCTGGGAACGAAAAGGATGAAGAAGAGGACAAAGAGGAAGACAGCACGTGCCGGTTCATGATGATGATAGTTTATATTCAAATTCTTCATTTTATGTCTTGTAGAGGTACAGCACGTGCAAATTGGGCCAGGAAGGACCAGCAACGCTCAAACATGTTGTGGGAGTGTAGTATAATTATCAGAATGATGGCAGTTACTCCAGAGACCCTGTCGTCGAGGTGGGCCACCGCTCTGCGCAACTCAGACCTCGGCATCCAAACGTGGGCAGTCCAGCAAACCCGTGAGGCGGCGTTGAGGCAAGGCCTTGACGTTCCCCCCGTGGGAGACCTAAGCCCGGGTCGCGTTAAAACTTGCCGGACGTTTAATAAAGCTGTATCCATCCATCCATGTAGAGGTACAGACAGTGGAGGCGAAGAAAAAGCTGTCAAACAGCTTGAGGTCTCGACAGTCATTTTACGCCGAGCTAGAACGGTTTCACTGTTGAAATTGCTTTTATGATCATAACTTGCGCTTTTACGCTGATGGAAGTTACGCTGATATCGTATGAGTAATAGGAGTGAATGATCCATATGGCCCGATTATGGGATATCTCAAGGGCATTTGTGAGGAAAATCTCGCGAGGATTCAAACGGCCGATCTGCATTATGGTTTGGGTGTATTAGTGTCTCGTAAGCTAATAGTACCTTTAGCTAATAAATAAAATAATAGGTAATAGTGGTAAGCTAAGAGTGTTTTTTTTTAAGTAACGTTGTAAGAACCCAAGTGATCTGTTAGCTGATGAAATCACTTTAATCATACGCACACGCCAGTCGATCATCATTTGAGACTCAGCAAGTGCATATAATTTTCTACTGTCTTAATTTGCTATAAAGTAATTTTGTACTGGAATACCAAAGTGCTACAACAGTGAGAAAACGGCATTAAAAAACGATTAAAATACGCTGACAATAATTTTGGTTTGTTTGCTTAAGCCCTTCTGAAAAGTGATTTTGTCATTGTTAGTAAGCGAGTGATACGTGACACAATCATCAGCGAACATGTAGATTCTGCACGACACGTTTAGTGATAGAACATCGCACATTTTATAAATAGGAAAAGGTCCAATACAGAGCACTGAGGGACGCCTGAGGCTACGGGGAGTGGCTCAGAAGTATTTTTTATTGATGCACTGTTCAATTCACAATGTGGACTCGCACCTCAATGCAAAAGGGAATAAAATAGTTGTTTTCCTTTTATTTCCGAAAAAAAAATCTTTTTTCCACGGCACCGTATCGTCAGCGGTTCTAAGAGCAAGCAGCATTGATTTGAGTGTAGTAATACGAAGCTTCTAGGTTCCGTGTTTCGAATAGGCCAGACGGTAAAATATGGCCCCACCTTCGTAGTGACGAGATATTCGCAGCTGCGTGCGGACACTGACAATACCAAATGAGTGTATACCTAGCCTCGAAAAGCGAGCAAGCGAAGCGCAGATGTGCACGTCACGTGGTCGATCATCGTCGGCGAAGACGTTCACGAGTCAATGGGCTGCACACGACCCACGCTCTCGACGTCTGTATCGGATACATCTTTGATCAATAGGAGATACCAGTAGTGCGAGTACCTTTCGTGTTCTTGTGTAAGCAACGTTGCGCCCGTGTCTCATCTCTCCAGTGCTTTACAATCACATACGGGTTACCAAGTGATACGCCTACACTCTAAAAAAAAAAAAACGAGCCCTGACTATAGCCACATGTATGACTCTCCATTTGAAGAGATACATGAACTCTCTTTAGAGAACATTATACTCTCGTCAAAGAGTCGTGCGACCCAAAAGAGAGTTCACGAGTCTGTTTGTAGACAGTTGTACAGGTGAAATTCAGGACTGAACGAAAACAGTGCACCGTGGATAAAGCGAAGCATTGACTACCGTTATCTCTATACGCAGGGTTCCATTTTCAGGACTATTGAAAACGCAACGTAGCGTACTTGCGCTTGGCGTTGACGCATGTCGTTAGCCAAATCACAAGGAACTAGAATTCGTTCACTAAAGCAAATACGAAGAAAAGAACACCCCTCACTTCTTGGACCCTTCTCAGCAGATTCACAATTACACACGTTTCAAGAATTCAGGCTGTCCCATTACAACACTTGACTCGCGTCCATCGGAATCTTGTCGCGTCAGGGAATGCCCAGGTGTTTCTTGATCGACTGTATCCTCTCGAAGGGGTCCTTCATGCAGGTTCCGCTGAAGTCGCCCAAGTGGCTGTTGTGCAGAAGCAACGACATACCACTTCGCAACTTGCTCAACTTTCTCAGGTCATCCAACTGTTCAGAGGAGAGTGAAAAAAAGGAAGCGTGTCCGTAAGTGTATCCGCTATGATGCAACAAAATGGCCAACACAAATGACAAATTAACTTTTGGAGCCTCTGGAGCGAAAACCACAACATAATTACGAGGCAGACCCTAGTAACGTCCTAGTGAATTCTCGACCAACGTTGATGGTACTTGGTACTCTTCGACGTGAACCTGTGTATGTGTGCAATGGTCGTCCTCACAATTCATTTTATTGCAATGCCGTTTATGGCATAATCATTTGTGTATAGTATACTACACTCCAAACGTGGTAATCAATAGATGTGATTTTCCGCACCGGTAGTAAGGATTATCAGGTTTAGAATGTATACACTCTAAACTAATGTAACCTTTACTTTATAGGTGCACAAAATCACGTTTCTCCGTTGCCATGCTTGTAGTGTGAGCAAGCCTGCATTATACACATAGGCGTGCACACGAGGAGGGCAGAGGGGGCGGCCGCCCCCCCCCCAAGTTACCTAAGAAAGGGGGGGGGGGGGGCCTATACATTGACTTAATAGGAGAGGGGGGCGCTGCAACGAACCTTCGCCCCCCCCCCCCCCCTGAAGGGGAACCCTGCGCACGCTTATGATTATACAGTAATACAAACCCTATGTAGCGCATTTCCTTTGTTGCTCACAAGGTGGGTAATACTATGGGCAACATAGGCCCACAACTAGGCCTACGTTGGCCTATGTTGGCCGTTTTAGCGCAGGGAAGCATGAGGACGCGAGAAAAAACGCAGGGACACAGCGCAACATGATAAGCACTACCAAACAGCCCACAAGTCGGTTTTATTAAATTGTTTACTCGCAGGTATCCGTTGTCAACTATCCAATGATGGTTCGAGGAATGGATAGTAGCGACACTTCTGCTTAATCTTGGAAAATAGCGCCTTCCTTTAATAGATATGATCTCATTTATTCCGATCTGCTTGTCTGTTCACGCGAGGAACTTCACACTGTGTATTTGAATAGCTTGCCATGAGTTGACGTATGTGCATGCATTGCCGTTTCGTGTACTATTTATAGATTCCTTTGTGTACGTGTCTCCGTTTCCAATTGTATATGCTTCAGCACTGCCTCTCTGCTGAACATACGTTTTGTAGATTCGTCAAGACGCCCTAGGCCGCTTTTATCGACAGCCCCTGCATCTGCGTTGTAAGACGGGAAAATAATATTGAACTGAATTGACTGAACTGAATTGTCGTGACAAGGCGTTTGGCCTTGCAACTAAGCCAATGTCAATTCCTTCCACTTCCTCCTCTGACCTGCGTCGTCATAGCAACGGACATGCGCAGTGTCGGTTTCTTCTTTCCCGCGCACTCCTCTCCGTCGGTCGGCCAGAGCCGCGAGCCGGCACGCGTGCGCACCTCGAGGCAACTGCTGTCGCGAGACTCCCGCACCGGCAGCGTAAAAGTGTGGACAGCGTGTCGCGGCTCGCCTCGCGGAACACCACCGCCGCGACGTGCTTTCCACGGTAGTTGCTGTCATTCTTCGACAAGTTTGGTTTACCGACATTCAACCACGCCATTTTGGGGGGGGTCCATATGCACCAAAATACCTTAACCCTTCACTGCTGAGTGTCGCGAATTCGCGACGTACCGAAAAACTCCGAGTAAGCAAGTCACGAAATGCGTGCCGCCTTTTAATGCCAGCTGTCAAGTACTCACGGGGAATGTAGCTTTCAGCATGAAAAAAAATTTCTAGCGCCGTCGCGTGTAAGGTATTCTATGCTAAAGCCAGGTGTTCTGTAGCTGATGGCGGAGAGCGCGAAGCACGTGCAACAGCTCGCACTTCTTCCGTTCTTTCTCGCCTGAATAACGTAAGTTCAATCTTCTATCATTCTTTTTTTATTTGAACGGCTGCGGTGCTCCTCAGGACTATCTTAATAAAGTTCATTGTCTGTCTGGTGTGTACGCACTCAAGAGGGGGGCACAACGACATGTTACGTAGTTCTGAAGTACGTTTTTTGTTCGAAGATCCCCGTTTCTGTGGCATGTCGCGAATTTGCGACCGGCCCTAACGTATGCATTACAGATGCATTTTTAGATAATTTAACTGCGGAATCAATTAAAGGGTGCTATTTAAAGCTGGAAAATGAAAATTATTTTATTTTCTTCGGCGGTTTCATAATTAAGACATTAAAGGGTTAAAGGGACACTAAAGAGCAAAACGATTCTTTTCGTATTCGTAAATTACTCTTTCACAGTACGTAAATCACCACGCCAACCGCGGGAAGACACCTGGTACGCGTGAAAACGAGCAAAAACAACACGCTGGTGGCGACGCCACCTTCAAATTGTCGCACCAATCACCATGACGTCATAGATTGTGAGGGTGTCTACCAGGGCCTATGTGGTTCCCAATCAGTAAAAATTAAATAGAATGGGCTCTGAGGGGGGCCAGAGGATCAGCATACCAAGTTTCAATGAATTTAGTTGAGCCAATGTCGTCAAAGTTCAAATCCGTGATGTCACGCGCTAAGATTTTCGGCGCGAAATTTAAAAGGGAAACTGATTTTCTCCTTTATGAGTATTCATATGATGGTAAAATTAAGGGCAATAGTGTTTTCAGAGTTGGATTAATCAATATAAATCGATTCATTGTATCACTTTAGTCTCCCTTGAAGCCCGAACTGTTCGCCAGAAAATATTCCAACCAATCCGGCTCGGGGACATACTTGTAGCGAATGACTTGTAGCGAATGCGAACGGCCAGCGACAAACAAAGCTTACGGAACTAAAAGCTCGATAGGGAAACAAAACAGCGAATACGTGCTTTAAGTTCAGCGCCGCCACTTACGAAAACTCACCTTAGTGGAAAAAGTGACTTCGTTATCCCACATAAACACTACTTTCAGGTCGTCCTTGAGCACGCCAATAAATAGGCCCGCTGGTATTTGCTCCGTCAACCCCTCTGTCTCGCAATCCTGACGAGGCAACAAGAGCACGCGCAAACATCGTTATGCACCTGAAACATCGGAACTCAGAGAAACGATTTCTGTTAGACAGAAGGATACAAAACCAATACACAATGAAAACTGAGGAAGTAATAGAGTAGCCTAACTTCCTTTATTCATTACAAATATATTTTATGAAACAAACAGACATGAGTATGGAGGAACGCACAACGTCCCGTATAGATAGCTTGCACGTGACGTCACGTGACATGACGGCACGTGACGTAGCTTCTGAATGAACTGGTGCTTCCACGATGGCGGTTTTGATGACAAACGAAATGCGTCAATGTGACCACAACGTGGCGGGAGCGTCTCTGTGCATGAATAACGAAAGAACTTGCGTGTGATGTTTTTGATAGCATCAATGTGACATCGCAAACGTCGCGTCTCCACATGCCGGTGCTCCGACATGGTGGTTTCAGTGTAGTCAGTACAAGCCATCTAAAGGTGGGAGTCGAACCCATGCCTTCGCACCGCGCGTGCGCTGCTCTTAGCAGTTCAGTTAAGTTCAGTTCAGCTCTTTATTTCAGACAAGAATGTCTCGGATATTACGGCAAAAGGCAGATGTGCTGTGCCTGGCGGGACCCTAGCACCCCAGTGCACACACTCAGAGTTTGGACAAACAGACATAACGTTGTGCCTTATTAATACAATCAAAACGCAGTTTCATACAAGGTGAACAGAAAGCATAGTTGTACAACAATAAAGTCATGAAAAAACAAATAACGAAACCTAAGGAACACATAAGTATTGCGTGCACAAGTTATTAATCTGAACGTGAACAATGAACGAATTGACGTCCATTGACCCCGACAGCGATTTCTGCGATTGAGGCTGCATAGAACGTAGATTTCGCAAATTCAGTGGAACTGTGTTGACTCGTAAGGATGAAGCCCATTGTGGTGTGGCTGGCTTGCATATGCTCAGCGATGAAAAACTTTAAAATCAAAGTAGACTATTTTGTACGTGTCGTCTGACACTGGTGTGTGGAGCACGTTAACGCTGCATACCAAGGAAACGAAAAAAAAAACTAGCAGTTGTTCCGTGAACGAATACAACCGATGAGCGAAGCTCCTTAGAAATGAGACGCACGCGGCGTTCGGCGCACGCGGCGTTTCATTGTCCAGGCAACGGACCAACCACTGGGCGGACGACAGGATGAAGCGATGGTTTTCGCGCGTTCTCCGGTTTGAAGGGAGAGGGCAGATTCGAAGGGAGACTAATGTGCCTCCGTTTCGCATGCGTTCGTATTCTCGCGCTTTTGCGCATCGTGCAGACGCCATCCGCGTTCCAGCGCTCATAAAGCTAATTTATCCTCCCGCGTGAGGGGGAGACGCCACAGCTGGCACTTTGCCAGGGAGCTTCAACGGCGACGGCGGGGTGTCGGCCTAAGGAGCTTCGCTCCTAAAAATGTCCTTTTTGCGATGCCTTAAGGTACTGTCAGTACTCCTTTAACGTTACACCTATCATTCTCCGCTCTCACCACATGCTACGTATTACTTCTTCGCGATACTTATTTTTATTTTTTATTTTATTTTTTTTGCAATCTGCCCTATGCGTCAGTACCGGCAGAATGCAATGACTGCACACTTTTCGCTCTAAGGACACCCGTAAGCTGTCTGGCATAATCTGGAATTGCGTGCCGTACGCACTCCAGCCATTCCTTATTCTTCAGTGAATTATCTTTCCACGAGCACGCCCACCTGCTAGTAATTGCCCGTCTTTACACACAATGGACATTTCTTCGCCACTGTTAGTAATCGACCCGCAGCATCAGAAACAATGAACACAGAAGATAATGACAGCGCGAAAAATGAAGGATGGACAAGCGAGGGGGGCCACAGCGCTTGTCCATCGTTCATTTTTAGCGCTGTCATTATCTTCTGCGATGGAGTACCAACCAGCCCAAACTTTCACGCGAACACAAAAGGTTGAAGTGTTCGACTCTGGAGACGGTGGTACCATCGGTATTAGGACATCAGATTTTGACATATCTTACTCGTGGTCGTCAGTTTTATACGTGTCAGTGACGAACCTCATCGAGCGCTTTCAGTTTGGCTGTTCAAAGGGCCATCTGCACAATATACACTTTGATAAATGGTCCTGAAAAGAAAATACGTAGGGAAAGGCAGAAGCAGAAGAAATGGACATCGGCATCGCTTGCCCACCCAAGTCCAGATGGTGCTGGCAACTGCTTCAACCCAGAATTTTGCCGAGCTCCCAACATTGGCCGACAAGGTTATGGAAGTTGCCAATCCATTTCCAGTGGTTGCAGCTGCAATTCCGGCTTCAGCATCGCAGGCCGTCAGCCCTCTACTGACAAAGCGGTCCGAGCCGGCGTCGACATCATTTCCTGTCGCTGAGTTATGCGATAGACTGGAGAAGCTTCTCGTTGCCACCGCTTAGGAGCGTTTCTCCTTCTTCACGTCGACGTCGCCGTTCCCCATCTAATCGACGCTGCCCATCCATCGAGAGCCAGCGCAACGGTCACGCACAGCAGTCTGACACCTGCTGGTATCACCGCCGTTTTGGTGCCCGCGCACGTCGCTGCCTCCTCCCTTGCGCCTGGTCGGAAAACCGTCCGGCCGACCGCTAGCGGCGACGAGCGGTCACGGGCCCACAGCATGTCGCCTCTTCTATGTCAACGATCAGGTCACTGGGAAACGCTTTCTAATCGACACAGGCGCACAGGTCAGCATTCTAGCTGCTACACGTATGGATCGCGCCTCTACTCCAATGCTGTTCTTGCAAGCTGTGTATGGAACGCGGATTCCAGTATTTCGACAACGGTCGCTCACACTCAACCTGGGACTACGAAGACCATTTCGCTGGCTGTTCATGGTCTCCGACGTTCCTTCTATTATCGGTGCTAATTTCCCCACCGACCATGGCCTCATCGTCGACGTCAAGCGACAACGTGTCCTAGACGCGACAACTTACCTCTCTGTGAAAGCCATTGCTGCGCCGGAAACCACAGATTTAGCTCTCTCTTGTGCTACGGTCTCCAATGAACCCTTCGCGGCTTTGCTACGAGAATTCCCCTGATATCACCGCACCGCCTAATTGGAAAAAAAACCATTGTGCCCCGACGTACAGTCGTCAGCAAGCTTAACTCGAACGCTCAGCAGCGTGGCCTGGACTGGTTTGACTGATGCCAGCCGCGATGCGCCGGGCGCTGTTGCCGAGATAATATCTCGGCACGCTTGGATAGTATGTCGGAATGCATTGGTAACATCTCGGCAACAGAACTCAAAGATGCACGGGCGCTTGCGTCCATCAATCCGTTTCAGGAAACGCTGCGGAGCGTTCCAGTTAAGCTTGCTGACGACTGTACGTATCACCGCCTACGCGCTACGTGCACGCGTAGGCAGGATAACCGCTGGTCATTAAGGGTAACAGACTGGATTCCAAGCAGGGTTGCCGTTGTGTGGACATGAAAAGGCGCCAAGAACTCACGCCAAAAGTAACCAAAGTAGCCATGTCATTTGATATTATATATATATATGTATATATATATATATATATATATATATATATATATATATATATATATATATATATATATATATATATATATATATATATATCGCCAAATTTCTAGCCACATGGAACAGAAGTGGTATTATCAACATAGTCTTTACTATTGATGAATAAATAAAACCATTTTGATATGGTTTAATAAATAAATAAAACCACAAGTTTTAAAAAGAGCCACGGCGCCAACTGGAAATTTTCGTCGCCAACGGGGTCCAAAAGTAGCCAATTTGGCGCAATGTAGCCACCAACGGCAACCCTGATTCCAAGAGCAGGCAAACGCGTGAGGCGGAGACAGAAAATTAGGTGGGCGGATGAGATTACGAAGTTTGTTGGTATAACGTGGCAGCAGCAAGCGCACGACCGGGGTTATGGCGGAACATGGGAGAGGCCTTTGCCCCGCAGTGGGCGTAGTGAGGAAAAAGACGAATGTCCGTGAAAAGGAAGTACGTAGAGAAAGGCCGAAGCAGCTGCTCACCACGACGTCGGCGTTGGTGACGTAACCGACCGTGCACTTGGCGTAGACCGACTTGTCGGGATGTTCTTGGACTGTCTCGAATTGGTACACCATGGTGCCCATCTCGAACGAGAGGCCCAGCTTGATGTTCGATCGGCCGTATTGGACGTCCGCGGATACCAGCGTTGCTTGACGTTTCTGCGTGATCGACGTCAAATATCATGAGACTATACAAAAGTCGAACCTCGGTATAAGGAAGTAGTATCCGAACTCTAAATTAGTTCTTTATATCCGATATTCATTTGTTGTAGCAGACATTGCAAATAAGTTCTGCGGAAAACCCGCAAGGTGGCGGAAGGGTTAATAAAGGGAAAGTAGACAACCACCCATTTGTAGCACAAAGCCACAAGGAAATCCATACGGATTTCTCAGAAAGAAAGCTTCTTAGTTGCCGAAAAATTCGTCCTGGTCCGGGGTTCGAACCCGGGACCAACGCCTTTCGGGGCGGTCGCTCTACCAATTGAGCTAACCAGGAAGCTAGCAATTGGCAGCGCGAGGGCGAATTCATCGACAACTCGAAGCACATGGACACAAGTATTGCAAATAAGTTCTGCGGAAAACCCGCAAGGTGGCGGAAGGGTTAATAAAGGGAATAATAAGGGTTAATAAAGGAAGGGTTAATAAAGGGCGTTGGTCCCGGGTTCGAACCCCGGACCAGGACGAATTTTTCGGCAACTAAGAAGCTTTCTTTCTGAGAAATCCGTATGGATTTCCTTGTGGCTTTGTGCTACAAATGGGTGGTTGTCTACTTTCCCTTTATGTAGCAGACATAAAAAAACGGTTCTAAAAAATCGGCAGTCTGGCTCGCGCGAGAATTCTTGATGCAAAAAAAAAACCCTTATTCTACGCTTCAAACCCACAATAAACATGATAATCATCACCTGCCTCCACGTGGAATTTCGAACTTCGATTCACACGGTGGCGCAACTAGTGAAATGTTTTTTTTTTTCTTTTTGCCCTGGGTGACCAAAGGTACCGCAAGATTATGCAACAATCTTTTTTAATGTAATTCTGAGTTGTCTTTTTAATCATTATTTAGCTTTTTATGCCACCAGTATAATTTTAGAGCCTCACTCGAACCAAATATTTCATCGTTACATCCGATATCACGGTGGCTTTAACGTTTTTGGTTTCATTCAGCTGTCCGTGATTGTAAGCTTAAAATTCCTATAACATTGAGAGTCAGTGCAACGCAACACTGATATGTAATGTCTGTTTCAATTGATACTATAACGGCCAAATTGTTTTTAATTCCCCAGAGCTCTAAGCTAACATTGCATAACTATACGAAACGAAAACTAAAACGCCAATCACATTTCCGTGTTTGAAGATATTCCCGACTGTACTTTAAGACAGCAGGACAGAAACGGCAACTACACGAGAAAATGAAAAAAAAGGAGCGCTCAACTAAAAGCCCAAGTTTTATTGCTGATGAAGCAACCTAATGAAGTACAAATAAGGTTGTCTCGCTACTTGATGCGCAGTTGTCACAGATTGTGGCGCAAAAAGTGTAAGCTTAAAGAAAACGGTCAGAGGAAGCGCCAACTCACCGGACAATTTAATTTCATCCAAACTCATTGCCTTAAGTTCTCGAGGCATTGAATCACAACTTTGTCTGCAGATGCTTATGGTCTACATATGCGGCACACAGCCATGCGAGTCACCCTCAGTGTAGAGCTAAAGCCGAATTCACGAAACTCTTCGGGTTGTACGTCCCGAAACCACGATATGATTATGAGGGACGCCGTAGCAGAGGTCCCGGGAAATTTTGACCATCTGGTGTTGTTTAACGTGTACCTGAATAGAAGTTGGTCAGGGAACAAACGGGGGTTAAGGATGTCATAATTGAAATCAAGAAGAAGAAATGGACATGGGCCGGGCACGTAGCACGTAGGCAGGATAATTCCGCTGGTCATTAAGGGTAACTGACTGGATTCCAAGAGAAGGCAAACGCGTGAGGGGGGAGACGGAAAATTAGGTGGGCAGCTGAGATTAAGAAGTTTGCAGGTATAACGTGGCAGCAGAAAGCACAGGACCGGGTTGATTGGCGGAACGTGGGAGAGGCCTTTGCCCTGTAGTGGGCGTATTCAGGCTGATGATGATGATGATGATGATGATGATGATGATGAATAGAAGTATACGGGCCTATAGCATGTCGCATCCGTCTAAAATGCGGCCGCCGCGGCCGGGATTCGCACCCGCGACGTTCGGGCCACCAGTCGAGCACCATAACCACTAGACACCACCGTGGCGGGTCTCTTTCGTAAGGGCGTTTTCGCATTGATCAGCTGGTTTCGCTAATGATATTCGCCTCATCGTGAATGGTTGAAGTATCCTCTCACGAAAAATTTTAGAGTAAGATGTTTTTCGGAATACGGGCCCTGTTTCATTCTTAATCGAGGTTCACTCAATCAATCAATCAATCAATCAGTCAATCAATCAATCAGTCAACTTTTATTCCTCATTGAGAAATACGGGGTTAACGGAAGGGTTAGCCATGTTCACTTGCTGTACCATTAGTGCACCGGCCCGTTGGGCTGATGTGTGCTTTGGCCAGCGGGCACATCTCTGAGATATCGTATTTACACGATTGTGGCTCGACCCATTTTATATGAATTCGAAATCCGAATTTGGGGGGTCGATTTGCAATCGAAACCGAAACAAAGAAGAAATTATGCCCTCTGTGGCATGGTTACGGCATTATGTTTACATCCCAGCTCTACCTCTAACATATACCGTAATTGCTTGTGTATAACCAGCACCCGCAGCAACGATTCGCGGGAAACTTTCTAAATAAAAAATTACACCATCTTCCGCTAAAGGGAACCATGTGTAGATGTGAAGCAGCGGGCGCTAACGCTTACACTGGCGGCGGCGTTGACGCTGGCGCTCATCGCAGCGTTGCGCAGGAGAGAAAACTGGGGAGGCGCAAAGCACGCAGCGATGCAGCAGTGTTTCCTACTGGAACATGCCAATCGCTGCTAATGGGCAATGAGAGACAGAATACTCCGACTGGACACAGAGACCCGCAGTCCGCTTTTAGTTAACGCGCACGCTGCGAATTTTTATTGTTCAACAACGCACAGGAAAAATCTCCTACCGGCACCACCTTGCAGGTCAAAATCCAGTGCCATATATACGGGCTGGCCAGTGAACGGTTGTGTAGCGCGAGCAGTCGGTTTTTTCAACCAAGAAACTCGCTAGCAGACGCTGCCTGCGTCGGCGTCGCGAGGCGAGAGAGGGGGGGAGCGTAGGAGAGGAGAGAGAGGGGGGGGACGCGCATGCGCAGTGGGAGTGTGGACGCCGCGGGCAGGGATGCCTAGAGGAGAGAGGGGGGAGCGTAGGAGAGGAGAGAGAGGGGGGGGACGCGCATGCGCAGTGGGAGTGTGGACGCCGCGGGCAGGGATGCCTAGAGGAGAGAGGAGGGAGCGTAGGAGGGGAGAGAGGAGGGGAGGCGCATGCGCAGTGATGGTGTGGTTGCCGCGGGGACGGATGCCTAGAGGAGAGAGAGGGGGGATAGGAGGTTTTTTTTTAAATTTTTTTTTGAATGCGCATGCGCAGTAAGGGAGGCCACGCGGCACACCACCACCACCACCACCACCGGATTAAGCTTCGCCATAAGATGCTTCACATCTAAAATGATCTCCGCGTATTGCCGCGAAGCTAGCTTTTTTGCATAGCTTTAAAACACTGCCGTGAAGCCATCTTTCCACACCAAAAGTCGCGGGGTTTTTTTTTCTTTTCTTTTCTTTTTTTCGTGTGGTTTAAAGCGGGTCCGTCTACATTCGAGTCCACTTACAATTGTGTAAATACGGTAAGTCACACACCATGCCTGCAGTGCAGAACAGACAAGGTCTCGCATCTTTGTTCTCACACGCCAACCCGACTTCTTGTATCAAGAAGACAATATTTGACAACTTATTTCGTGGTGCCTCAAAGACACATCTTGGTCCATACCCTAAAAACAGCTGACGACCAGAAATGATGTGATTGTGGCGCTCTAGGAGGCGGAACCCCACCGTAAAAAGAAATGAGACAAACAAAAGAAAGAACGTCCATCTTACAGTGCTGAATGAGAGTGCATGGAATGTAACTGCGCTTGAAACAGGTACAGACGGAAGCACACTTGTCTGGAGCGACGGAGTGCGTGGCTGTGTACGCTGTTGTTGCCCGCAGCTGCTACCTCACGTTGCCTGCAAGCTTCTATTCATGCTTGAATTATAGCAAAATGACCTAGCATGCAGTATGGCTAGGTTAGGTATCGTTATGGCGTCGGCCTTGGCATATTTCTGCCGGAAACGGCAGCAGAAGCGGCCGGCTGGGCGCTGTAGACAAGTGTGATTCCGCCTGCACACAAGTTAATAACATACAGCGCGCACTTACTGATATCATAACAAAGAAAATGCCCCCCCTTCGTGAAATGAAAAGCACAGAGATATCTGGGGTCATTTTTTTAAGCATTGACATCATGTTTTTTTTTTCTTTTTTTAAGAATGCGAAGCATTGCTACTAGGCGATTACGATCTCCGGTACATGGTAGGCAAATGGCCTACTCCTGGTGGCTGGTGTCAGTGCCAGTAAATAGTTTAAAATACGGTTTTCACTGCCCAACGGGCCTCGAAAAACTATATTAAGCTGCACTCACCAGGCTGGGGAACGCCGCCGACTGCGCATCGGCAACATCGGGCAGCCTCGCAGCATCGAACACTGCGGGCGGGACCGCGATGCAGTTGTCACCACTCTGCTGCGATCCCATGGAGCTCAGCGCGAACACCGTGTCTGCCTTGGTCTTCCTGCGATTGGACGAGAAGACGCAGCGGAGTGTTTTATCAGGGGGACACCACAGTTATGCGCTGAAGCAGTTTGATCGTATTTGTCTTCAGTATAGATACTCCAATCCCATGTAGGGAATTTAGCAGGGCGGGAAGTACAATCGTGGGTACTACAAGCGAAAAAGCTTGGCAGGTATACAACAATTAGGAAAACATAATCAAATATGGAAGTAAGATACAAGTAGGAACACAAAGTTAGGTGTTTCAAGCATAGTTGTACAATATATAACGCTCGAAAGACTGTTACAAAAATAAGACACAAGAAAACAAGAAACCGATTTGGGGGATCGTCACAGATGTAGCACGGCTATTTAAAAGAGACAATTATAAGATTTACTGAAATTAAGCAACATGTCAACATTAACTGCGAACAACGGCAAAAACCAAAAATTCAGTGAGCTGTTGGAGAAATGTGGCTGACATTTCAAGAAATGCTTTTAGGACAAGATAAGTTTTACTGTTCCCGTCTCTTGATAGTCCTCTGCATCCTATAAGTTATAAACTGGTGGCTTATAAATCATTAGACTTACAAACACCGAGGCTAATTAAGCAGTCAAATCTTCTATGTTTATTAGAAAAGGCAACGAGGAATGAAACATTTATTATCGTACGGTGGTCGGGCCCTCTAGTCTGAGGCTTCCTATGGCCTATGTCATGTTGTCACTGCCATGTCTGAAAGCCGTCCTGGTAAACTGGATTGGCGTTGAGCACGACGGCCAGTCTTTTTGCCATGGGTTCGATTTATTGGACATAATGACTTTAAGATTGGGGCTGTGTTTGCAGTATCTCATTGTGCTGAACGTACCTCCTGTCCGATCGCATTGCGAGCTTTTTTGATGCAGAACAAATTCTCAGGTAACGTTCTCGTGAAAGAACGAGGACAAAAAGGCCGTTTGAAAACAGCAATGCAAGAAAATAACTCACCAACGGCAACACACGAAATTCAAGATAAAGTAATGCGTAGATTGAAATGGAATATAAAAGGAAAGTTATTGCGAACCTGGCATTTGATAAAACTAAAAAAGTTGTTATACAATATAAGTGCGAGAAAATTGTCTTTCTCTTTACCACCCCCTAAATAATCTGGAACCATCGTCTGCAAAGCAACGTTGCTTAAATTATGTATTCGATTCAGCAAACGGGAACCAAATCCAAAACGCTACAGCGTTGATCCTAAGAGCAAATTACAGTCACCCATGTTGCCGGGCACATATTTGCGATCAAGGCCGACAACCGATTAATATTGTAACGGGCTGAAGAGGACGACGAAGAAGACAGCAAAGAAGTCGACGTCGACAGACTCCACGAGCTGGGCGCCATCTTGTCAGACGCTGGATTTATTGTGTGTATATTTTGATATATTGTGAATGTCTTCTCCCCGCAACATCCTTGTTGGGGGGTGCTTAACAATGTTATCTTTTAAATCGCTTATGTTAGGTTAAGGGTTCCCTCACGTATACTGCCCCAAGTACTGCGTACTTACTCTATGGCTATTCTGAACTGGGTGCTGTACAAGTTCCACGCGTCCGGCTCGCTGTAGTCGGACAGGCCCATGGCGATCATCGTCTTTCTGGTCGCGTCGTTTCCTTGCAGTTCCTTGAATCTCTGCAAGAGACACATTCAAAACAACAAGGAAACCGCCATTTTCACCCGTAATTACACCGTCTCCGTAACATTTATTCTAAAGACTCGTACACACCAGTTTAAGGGAGTTGAACATGACTTGAACAGTCGAACAGTCATGAACAATTTGCATGACTCTAAGCTGTTCTTCACACCTTTGCAACACGGCTGCCGCAAGTATATTTCTTGGGAAACACAACTGCGATTTATACACTGACAGCTTGCATGTCTCGTTCGCTTCTGAATTTACAAAATACTTGAAATATCAGCGCGCAACTTAAACGGGGACTTAGGAAGACAAGGACATGCGCTTGCCCTTGCCTTTCTAAGCCCCTGTTTAAGTTAACGCGTTCGTATTTCGAGTATCGCAAAATCACCAACTCGCCCAATCAGCCATTGACTCGATTCACAAAATTACAAATCTGCTAGGAATAGCGTTGCTTCGTTGGCACAAACCTCGATCATCACGCATCATCACGATCAACGTACACATGAGATTATGGTCACTGATCAATCGTAAGCATGTGTGTACTTTACGTTTTCTATACATTTATGGATTTTTAAAATAAACTCTTTCAGTTGTAAGGCCAGCGCTTGTCCAGTCTCCCTCCTTCGCGCTTCGCCCGTTTGTGCGCTACCCATCAATGAAAATTACAGCACCTTAAGAAAAAGAAAGAGCAACACTTGGCAAAAATGAGCAAAGCTTACAAGTTAAACGATAAGACGATCTTACGACGCTGTTGCAAGAAAATGCGCCGGGAGTTTGGGTCGAAACGAGTTAGGGTTACTATCCACCGATAAATGCTTTCGGTAAATGTTCTTTTTCTTCGATAAATGCCACTGCGCTTTCATAACCTTAAGATGATTATGAAATTTCAAGCTGCGCATAGCTTTTGGTGTACTAAAGAAAGCAAATAAAAATTTGTATTCGCTTGCTTTTCTACACGTTAATATAGTTACATCGGATTCATCATGTGGTCCTTCTTTCCTGGCTTTTCTCGCTTTTTACCTTGCCAAAAGACCGATGGTGTTCTATTATTGTATGGTTGTTATGTCGCCGTTGCATGTATGAAACCTAAACTCATTAAGACTAGGTGACGTCATGTGCTAGTATCAACTCATTTCTTCACGCACTGCTGTACGAACGCGTATATGTTTTACATGTATCTGCTCAGAAAAAAATGTTCCTGCGTTTATTTTTATTTTGTTTGTTTTTTTGTTAGCCAGAACAATTCCTGTGTCTGCTGTCTGTCGGCTCTGCCCTTCAAGCCCAATGAGGCGTTGGCAGGCAAATTTTGTATTGTATCGATGCTATGTCAAGATGTTATTAAATTATTATTATTATTATTATTATTATTATTATTATTATTATTATTATTATGGTAATAAGTTTCAAATCTAACACTTGCTTTTCTATAACTAATGCCACTGATAATGAAACTAGTTGCATTTGTCATGAAGAGTTGTTCATTAATCTTACTTTGTTATTCGTCTTTTATTACTGGCTTTTGATTATTTTCATGCCAATTTTTTTTCAGTAGTATTACCATTACGTTAAATTGTATTGTTAAATTGTATGTTAAATTGTATTGTTGTTGTTAATCAAGCTCGTTAAGCATTGTTGACACGTTCGCATCTTTTGCTGTATTTTTTAGTAATTACCCCACTCATGTAGCCATAGTGGGTCTCCCTGTCAGTTTCTCTGAAACTTTGGGAGCTCCTGCTGTACTATTCTAACCATGTAACTGGACTGAATTATTTAATAAACTTGACTTGACATCATCATCAGATGGTTACATCTTGAGTGTACCAGGCATACTCACATCGATGACTAATCTCGCTCTTTCCACATCGGCGGCCACGTGCGTGGCGTCTGTCACCATATTAAGAAAGCCGTAATGCTTCACGTTCTGCTGACTCAGTGTCTCCAGCTCTTCTCGCAGTTTCGCATTGTCGAAATTCTCTGGAAACACGTATCTGAAATAAACAGAAGACATTTTATGCCTCATGAAAAGTGTCTCGCAGGAAATAACAAATTAGAAACGTGACAAAATCATCCGTGAGGGCTGCTTTTAGTTGTTTAACACTTCCAGTCATAGGTTATGTACATATGACTGGTTGGGATGTACTTCGTTTTGTATTTCCTACTGCTGCGTTTAACATAACAGATGTTTTAATTAGATGCAGTGACTTCATACATTGTATAACTGACACATTGTATAACATTGTATAATATTGTATCATCACTGTGTAACACTTTTGTGAAATTCATGCTTCAACATGTGCCTGAACTACCGAAGGCAAGTTGGGCCCTCGTCAGATGTATTGACACACCTTTAGCCCAATTTCCTCGGTATACAGTGTTCGCTGTACACTGGAATAAAAAATTTTTTATTTCATTTTAATAATAGTAAGATGTGGGGTTTTACGTCCCAAAACCACAATATCATTATGAGGGATGCCGTTTAGTGGAGGGCTCCGGCAATTTTGACCATCTGGTGTTCTTTAATGTGCACTGACATTGCACAGTGCGCGAGCTTTAGCGTTTCACCTGCATCTAAATGCGACCGCCGCGGCCGGAATCGACCCCGCAACCTTCGAGTCAACAGCAGAGCACCATAACCACTGTTCCACCACAGCGGACTTTTGTCACTTTTGTTTATGGGTGTCATTCATTGGCATTTCTGCATGCGAAAATAAGTAGGCGAGGTACGATTATAGGTACCAAGATATTCCGAAGGTCATCCAGTAAATGTCGAATTGCCGCACAAGTTTATTGCTGGGCTATCAGATAAACTCAACGACGGAGATCTATCTCCTGCGCAGAGAGAGAGAGAGAGCTCTTTACTGAAAGGGAGATAATCCAGCCGGCGTATACAAATTGCTGATTTGCGACTCTGCGTTGGGAAGGGGGGACTGAAAGACAGAAAAGAGAGAGAAAGAAAGACATAAACATGCTAAAATAGAATAGAAAATAAATGAAAACAGAGTGAGTGTTTTGGCTTTTGGACGGAGGTGTGCGCCCATAGAGTCTCTCATTTTGTGCATTCAAGGTGCAACTCAAGTTTGTCGAGCTCACCGATGCCATCTAAATATGTTATTAGAAGTTTCATCGCAGGCCTATGTTGCGCTCAACATTCGGTGGAACTTTTCCGGGTCCGAACGGCGCCTCAACCCGCCACGGTGGTCTAGTGGTTACGGTGCTAAACTGCTGACTCGCAGGTCGCGGGATCGAATCCCGGCCGCGGCGGCCGCATTTTCGATGGAGGCGAAAATGCTTGAGGCCCATGTGCTTAGATTTAGGCACACGTTAGGGAACCCCGGGTGGCCGAAATTTCCGGAGCACTCCACTACGGCGTCTCTCATAATCATGTCGTGGTTTTGGCACGTTAAATCCCAAAAATTATTATTATCAACAGCGCCTCCAGTACAGATCGCCAAAATCAAAACTGGCGGCCCTTGACCTCCGAAATAGTCCACCACACTACGATAGACAGTCTTGGAGGGGGGGGAGGTGCTGCATTCGTACCTGTCTCTTGGGGGGGAAACATTTCCAAGTTTCCGACACCAGATGTCACTCGTTCCGGTCCTGTCGTCGTGCTTTAGCCACCCAAAAACATGGCGCGCGCGCACTCGTCGAGGCCACAGCGCATGCGCAGAACCAACCCGGGAAAGGTCTATGGGGGGGGCCATGTTTTCATAAAAAGTGCTAAGATGGGTGTCTAGAAAATTTCAGGCCCCGTAAACATTTGCTGGAGGGGGTATTTTTTGAACTCCTCAAAACCAAGCTCCCTACATACTCATTGTTACGTTATTGTGCACCGCTTAAAAGACGAAGACTTTGCGCTTGTGTTCGTACGGTTCTTCGTGTTCTAAGTCTTCGTCATTTAGGCGGTGCGCAATAACGTAACAATGAATAGATACCAACTGTCCCAAGCAAATATCCCTACATACGCAAGGCTCACCGGACGTCAAACGATAGGCCGCCTTGCGTGGCGGCGTGTTTCTGAATCTGTTCCTCGAACACTTTCAAGCTACTGTTCGTCTCGATGCCGTACAGGGCGCCGCCGACCGGGACGACGTCGCAGTAGAAGATGTACGTGCAGAGGCCGTCAGGAGGAATCACGGCGGGTATGACCGCGAACGTCCCGACCGTGCACACCAGCTCGGTGACCGAGACTGACCAGGAAGAGGAGGCGGTGAGCAAAGAGTGAGGAAACAACGCCAGACAAATCGATAGTGTTTTGCACAGATTTATCAATACGGATGATTTATTTGAATCCGGATCACCCAGACATATACATTGAAGAGCCAATACTCGCGCATGCGCAGGTACAGTACCGTCGAGGAAATGTAGTTCTTTGTCAAATATAGTGACCGGGTACTAACACAATCTTGTCTCGTACCGTGTTGATATATCTGCGATAAACACTTCAGATATGTCGTACCAAAAAGGCCAGCAGTCAGCCCTTGCTAACACCAGACAACACCACTCAAAGTTGAGCTAAAAGGGCACACGTCATTGTATATCTTCCTACGACGACTCGATTACGAAAGTCATTTTTTTCTTTGTCTTCTCTTTCTGAGTCAATTGTGATGATCCCCTCCCCACAAGTTTCCCTCACTCAACGTGGTTTTACACTGTCTCCGAGATCGGCGACATTGGAAGCCCTCTGCACCTCTCGTGGTTTTACAGTGCCTCCAGGATCGGCCCACCGTTCACCAAACGACGACGTAATGTTATGACGTCATCATATGATGATGATGATGGCGGTGTTTTGAATCACTGGTGCTCACGGCGACGCCGACGCCGACGGTCACTTTTCGCGTTTTATAAAGCATGTAAGGCTTTCACCTCAATGTTGCCAGTGCTCGCCGACATTCGCCATTGTTGGTAACGTGCGAGTAAAGACGGCATTTGAATAAAGGTTGGAAGTTGTCAGTTAAGGACATCGTAAAAACTCGCTTAAGCCGTAATGGTGGGTTAGTTCGTTATCCACAATAGCTCACGAGAGCGCGCGTCATAAACGTAGACGACGCGGAGACATACGAATGGACAAAACAAGTGAGCCGTCCTTCTTTTTGATGGGCGCTGCAGTAAAGCTGCCACAAAACTGGCATTTTCGCTCGAAAGGTGCGGGGATGATGGGGATCGATAACACAGCTCAACAGGGCGAGGAGTTAGGTTAAGCTGGTACACGTTAATTGTGCTCTATATGTCCCTGCTCATCTCGTTTATGTATATTCTTTTTCTTAATTCATATTCCGCTCCTTCAAGTCAGTGTGGATGTAGTACACAGCGCAATAAACACGCAACGCACGGCCCAAACCTACACGACTACTACAAATGTAAGGAGCGTAGTTTCTATCGACCTAATAAACTGCACCGCTCGCTAAATAAAGAGGACATGCGCATGTGTTAACGAATAGCAAAGGCACACTCGGTGAGCTTGGCCTCAACGATTAGCTCCGGCAGCGTTGACGGCACGCAGCCGGAGCTCAATTGCGGTAGGCCACAACATGAGGCACAGATTACATATCCACGACATGTGACATGGAGTCCCACGAGGACTCCATGTCACAACGCCATGGTTCTGTACTGACAAGGAAACTTAGACGGCAGGGAGCAACGTTCCGGGCTACCGCTCTCTTCAACGCGCCTCCAAAACATTAAAGTGTTTTAGTGTCGGAGCCCCAAAGTGGCTTGCGTACGCAAGCCCTTGCGTTCCTTTGTATTCTCAATGGGTTCAGCTGGCATTACAAATGAAAGCAAGATCCTGCGTATGCCAGTGGCTTGGGGTCCCCCGGCACTAAAGCTCTCCATTGGAGATAACGTGAGCTACAAAGCTATGAAAGCATCGCAAGGAACCCGTGCGAATGAAACCGCCGGACATCTAGGCTTGCCCTTTACCCTGGCATCCTCAATAACAAATGGCAACGAAGATACGAACGCAAGGACCGCGTGTGCACTCGACCGCGCGTCGAAGTTTACCTGCGCCTTATCAACAGTCTCGCGATTCTGTCTAAGGGATCTTTGGGACATGTTGTTTCCTGTTGAAAATATAGCAGTTAGATGTCATTCGAACATGCCTGCATATGCCTCATCGACATTTTGGTGAATTAGGTAAATATTTGTCGAGTTAGAAAAATAAATAGGGCTAATTAACCAAACCTCGTTAACGAAAAAAATTTGTAGTGACTACTACAGTATGCTGGGAACAATATGCACTAGGTGTGCTTCGCGTAACGACGTTCCTCTTTCTTTTCTTTTTTTTAAATCGCGTTGCGTGATATTTGGGACACCCTGTATATGGCGAGCTGGTGTTCTTGTGACCGAGTGCCGCTAACAATCCCATTTTCAGAAACTGTAACGAGTTCCCGTAACAGAATTGACGTTCAGCATAGGGGTGCGCACGGGGGAGGGGGGGGGGGGGGTAGTCACCTAAGAAGGGGGCGCAATGTCATCCCCATACACTGACATAATAGGGAGGGGGAGGGGTGCAAGGTCAGCCACATAAGAATTAAAACTTGAGCTAGTTGGTACGGATTCATCTTGATTTTAGCAGCGCACTGAGGGACGAGGACTAAGAAAAGAAGATGCACAACACGGACGCTTTTTTTTTGTACTTCACCTTTATATTAGCATGTTTTTTTTTTTAAATGCGAATGCATTTCTTAGTCGGGCTATGTCAGGCATCCGTTGTCCGGGGTTGTCCGCGGAGGAGGAGGAGGAGGATAGGTTGAGGAGGAGTGCGCGCCGGCAGGTGTTATCTCTCCGCTCTCACTCCCTCTCCCATAGCAACAGCTGCGGGCGCGCGCGCTTATCCTCGCCCCTAGCAACCGGAGCAGGTGGTGCGGGCGGAGTAGCGGAGAGTGAGTGGAGAGGAGGAGCGCGCTCTGGTGTGTGAGGGCGCTCGCATCGCGGAAGCTCGGCGGAGCTCCCGCGTGTGCGGAGAGTGTAGCAGAGGGTAGGTGCAGTGCTTCGCCGCTCCTTCTCTCGCCGTTCGCTCTCTCTCCTCCCTGCGCCCCACTCTCCCGTCCGCTCGCTCGCACGTATATATCAATGGAGTGAAGCGCGCGCGAAATGCATTCGCATTTCCTCACGATTCCCTACGGGGAGGTGGGGGGCATTTTTTTTTTCCTAATAAAATCAGTAGCTCCCGTGTTGTGCATCTTCTTTTCTTAGTCCTCGTCCCTCATTGCGCTGCTAAAATCAAGGTCAGCCCCATACTTTGGCATAACAGGGAGGGGGGCGCTGCGACAAACCTTCGCCCCTCTGAACGGAAACACTGCGTATCAGCGTTTTTTACAGACTAGCCAAGCGCACGGCCTTACACTTCGGTGGCTCAGTTGGTGGCACGGTCTGCGGCGGAGTGACCGGAGGCTTGACCGGCGGCGTGACCGGTCGAGACCGTCGTGGAGTCTCTGAAACAGCATCGTACGATAAGGTTAGAAAGTATCACGATGAGACAACTCAATTTACGAATAAACCGAAATAAAAAACATAGAGGAATCTCGTTTAATACCATCAAGCGTATAGTCCAAAGATTGTATTAACAAAAGCAAGCCCCAAAAACATGTACGGAATTATAGTTAGAGCACTCGCTTACAAAAGTTCGTGTGGTGTCGAGAGAAGCTGCTTTGCGTAACACGTTATGCGGAGCAGCATGGCTCGACGCAGGCCCGTAGCCAGAATTTTTTTTCGGGAGGGGCCCACCTGTTGAAAACCTTGAAAACCACCTATTTTCATTATTTATTCTCGGGAAAACACCCCCCCTCAATCCGAATTTCGGGGGGGGGGGAAGGGGTCCCTATCCCCCCCCCCCCCCCCCCGGCTACGGGCCTGGCGCGGCGGTCAACACGCGCTATTCGGCTGCGTGGAAACCGCCGGTGAGCCTTCGCTGAACTGTCTTCGCCGGAGTGCCCGTAAAATAAGTCAAGTTTCAAGAAACCTTGGCATAATAGTCCAGCTTTCATATTAGAATACAAAAGAAATACAGTTTTAAAAAACATCAGCAAAGGACCACTTCTACCATCCTGTGGTCTATAATTACTTGAAAATGCGATTCCATTAGCCCTGTGAATGTACCTCGCGTCTACGAGATGTCCGCATGAGGAAGAGGGAAATCGTATTATCCCGAGAAACGAATTATGCGACATAGCATCAACGATATTCCGCTATACTTACGAGTTGTAATCGAGCTGACGGTATCTAGTCACAATGCATGAACATATCGCAGTGCAAATTAACCAGAGGTGGGGGGGGGGGGGGGCAGGGGCTTAGAAGCACAGATATTTGGGCGAGTTTTTTAACTGGGAGGTGATAGTTGTTCTTCGGTTGTTAGATTGTGGTATCACGCATGCGTTTCTCTGTTTATTGTTGCCTTTGGTGTATGACAAAAGTTGGCCATCTTCTGTGAATAAACTTTAGTTTGAAGTGAGCGCTAGTCCTGTTCAGTCTTTCTCGTGTATCGTGTCTATTTTCGCGCTCCAAAATACCGTCATGGGGCAGGGGCGGAGGCAGAAATTTTTTTTTCGGGGAGGGGCAGCTCCTTAATCTGTAAGGGGGAAGGGGGGGGGGGGGGGTGGTGGTGAATGCCATGGCGAAAAAAAATTTCAGGGGAGCGCGGGCCCGGTGTGCCACCCCTTGGCTACGCCGCTGGGGGGGGGGGGGGGGGGGAGGGGGTGTGGCAGCGTGAGGTGGTTTTTGGTTAAAGGGAGCGATACCTCGGAGTATGTAGGCGCACAACCAATCAAACACGTTATACAAAAGAGAAGCGTAGTAATTTACTACGGAACATGTGAATAACTCTGAATATATTTAAGCAACGTTAATGTAGTATACTACACTTGAAAGAGTGACCAATTTTGCAAAGGTTATTGCGAATGAGATCGTGTTTCACAAAAATACAGGCAAAATGAGCGTTCGCGGGATAGCGGAGACGAAGCACACAATTTAAATACAATATTATCGCTACTGTCTGAAGACAGGCGTATACTTTTGAAAATAATGACACGAACATTTATATGCCGGCGGGGGTTCACTCGAGTTTACTCAATATGACAGAGCGTGTGTAGGCGTTAGTATGTTCGTAACGATTCATCAAAATCTTATGAATCTCCAACATCTTTCTTTTTTCTTCTGAGCCGAATAGACACCCAAGTTGAAATTTCTCAGTGCAGCTGAACTTCAAAGCTAGATTTCTTCAAGCTTAACACACCGTAGCGAAGGGATAAATACAGATAGCAAAGTCAAGCATGGACGTCTTTTACAACCGAGAACAGTCGCGCTCAATGTGAGTTGCAACACGCTGTCTCTACTCAAAATGGCGCCAACACTGCAAACTGGCACCTATGTAGAAAAAAATTGGTGAATAAAGCTCTCTCAATTCGCGGTACTTCCTGAACCAGTTTCAACGTTTGTCGGTGTCATTGTTCAGGCTTGGGGTCACTTTAACCATAGCCAGTGTGTTGCAACTCGTATTGAGCGCGACTGTACAGTTAAGTACTATCGCGCTCTGTATGAGCTACATCGCGGAAGCGCTTGGCCGAGCGCACTGTCAGGTTACACAGTGGCGCCGATCGGGACACATTTTCGAGCTATCAGGGGAGGGTTTGGCTGTTCCTGCGAGTGTGCATCGCCTCGGTTTGCTTTCACGCTCGCCCTCGTTTTGCCCCGCTGTGATATCAGCTTCGGAAATGATAACTTCCAGGGCTTAAGCAAGCAAGTGGGGGCGATGCATGCTCGCGGGGGCAGCCACACTCTATCCCAACAACTCGGATATATACCACGATCAGCGCCACTTCACAACCTTGCAGTGTTCTCGGCCACGCGCAGCCACACTCTATCCCAACAACTCGGATATATACCACGATCAGCGCCACTTCACAACCTTGCAGTGTTCTCGGCCACGCGCTCGCGTAATGTAGCTCATACTGAGCGCGACAGTACGGGTTCATAGGTGCGGGGTGGAGGTCAACGGGGTACGGCAGCTCCCCCTAGTCATCTAAGGGGACTGTCAAATCTGCTTTATACCTTTATTCAGTCGGACATGCCCCGTCATTGTTTAAAATTCGGGATTCTGGCCACGGAGGTTTTGACTGTAATGGCGGCCAAGGACCCCCAGTGTTCCCACCTTAGCCACTAAGAAGCCGCGGGCAGGCCGTTATAAGAAGCACATCATCGCTTTATTTTCACTTTTTCATCTGCACTGAAGCCGATTTTCTAGCGTACTCAGTCAATGACTGGAGAGGAGGCGGGAAGGAGCGATCGGCCACTGAAATTCCTACCTCGGTTAGTAACGCGCACCTGCTTTCCCAACAACCGTAGCTTAAAAATAAAGGCTGTTTCAACCCTTTCAGAAGCCACCTATCAAGAACGGTGTGTAAGTGCGTCAACTGGATACAACGTAATTTCGAGGCACTCGATACTCTATTGCAACTAAAGTAATGTCACAATACGTTGATTTATGTGTGTTATTGCAATTAATCCTAATTGAATTGTAATTCAATATCTGTTTATTCTGAAGTCATTCACTTTTTTTGCATAAACAGAATAAAATGTCAGGCTAGAAATAAAGTGAACATTCGTTTATGCTGTATGGCCATTTTGAGCGCAGTAAAATTATACTTATGACGCGGCTCGCGGGATGCGGCACGCCGAACGACTCGCCGAACATGGTAGTGCGTTCAGCGAAGTGATCATGTGCAACAGTGCACGGCAATGTAAAGTTAAATGAATACAAATTTATTATGCACGAAATTCAATTCATCAAAAGCTCAATGTACCTTGATCTTTATTAGTCGTTAGTCGATACAAATAAGCAAGAACTAGTGATGTACACAATTGTGTAAATAGCGTTTCGGGGGGGTCAAGTACAGTTTTCACTCCAAAGTATGAAACTTGCCATGCTGCAAGTATAGGCACGGACAACGGCACGGTCTCTAAGCCTACTGGTTGAATATAAGTATTCAAGGGCATCCGAGAAAGTCGCGCGAGAAGCGTAGAAGAGTAAAGGCGTCCTTTTGCGGCATCTCCTCCTGAATTTGAATGTGAGGCCTGGTTGGCAAGAGTTCCCCAGTCTGTACTGGCTTCCATGGTCAATCCTACGAGCCCACTGACAGGCTCTGAAAAACCTGGAAAGTGTAGGCCAGCTTCATATTTGTGCATTAACGCCGTTTTCTTTATTCTTGAGGTCATTAAGGCGAACCACATCTGTACGTGGTACTTCAAGGCAGCAGCCATGTCGTGGTCTAAAAACGTGTGCGCTGGGTCAACCTTCACTTTATCAAAGTGGGCGGTACTGATGGAGGTTATCTTGAGCCTTGGGGATGCCTTGAATTCTGGACCGCCTTTACCTTCTATAAGATTTTCAATAGGTCCTATTGACACCTCATTGGTTGGGAGCTTTCATTAACACCCTTCTCTGGCAAGCATACTTTTTGGTCTCTTCTACAGTGAGCTCTCAAGTTCTTGAGCAAATGTGGGAACATCCGTGACAAAGTACTGTCGTCACACTGGGTCATCTATATGCTGTGCCGAGCAGTTCTTTCTCGAGTAGGTTTCCAACAGAAAGCCTGAAAAAGCGCCAGAGTGCTTAATTCATGGACCCATGATACTGAGTGTCGCATGTACCTTTACGGCAATATTCTCACAGGCACTGATCGAAACTTTGATTTGCAGACTAGTAGCACGAAATGAATTCTCTGTGAGATGGTACACAACAGCCTGCTTCCAGCGCGCAGAAATACCTCCAAGCATATACACAAGACCACGTGTTGCAAGTGCGTCCTCTGGGAGCATGCGATTAGCAAAATGTATTGTTGGTATTCCAAGCAGCATATCAGTGGAAGAGTTGTAGTGCATGTCTTTGCTCAGCTGCACTTCATTCACCATGAGCAAAGCTTGCTTTTCTACGTCGGACAGGAGGCTCATCTGGAAGGTGAGGAACACAGCTCGGTAAATAGGACCTTACTGAAAATACAAGGCTGGACTGTAATTATACGTGGATTACTAATGATTTCTTATGCACAAACCATGCAGACAACATGGAAATGTAATATGTTGGACCTCCACAACCAAACACACATTTAGGCAACATGAAATTGTAAACGCTAGATGGGCATCAGTCATCACCTTCAAAAAATCGTGTTTTCAAGAATAGCAGTGTATGTGCTCGTTATCGTGCCACTCTGATGAACTTCTTGGTTACAACTGTTGGATGTTCCCAACATATCTGTTTTCTTTCAAACACTAAATAGCTTTACTTTGAGCTCTATTTTGTAGATATATAGCAGGGGTACGAGAAACTGTTCGCAGACAGCTGTTAAAGGTTCAGGGCATCAACACATTGGTGCACTGCTAATTAAAGGAAACGCAATCTAAACGTGGGCTAGATATTCTCAATGCTATTATGGCATATTAAAGTATACGCGAAATTGAGGAACCATTTGTATGGCATGCCTACGCGAGAAAAAATTTCTTAGACCGAAATGCATCCCATGCTTTGATCTTTAGAACATCCACCATTCTGTGGTGCGGCCTGGTGCTAACGTGAAACCTTCCATTCGACGCTGTGCTGTACGTTGTGTGCGTAGAGGACACGCCAGCTCCCGGACCACGTTGTGTCCTTCTGAGCCACACGGCAATCGTGTCGTCACTCCACGTTGCCACCCTGCATTGTTGGTTGTTGAACGCGTTTCAGCCTGGTCCTTGTTGAAGCAGTTGCTAATACCTAAATATATAATGAAAACACTGTCAGGATTTCTTACAAAACAATTGGTTCTCATATTTTTGATGTCTTAATGCGGATTAAACACTTAAAGGGCACTAGAGCCATGGGTATAGTGCAAGTACTTCAGCCACACAGAATCTAGCTGCGGCATTGATTCACATTTTTATAATACGCAGAATCTCAAATCACTACATTATGCGGAGGAGTGGACTTTGTTTTGAAAAAACAGGGCGTCTAGTTTCAATCTTCATTCCTACACGAAGCATTGTTTATAGTGTTTAATCTTATAATTTTATCATGAATACCAATAAGCATGACGCCCTGGAATAACGTCACTGCCTCAAGCAATTTCACAGTAGCGATCACAGAAAGTGTGGCCTCATAACAGAAAACATTGTTTGGCTTATGCTGGAAGGAGCCTTTCAATATGCTTCATTAAAATCAGTAAGCATCAAGCGTATGCATCATTTTTTAAGAGATTTCTTCGGGTAAACCAACCTTTATTCTCAACTTCAGTGACAACTACCTACCTTCGACCACGCTATCGTTCGGCCTTTTTGGGTTCTTCACTAGCCTCTGTAATGCTGAAATATTTCGCTTCAGGCGCTCAACTTCTGCTTGTATAGCTTGCATATTCACAGCAGGACCGGGAACACCTGCAACGTCAGTTTCAGAACCTGTTGCAATAGTTTCCAAAAACAAGAAGCTACCTGAACACAACCGCTTCTTCCTGTGTTCCGGTCCTTCAAGCGCTTTAGTGTTTTACGTCACAGAAACAAAGGCCGAACATCAGCATTAGTGAAGAACTTTCCACCGTGAAAGCAAAAAAAACCTCTTTGCATCATGAAAAATAACAGAGTAAAAGGCAGCGTGTTTGGAACTGCAAACAATTGTGCAGAATTGCGATTGGGACTTAAAGAATCACTACAATAGTGGGTTAAAAATGCTTGGGTTTACCTATACTGCAGCAGTCCCTACATTGCCAAGTAAGCACATGTATTTGACCACCCAGGTGAAAACTTGTAACGAAGACACAAGCGCGAAATGTGTCGTCTATGAATAGTAGTCCGAGACTATCAACACTCCAACTTTACCTCCTCGTTTGTCCGTGCTGTTGTCATTGTTGAAGCTAGTCCTACACCTGTTGGTGAAAGCAGCACTCATTCAACTGGCACAGCGTTCTTTTCCTCCATTATTCAATCCTTCTCGGTGTTGCAGTGGCTAACGAACCCCAGGGTGATTATCCTAAATGTAATACGCTTAAACGTCAGTTGTTGCAGCTGACACGGTGTGATAGCCACTTGGAAGAATTTTGTGAAGGGCAGGCTCACCAACACACAGCTAACGTTAGAGACTCTTACCCTGTGCACAAGATGCAACTTGCCACTGCCAACCTTCCGGACCCTTATTATTTTTCTTTGAGTGGCACTTCACCGGCGTCTGCTGTAGCCAAGTTCAACACAATAGCATTGTTGCCTCCATGCCTGCAAAAAGACTGCATGCTCAGGATGAACACAAGAAAGGAAAGAAGAGAAAACTTGGTACAAGTCAATAATGCATGTTGCTGGGCGAGTCGGTCGTACGGTCGTACATGATGAAAAAAGGTGCTGCGCAAAGGACACAGGGACAAGGAAGTTCCTCTGTGTCCTTTGTCCCTGTGTTCCTTGTCCCTGTGTCCTTTGCGCAGCACCTTGTTTCATTAGTACAAGTCCATACGCCCATAGTCTTAGAGAGCGGTGCCATCATTTCGTATCATGACAGCACTCTGTAGCTAACTCACCAGCCGCTTGCGACTCACTTGCCGCCATGCACAGCAGAAGTTGCGAAGACCAGGTCCCTGAGGAAGGCAACAGGGACTGTTGGAGCAGTTGCTATTCCCCTAGAAAAAATGTCAATTTTTGTCTTTTCAGCTCCTCTAGATTGCTTACACGCCACTCAATGTCCTCCCTACTGGAAAACAATTTAACATATTTACCAGCTATTTTCTCGATGGTCTGTGCGGCTTCTTTCAACTGCTGTACATCAGTTGTGGTACTACGGCTGGTATCCCGGAGCTTTAAGAGGGACCAGCCAGCAGAAGATGTAGGTTCTGAAAAACGAAAAGTTATCCCATGTTGATGTCTGACTTGTGTGCGAAAGACTGAAAGCCAGGCTTCAAAGTGATGCTGCTGAGAACCCACCAGCTATTCGTTGCACGGGCTGTCCAGGAACCAGCTGCATGTGAGTTGCAGCGCGCACCAGCGCATGTCTTTCGACACTTCAGCAGGCAGTGGCCAGCAGGTACCACGGTGCCTGAAAATAATGTTCAATTTTTTCATTTGATCCGGACCACTTTCGCGCAGCTGAAGGGACCTTTCCTGTAATCAAACCGTATTTGTGAAGGGAACTTACCTACTGTGTGGTGTGTAGTCTGTGCGGTTTCCTGTATATACTGAGAATCAGCTGTGCTAGAAAATGCTGTAGCCTGGGCTTTACGAGAAACCGGCCAGCAGCAGTCACAGATCCTGAAAGAAGAGCATCGAAATCTTTTTCCTGACAGTGTTTCCAGTATTTATATGGAGGATATTGTGCAGTAGCCCACCAGTTATTTGAGAAGCAGATATCGTTGGTACCAGCTGTAGAAGCTGGCACAACAGGTTTGACGGGCAAGATTGCGCGTGGAAACTGAGTGTGGGACAATAAGTACTAGCAACGGGTTATCAATAGGTTGGACGTCTTTTCCGAGTCAGTTGGTCAAATAACCATGTAGAACTGAGAAGGCTATTGAAAAATAACTACGCCTACCAGCAACTTGTAGCGCAACTTGTGAGGTTGTCTGTACATGTCCATCATCAGGCTGTGGGATCAAAGGCTGCACTTCGGCAATCCAACAAGGAGCTTCCACAGGCAGCTACTGGTTCTGAAAAAAATAGAAAAGTTTGAAGTTTTCCTTGTGAACCTGCATAAATTACTGAAAATGACAGTGCAGGTAGGTCGCAAGGGCGTGTAACACAGTAAGCAAAGACTGCAAAGCATGAAAAACCAAGCAGGGGTTCAATGATTAAATGCATATTCAGGCAGGGTATAAAATCGACAGACCGCGTTCACTCGAATGCACTTGGGATACAGCTGATGCTGTGCACAGCTCAGCAAAATCCTGCGCAGCCTTTGGCTTGCACAAACGGATGCCCCTGCACGCAGGTCGCCTCTAAGATTTGCGTCATTTCGCACTACACGAAAGCACGGATGGCTCCCTGTTCCCCATTCCACCCACTCATCTCAAGATGTTAGATTGTGTCCATCCATCTGATACCATAGTCCACCGGCAAATTTTGATTCCCGGCAATCAGTAGCTAAGCATCGGCTTACCTCCTTCGCTGATGACTGTTCGAGTTTCCCGAGACATTGCTGGTCTTCGTGGTGGCTTTACTGGAATGGTGGGAGAGCCCCGATGGAACAGCAGTGCATTTGGCCTTTTAAACACAATATGCACAATATTTCTTCAGAAATATGGCGTATTTAACACCATATTTCTTCGGCAAAACTGGCTCAGACTTGTCTTCTGTGAAGTGTGACTGAAATGTTGAAACGATGGTTTGCTTGTTTGGCATTTCAATATTGAACACAAAGAAGGACCAAAATGCTAAAATGTCTAGCTAATGCCGTAAGCCCCGTGCCATTACACTAAACTGTTCAAGCCAGGCACGAATAAAACATTATCCAGCGTTATTATAGAAGCTATGCATAAACTATGAGCATAAAAACACGTCTTCGTGCTTGGAGAAGCAATCAAAGCGATAAAAACGGCCAGTTGGGGTCATTTGGTAGGTCGGTATATCCGCCCTGGTCGGTTACAATGCTAACAAATACAAGCTCCGTCCACAAACCGCGGCGCGCATGCCAATCGCCTATGTACGAGAGTTGTGCAAGATTGTTTTCTTTGAAACCTTCAGTACATTTTCTGTGCTAATGTAAACAGTGCGCATATTGAAAACTAAAAATTCGTCGTTCCTAACTATAATATGGCCTTTGAATAAACCGTGATCTCAGAACGTTCAAGGACGTTACAAGTTTTCGACTTATAGCGAATGACATGAGCAAGTGTCTCTACAGGACCACCAACTAAAACATCCGAAAGTGCTTGACGTAACCCAAATGAGCAATGTGATTGGATGGAACGTCAATGCCCATTCTTCATGAGTGTTCCTGTGGCAACTGTTGGTGGAGTTTGCATTTATTCTTAGCTTGTAACCAATATAGTTCGGGCCATCATTCGCAAGGTTAGCGCCACTGGTTCGCCGTCCCGTTACTGGTTATAGCCATTAACAATCGCTTCCTGACGTTGATATTGTTACTCTTGGGATATATTGATTCGAGAATCGATTAGCAGAGATGAAAGTATTGCACATTTCTGGCGTATATTTATGTTGGCGCTGTGCTGCTTATAGCCTATATTATAAAATCCGAGCGAATTATGAAAATTACTCACCTCGCGCACCCTGCTTGGATTTGGTCGGCTTGAAGATTTTCCTGCCTATGACATAAAGCCAGGCTTCCCTCCTGGCGGCATTGTCTTTACCGAAAGGCTTGGCAAGCAGCGCTTTGGTCCTCTCCCAACGGCGTTACGCAATTAAAAGCTTAACAGACCGTCATATCTCGACCGGTAAATGTCACCATACTCGCTGGCCGGCCTTCCTTCGCATCTATGCAGGCGTGACAGATAGCCCGTGCAAGGAAAACCGCCTAAGTGGACCGCGACAGAGGCTCGCGACTCAAATTTAATCCTTTCAGCCAACAGCCCGCGTCTGTGCTGTCGCAGCTATCGTAGTATCGCTTGACACAAGGCTGTACGGGCTGTCCATCGTCAGAGCCGAGGAAACATGATGCTTCATTCAGAAACACAAACACACGCGAAAAGCAAGGGCAAGGCGCGCGCGCGCGCGTGTGTGTGTGTGTGTGTGTGTGTGTGTGTGTGTGTGTGTGTGTGTGTGTGCGTGTGCGTGTGCGTGTGTGTGTGTGTGTGTGTGTGTGTGTGTGTGTGTGTGCGTGTGCGTGTGCGTGTGCGTGTGCGTGTGCGTGTGCGTGTGTGTGTGTGTGTGTGTGTGTGTGTGTGTGTGTGTGTGTGTGTGTGTGTGTGTGTGTGTGTGTGTCACACGCCCGTGACGCCACTGGCTTCGAACGAGTCAATGATGAACAAGGGAAGAGAGACAGAGGGGGGAAGTGGGACTTGATGAAAACACGTTTCAGAGTAGAGAAACAGAGAGAAAAACGGTAGAAAAAAAAAGAGGGGCAGGTTATCCAGATGAGATCTGCCATTGGCTAGGATGTACTCGGGAACGGGAAACCGGACTGAAAGACACATTACCACTCAACATTGGGGGGTGTCTTTTGCGTAATAATTGGACGTTATCATGGTAATATTGACTTCATAATGTTACAAACTATGCTCTTTCATTCTTTCATGCTCCAGACTATTTTTCCTGCAGTCGAGTCAGCCACATCCCGAGGCGTTATGCATCGAATAGCATACAAATACACATGGGTTCTCTTTTGCATGGTACCTATGAGTTCTCATTCGTTGCATTTGCAGCTTTAGCGTTAATCAATAGGGCAGACGCAACGTTTTTAGATGCGAAGCAGCTTATAGCGGAGTTCAACCCGGTGGTGGTGTGCGTCTGGACGACCCTCACTGCGCATGCGCCTACTCTCTCTCCCACTCTCCTCCTTTACGCAGGTGTTCGGTCGCCTTCTCATCCCCTCATGGTTCCCTTTAGTGGGAGATGGTGTAATTTTTCTCAAATCACACCTCTTTGGAACGAAGGCAACCGCGCTGATGCACAAGTAACAGTGGGCTCATAACGAAAGCGTAATGAGTGTTACAAAATGTTGGAGTCATGCATGAAAAATAGGCAACGGTGAAGTGAACACTGACTTGGCCGACTTGGTGGCCTCCTGGGTGGACGTCCTGGGTGTCTCCGGACTGATCGTGGGCTTAGGACTTGAGGTCGTCGTCTCCCTGCAGCACCATCTCTGGCTCGTTTATTGTCCACGACTTCGTCATCGACCATGTCTCCTGTATAGGGAGCCAAGAGAGGAAGGTCCAATTATTTCTAGAGCTGTGCGCGATTTGATGACAAATCACGCCGTTCGAATCGCTTGGAGTACGTAGTTTTCATTTCGTTTATTCCCTTCTTCATTCGTATCACTGCATTTGTCTCAAACGACGTATTTTAACAGTAAGTGCCTTTAAGAGGTGAAGTTAAAAAATCACGTCATCGTAACTGTCTTTTGTGTACGGGACACGTCTGCAGCAATGTGCTGGGGAAAAAGTAGGGATATAAAATAAATCAGTTTTGTGTAAGGGCAAGGCATTGAATGTGATTACGACAAAATGCAATGTTATACGAAGAAAGGCTATAGCAGCTGATTCATTTACGAAAATGCGGATGCCGCACCGAGAGAAGTCACCTTCGTGCTCTCTATGGCTTCAACGTAGACTGCGATGAGAGCACAACACGCACGGAGCTATGATCTATCTGCTGATCGCCTTTAAGGATACGGCGCGCGCAACAGCGGATGACCGCGACCGGTCGGTCGAAGGAAGCATTTCTTGCCGGACCCTCGCGGTCACCCGTCGGGCTCCTATCTCTGTACACCTTTCCCATAACAAAAACGGCCTGCTCTTCATTTCTGCATGAGTGGCGTTGATCGGCAGCAGTTCTCGCGCGCATTCACTCGCCATAAAACGTACGACGCGAGAGACGGCGTTATCGATTTGTACTTTACACAGAACATGACGGCGACGGCAATAATACGCGTAGAGTGTCCAGTTGTTTGCTATCGTTTCTGCATGAGTGGCGTTGATCGGCAGCAGTTCTCGCGCGCATTCACTCGCCATAAAACGTACGACGCGAGAGACGGCGTTATCGAATTTGTACTTTACACAGAACATGACGGCGACGGCAATAATACGCGTAGAGTGTCCAGTTGTTTGCTATCGTAAGAAGAGGGATAAAAGAGCATTGATAAAAGCCAAAAGAACGCCGCACCTGCCCTGCCAACTCCTCTTTTATTGTGGGACTTCCTCCACTCGATAGAGCACAGCGGGTTCTAACAGACACCGAAGTGGGGAAAATTCGGTTTTAATTTCGAGGACGTCGGCTTCCACAACATATGTGCGCTATTGTATTCGCATTTGATTACAAATGATCGTGTAAAGGAAAAACGGAATTAGTTGTTACTCGGAAATGTCATGTATACGCTTTAATACGCGCTTCAGCATTGCCGAGTAGGCCTATTATCGTTTTAAGTGTGTGGGTGTGTGCGTGTGTGTGTGTGCATGTGTTTATGTGGGCGTGTGTATATGCGCGAGCGTGTGCGTGTGTGTGCGCGTGTGTGCGTGCGTGCGTGCGTGTGTGTGTGTGTGTGTGTGTGTGTGTGTGTGCGTGCGTGCGTGCGTGCGTGCGTGCGTGCGTGCGTGTGCGTGTGTGTGTGTGTGTGTGTGTGTGTGTGTGTGTGTGTGTGTGTGTGTGTGTGTGTGTGTGTGTGTGTGTGTGTGTGTGTGTGTGTGTGTGTGTGTGTGTGTGTGTGTGTGTGTGTGTGTGTGTGTGTGTGTGTGTGTGTGTGTGTGTGCGCGCGCGCGCGCTTCATACCCAAGTATATTCTAAAGCACCCAACACAGTCCCATATGATAAACTATTTCCGCCATTTAGTTGCAGCACTTCATACCTGTCCCTAGAATCACGAAGATAGTGATCCCGACCAGACCGAGGAGCGCGAGGAAGGTGATGGTGAACAGAAGAATGCCACGCAGGTTAGAGTCGGTTCTGAGGGTGAGAAAAAAAAATTGATTAGGCTTAGCGTGAACGCATTTTGTCCTGCAGAGCAGCTGGTATATTTTACAGTATTGTGATGATGCTTTCGAAATATTCAAGAATTTTAGTTTGCCCACATTCTTGTGGTATTCACACGAGATACAGGGTTAACAGAGCGATAAACGTTCGCGGTCCGAAATGTGGCACCGCCTGATGGCGCAAAGCTCAACAATGCAAACACAAATCTTATTGCAGTAATCAAGCTTGCTGTAATTTTCGACAGTGGCTTCAAGTTAGACGCGCCTCCATTAATTTTTTTTTCTTTCGACAAGAACACTCACTGAACAAGGAGGGATGTGTGTCCTCAAGACGCTGCAATTGTACAAAGCGTCAAAAGATGTTGCTGCGTCAAGCTACACCGAAAGCCCGGTATTAGGTTAACGCCATTTTATATTGCGGAATACTGGACCCACTGGGAAGGCCCTGTATTAAGTCTACTCGACCGGCGTCCCGGTAGCAATTTTGAGAAGAAAGTCATGTCTTTGGCACTTTTCACATGTAGCTTTACCATTAGAAAGACGGTAATAAACTTATGTTGACCAGGCCCGTAGCCAAGGGAAGTGCCCTAGCCCCCCCCCCCCCCCCCCAAGTTTGGATGGAGGGGGGTGTTTTACCGGACAAATAATAAAAATAGGTATTTTTCAAGGCCTTCAACCAGTGGGCCCCCCCTCCCCCCCTGAAAACAATTACTGGCTACGGGCCTGCTGATGTTCACTGACCCTTGCTGTAATTGTAGAACTTACTTTTCCTCGAAACTCACTGCTAATTTTTTATCACAAGCTTCTCTTTTTTTTTTTCTATGCGCGCATTACAAACTCATGAGCTGTCTCTCTTCATTCGCACTGCCACTGGCGTCGCCGTTAGTTTACAGAGCAAGCGAAGCTCCTTTATAATAACTGATGGAGTGTAACGTCCAGGACACTACGACATGATTATGATAGACGCTGTAGTGGAGGGCTCCGGAAATTTTTATCACTTGAGGTTCTTTAGCGCGCACCTAAATCTAAGCACACGGGCCTCAAGCATTTGCGCCTGCAACGAAAATGCGGCCGCCGAGGCCGGGATTTGATCCCGTGACCTGCGGGTCAGCAGTCGAGCACCATAACTACTAGACCACCGTGGTGGGTTGCGAAGCTCTTTTAGCTATGCGGGTGTGAAGAAAAAATCTTACCCTTCTGCTTTGGTAGCTGGAAGGCAAAAAAGCAGCAAAGTTCAGCACTTCAACAGTCCTTGTCTAGTGAGCTTACGAAGTCGATGTCAATGAAGGCAGATGAAGCAGAGTGCATCGTACCACACCGCGAGCAGCAAAATAATCAAGCGAGACGTGCGGAATGCCGAAACGTCGCAGTGATCCGCTCCCACGTCACCATTTTTTGTGTAGTGACGTCACGACATACGCACAGCTTCCCTAGTAGCACCGAATGTTGACACATTGCTGCAACATCAACAAAGTTGCTTCGACGTTGCGGCAACATTTCGTGCTGCCAGGGTTACCAGAAACAATGTCGAAGAAAACCAAGGTCCGCGGAATATAGCGTGTTATTTGGAGCGCTTTAAGGTTTGCAATTATCTTTTCTGGTCGTCGAGGTTTCGAACATTCGCTTGAAGTACAGATAAAAACATTTCAATTATGAAAATACTTCACATCACTAAGCCTTTATTTCGATATTTGTAAGCGCCGACACTGCTAGCTCTTACTTATATCGAAGCCTTGGAAGCGTATTTTAATATTGAACGTTTTTACTGAATATACTAAATATACTGCACCAATCATTCCATCAGTCATCAGTAATCATCGAACCCCATATTAGTGACAAATTTTGCTTCCAGTATATCGCTACTGCCAATGCGAGTCACATATTTATTTACTTCGCAATGCTAAAACAGTGATGTTCCGTGCAGGGAATTTTCCCTTTTTCAGGGAATTTTCGACAGTCATTTTGGACGAAAGGGAAAAAAGGAATCTTCGCGATATTGCAGGGAATTTTGAGGGGCGGCAAAAATTTTTTTTTTATAACGATCGAAAGACTGTGGACATGAGGCTTTCGCATGTCGCAATCGTTTCTGGCGCATGTAGCGCGCCAAACCACAGCCTCTAAGGTTCGTTTTTAAAGACCACAGTCTTTAAAAACCCAGTCAATATATATTGACTGGGTTTTAAAGACCCAGTCACTTCACATTTATTTATTTTTTTCTTTACGGTAGTTTGCAGAACCGTTCCTAATAAAGTCAATAAAATGTTAAATACCACCACAAAAGCTTGTTTTATTTCACAATATTTAGTCACCATTATTGAAAAGTTGACGTGCTTTTTGTACAAAATGTGGTGCATATAGATACAGAGCGTCTGCTATAGGCACATTAATGTACGCCACGTCACTCAGTAACCAAAAAACAAACAATAATAAACTTTTCTTCTTATGCAGTGGCCGTGTGCATGAGCATGTACAGCATTCCTTCCGCATCGCATACCGCTTAAAGCGAGCTCTAAGGTAGCTCCTTCGTAGTATTAAAAGCCTATCTCAGAGGCGATGCTTTGAGTTGGGGAGGAAAGAAGCGAAAGCGATGGGAAGAGCCTGGAACACGTCAAACAATATATATATATATATATATATATATATATATATATATATATATATATATATATATATATATATATATATATATATATATATATATATATATATATATATATATATATATATATATGGAAAAATATACATACGCTTCTAAAAAACTGTTTATTGGTGACGTTTCGATCGGAGACCGATCTTCATCAAGACCATTTTGGGTCTTGATGAAGATCGGTCTCCGATCGAAACGTCACCAATAAACAGTTTTTTAGAAGCGTATATATATTTTTCCTATTTTGTTCTACGGCAACCGAAGCCAGACTCTTCATAATCTACGTATTAATATATATATATATATATATATATATATATATATATATATATATATATATATATATATATATATATATATATATATATATATATAAGCTTTTTTTGTGCAGGGAAAAATGCGGGGAAAAATGCCGGAAATGGGGAATTTTCGGGCCTCGGAAAGGGAATTCTTCTGTCCAGGACGGAACATCACTGTGCTAAAACACCTGCTGAATTGTTAAGGCGATATTTTGAGGCACTGAATGAATTAACCACTGTCGACTGAAATTGTCCCAAATAACAGTGCGCTTAATGCTAACTGTCTCTAGGCACCGCATAGTGACGTGGCGATGAAATTTCATATTTACAAGAGGATTTACTGTAAAGCACTTTGCACCCTTCAGGAAGTTTCAAGCAGGCAAAACACCCTTTTGCCTAACCAAAATTGGCAAAATTAGGGTGTAAGGGTGTTTTCCTTCCCCAAATAGCCCTTAAGGGTGACGTTCTAGCTAAAACACCCTTTAGGGGGTAAGGGTGTTTTGGGTTATCGAATCACCCATGGCCCAAAAAAACAGCGTACCAGATGATAGCTGGGACTCGCTGATCAAAGAGTCGTTGGACCTTAGGCGATTTCACATTAAAAGATATGTCTCTTTTAAGGGTATCTACAAGCATACCATAAATTTACGCTTATTCTCTTAATGTTTAGGGCTCACTTATAGGGGACAGGAATATCCCCACCGGCACTGAACGGCAGCTTAAGATACTATGGCTATATATACCAGATGGTCACTTTAAGTCTGTGAAACGCGTCGCGGAGTCCATGGGATATTTAATATTTTAGAATACGCTCTGTTGTGTGTATGGTCTGGCGCGCGCGTGCAGCTTCTATGCTGATGTCAACGGTGATTGCGCGTTCCCTGACTTTCATTTTAATTTTTTACGGTTTTTTTTTTTTTGTTAGTGATAAGGGTGTTTAGGCCACTGGAAACATCCCGTGATACGGGTGTTTTGATACGTGAAAACGCCCTTCTCCTAGGGTGTATGGGTGTTATAGACACGGCAAAACCCCCCTTAAGGGTGTAAACGTTTATTGTGTGGGCTAGTTGGTGGAACTCCATTATTTCTCTGTTCAAAGCGCACACCGACAAAGACGAAAAGAAAGACAACAGGACAAGCGGTTGTCCCTGCTGTCTTTCCTTTCGTCTTTGTCGGTGTGCGCTTTGAACAGAGAAATATATTTACAAGATATCTCTGAGCACGGGAATATATTTGTTACGTCACTACCATTCAAGAACCCAACCAAAGACCCGCATTCGCTTTTTTTACTATACATTCAAAGAATAAAATAGTGCTTTCGTGTAATTCTTCAGTAAAGCGTCAACGATAGAAATTCCTCTATGTGTAACTTACATGCGAGACTGGTGTTTTCAATGCCTGCAAGAAATATTCGAGGAAAAGTACTGCGTAAGGAATTTATCTCATGCTTAGGCGGGCGCAGGGTTCCCCATTATGGGGTACTAAGTCCAGCCTCAGCGCCTCCCCCTCCCCCCCCCCCCCCCCCCCCGCTCCCCTGCCCACTAGTTGAGCTTGAAAAAACGCAAACTTCACTGCGGAACCAAAAATTCCAATGAAGCGACGATGTGCTTGCCACAACGGCTTGTCTTTGGCCCTTGGCTTGCCGGGGGGTAAAACTTGGAACTAACCAGCTCTTGGAAAGCAACATCACTGGTCCTCAGCCTAACTTGGAGGACGTTGAACCCCTTTCCAATTCGCGTGACATCCTCCTCAAACAAAGGGAGCAACGAAGAGAATATGGCCTTCCACATAAAGACTTGGATAGTCAACAAAGGAGGGATTGGAGACGCATACAAACCAATAGTTTCCCCAATATGTACCATCTAAGTAGAATATATCCCGCAAGATTTAGAGAAACCTGTCCGTGGTGTTCAGACGCACCAACACTCAGCCACATAACATGGGAGTGCACCGAGAGGCCCACGCACATCGACCGCCCACACATCACTAAGCAGCCACACATGTTTCACAGGCAGCGGGAGGTATGGCTTGCGGACGAGGACAGGCAGAGCCAAATAGCTCCGCTTGACCAGGCCCAGCGAGCCGCTCGTGCCAGCGGAGCCCTGGACTGAGGGCCCGACCAATCACCTTCTAAATTGCTACCCTGGCTTCGGTTCTCAGTGCATGCCTCAACCATGCCGTAAGGAAACGAACGACTGTCCGTATAACACTGGCCGTTTCAAACTATCCTAGAGTGCCCACTGCAGGTACAGTTGTTAAGTGCCCACTACGACGTAATTCTTGCTTTTGCGAATCAGCGAAGGGCCCACTACGCCTCCGTAAGGCAACACGCGAACATATGAACTTTATTCATGCTTTTGCTGCTGCTGATGACTATTAAATATGTCTCAGCGTTTTGTAATGGGTGGGCCTTTAACACACCCACTCGCTGCGCAATTCACATGTTTTGACGCCTGGCGCGATTCTTCAATGCTGCCACGCAAATTTACATGTGTTACATATAGTCTTTCGTTCCGTAATAGTTTTAAGAAATAGCGTGTCTCTGTAGTAGAAAATCTGCTTGCCACGCATACTCCCAGGTTCGATTCTCAGTCAAACTGAATATTTTTATAGTTGATTTTATCGGCATCTTTCTCGATTCTTCGGTCACGGACAGGATGATGATTTTTCGCTCACAACTGCCGACGCCGACCCCGGAATTTCTGTGAAAGGAACTCCTTAACGCTGTTGCAATAAAAACCTGCATGGTCATAATTTTGCACTTTAAGGAACGACGGGTAGATAGGATTGAGTGAAGGTCTGGGGCAGACTTGGCGGCCCTCTTCATATGATTAGGGGAAAGGCCGCGCCCTCTGGCCCCCCTCGTGCACACGCGCATGATCTTATGGATGCTATATTGTCACGTGGTCGCGACGGTGAAGAAGGTAGAACTCGGGCTATTAAAGGCGTCCCCCTAAACACATGAAGAAGGCCGCCAAGTCTGCCCCAAACCTCCACTCAATCCTATCTACCCGTCGGTGTTTAAAGTGCAAAATTATGACCACGCAGGTTTGACGTCCTTCCGTCCGTCTGTTTATTCGGGCGAACTTGTGCCCGGGAAACGAGAAGTCATACCACAAGCGATACACGCTGCACACTGAGAGCGGCGAACATAGCTTCGGCCGTCGGTGATCTTATCTGCGGTAAGGCACGTCGTCGTTTATACGTGCGGAATAGAACGTTCGAACCTTATCGCTGGTGGCCGCGTTAGTTGCAGATCGAACGCCACTGTTCGCGTTTGCGCGCTCAAGCCTATCGGACGATTCTAAAATAATCTGGAAGGTTCCCAGACAGTGGGGCGTGGTTTTGAGCGAGGCAGTGGTTTCACATGTTATGGACCGGGTACATCAAAATAGCAAAAAGAAGCGCGCGTCGCGATATTATGTCAATTTCGGACCCGATGTCTCTGACAGGTATCACCGTATTTTTAGCAACGCTCCTGATTACCTTCAGGTGCTTTACTTGCGTAAATCAGAACGTTATACGTGGAACACCATACACTTCTTGCACAACCAATGATTTTCTAAGCAGGGTCCTCCTGCAACCGGATTCCCGAACTACTTTTCCAAGTTATCGGAGTTTATTGCCTCACGAATCGATCGCTGCCAAACTTTCTCCAATCTGTCAAGAACTTGAAGAGTTATAGGGATCTGTCACGCGGCTTAAGCGCTTTCTTTTTTCGTCCCGACGAGCGCGCTTGAAGCTATACAGGGAGAGGTGACACGTGGGAAAGAGGCAAGAATGGCGGACTGGGCGTGTTGGTTTTGCATATTTGAAGTGTAAGGCGCGAAGACGACCGCGAGAAGCCACGATAAATGGGTAAGATTAAATATTGAAGCCAAGAAAATCACCCAAGCAGGCGATAAGTGCGTTAGCGTGGCTTCAATTTCACTATCACCTAAGGAGTTGCTTTGCTTGAATGCGACTGTGCAATTGAGAACTTGTGACAACGCGAGGTGTGAATATATGCTGCGCACATTTCAATATAAGCATTGTTGGAAGTGGCGTTCTGTGTGCATGTACTCTCCTTCTGTCCGTAGTCGTCGTCGCGCCTTACACATTGAAAAGGGGGGGGAAAGAAGCTACGACACGCGCGCGGCGTGCAAGGCCACAGCCCTCTCCAGGTGTGATTCCGGTGTGCGCTAGTGTTACTACTGCGTTATTTTGGCACACTATCGAGCGCGGCTCTCCTCACGTGGTGGCACCACGCGGCAAAAAGTGCATCTGATCCAAACGCCGCTCTCGGCTTATGCCAGCTACCAACCGGTAGCGGCCAATGAGCTGTGTGACGAAGCATCTGCTGTATGACGTACTTCCGAAGAGCGAGTACGGGCCTCTTTGCGGAGAGAGGGCGCTCGAGAAAATGGCAACTTCGCGATATGCTTGTGAACTCTCTTTGCTGCGCTCGACTACAACAATTGACTGAGCAGTACACAGAAGCGTCCGCTTTCCGGTGCGTGCATTTTTCCACCAAGCACGAGGGACGGTTTAGGACCTCTTTAAAGGGCCCCTCACCCCGTTGATAACTTTAGTTAATCACTGAAAATTCGCAGAAAGAATTCTTCTGATGAGTTCATCATTGTGCGCGTTAGAAGAAGCTGCACTGCCCGTTACCATATCTCCAGAAGACGAATTTCGCTGTCAACGCCTGCACTATCTTTTGTCGCAGCTCACGTGAGCAAATTTATTTATAATGTGCCGGAGATAGGAGCGTCTAGAAACCGGGTGAAATTTGCTTCGCAACGTGCATACGGGATGCTGCAGAAATATATCCATGGAAACACGGGTGACTCGAAACAAGCGCTTACCTGTTGACTGGAGCAAATCGTCGTCTTCGGAAAAGAAAGCAAAATGAAACAATTAACTTCTGTTTCGTTCGTTATGACCATCAATAAATAGCTAACTATGGTTTTAAAGTTGTGTCTGGGTTTTTTTATATTAACACGGAAAAGAGAGCTTGCTGAAGTGCTCGTAATTTTCACATTGAAATTTTCTTGTGTTAAAACTAACATATGCGCCACTGAAGAAGAGTGAAACGAAATTTATTTTTTTAGAAAGACACGTCAGTGGTGCTCGAGTAATACACCTCAACTACAGTTCGCATAGCACTCCGCCAAAGCACCCAACGCGTAAGGTGCAAGCATGTAAGAAGCGACAAAAAAAATCCCCCCTTAATTGGGTGGTATTTTCTTTATAGCCTGCTAAAAAGTAGGGGAGTGTAGAGGGTGTTTCAACAGGAAGGCTGTATCAAACAGGAATATTGTCCTTCAGTGTACGAAGTGTTTTTCACTGCACAGGGTTCTCAGATCATTGTTGATTTATCACGACTTGTAAGCTTTTCGCATATATACGATGTTACAGCTCAGTCAAATTAACATTGCGTGAAAGCTTAGAGCAGGGGTAGGCAACCTGCGGCCCGCGTCGAATGCTGTCCCCCGCACGACACCCCCCCCCCCCCCCCCCCCATTTTTAGAGTCACTTCCTGTCTAAAGGCCGACGTGGCAGTTTTGACCTAAAATGGGATTGTTGCTTGTAACCGAAGTTTGATTGCAACTTCGTGACATGCGTGCTTAAAGTAAGCGTGATTTCTAATACAGTTTTGCAAATTATTGTAAATTCGCCGAACTTTCACGCCTTGCCTGCAAAGCCCCCCCCCCCCCCTCCCGATTCACCGTCTGCCCCCCCCCCCCCCCCCCTTCACTGTGTCGGCTTCATGCAGCTTGGTCCTCCACCTCAAAAAGTTGCCCACCCCTTGCTTAGGGAGTTAGTGATCCGCATCACTAGCGTTTCGTCTTCGGTTAAATCAGTGTAATGGTTAAAAAAAAATTCACACGTCGAGGTGTCGATGACGTGACCGAATACTTACAAACTTCAGTATCACCTGGAGATAGGTAAAAATAGGGGAGACAATGAAAATTTTGTTATTATACGGGAACGGCCTGGCGCAAGTGCCGCACACGTGGGTCCCTTTTAAAGGCTTTTTCCAGATAAACCAGGTACTTTACCAGCCCTGCGACGCTTTCAAAGTCGCCTCAATACAGTCCATTACTCGCTTTATCACTAAACAAGCCAGCGTTTTAATATTGCAGCAGTTAGCCTTCAGCTCGACGACCGTTGTATCGGCTGTCAGGAGCACAAACGAATCCTTAGGCATCCTACATAGAGTATTGTAAGTGTAAGAGTTGCAAAGACACATCGTTCGGTAATTGTATGTTACAGCTGTGTCGTTACCTTAAAGGGCCACTAAACCACCCAGAGGTCGAAATTCAGTTTTGGTGGGGAAGTTGTGCACGAGTGTACAACGAACACGGAGCCGTGAGAATTTTTCGAAACGGTGCCATAATAGCGGAGTTACATGCGTTTGATCATCGAAACGCGGCGATCGCTCCTTTCGCTCTTTCCATCGCTACCCTCCGTTGGTATCCTCTCCCAAAGCCGCTTTGCCCTCTCGCCGAGGCATACGTCATCGCCGACGCGCAGCTCGAAACACCGTCACTTCCGGTTGCCGCGACTCTCCGCACTCCGTGTGCTCCGTCGACTGCGTGCTTGTTGTCTAACCGCTGCTGCCGTGCCGGCCCGTCGAATCGTGCCGGCATGAACCCTGTGTTGCGTGCACGCCTTCAAAGGATCGCCAACATGATGGATCCGTACGGTGACACGCCGTGCCAGACCACCTCCGCACGAGATGAGGAGCCGCCGCCACCGCCTTCACCGGATCGTGGATGCACGAAAACCATCGCAAAACACCACGCTAAACACAGTTGGATTTAGTTCGCGCAGTTGCGTCACGGGCCGCAGTAGCTGACTCGCATGCGCGCACACGCGGGAAACACGACTGTTACGGTTTTGCTGTCACTCAAGCGTCGCCAGTGCGAAGTCGGCGACGGGAATGACAGCGGGTTGGTCCGTTCCGTACGCAAGTAGAAGCAGTGGAAAGATCGGAGAAGTGTTTGGACAAAACAACAGCTTTAATTTAGCTATTGTGGCACGAGCACACTAAATACAACACTTCAGAAAAAACTAACAATAAACACCTAGAGTCAAACAATGAGCTTACAAAAATACACAAAATCAGTTAACGCTAAAACTAACAATGGAATGAAATAAAACCGAAGAAACGCGAAAGTCATACGTGTGATGACCGGCAGCGTTGCGTCCACGACAATCGGATGCGAGAAGTCCCGCAGATTTCTCGCACGACTGCGATGTCGGTGGGTCCGAGTTGCAACGCCGATGTTTCCGGGAGTTAGTGCTTGAAGGAGCTCTCAGGCAGGTTGAGCTAACCTGAGATTGAAGTCCCGATGCCTACGTTGCAGACGTGTCTCAACTAGGCGAACGGCTAAGTTTAGGTGGCCAGCCGATACAAAGCGCACACTAAAAACTTCTAGGAGAGATACTCGTTGATCTACTTCTACTCCATGTTTCTCAAGCAACTAGACTGATTAGCAGGGCGATATCCTGCGCTTAAATCCCCTTCGTGTCCCCTCACTCTCTTCCGGGGAAAAAGGGACCATCAACATGGGTCCAATCATGCGCGTTTCATTGTCGCAAACTCTGCCCTCAAAATATTTAAGACGCCCCTTTTTAATTAGGGGAGGCTTCTCCATTAATCAAACGAGACAACCCGTTTACGGTGACTGCGTAGGCGGCTCGTGCACGTGCAGCTCTTTCCGTGGGAACGCATGCCGAGCGTTTGCAGCCAAGACTTCGGGGCACACTGCGGCTTTCCATATACCTGCAGTCGCCGCGGTACTGAACAAAGAAAGCAACACTCCCTTCTGCTGCTCTTCGCGGCTCTAAGAAACAACCTTTCACGCCCAAGCCGGTGTGCCGGTCAGCGGGGTGGGTGCGCGCGCGTAATCGGCGTGACGAGGGGTCGAAAAAGTGGCATCCCGTGACAACAACGAGGAGAGCGGCCAGCTGATTGCTGACTTACCGGAAGTCGTAGTTTGTGTGCGACCAATCGCAGATGGCTAGCACTCGACGTCAGATATGCACACCCTGACGTCAGATATGCACACCATGACGTCACGCTGAGGCCGGAAGGGCTCGGAAAGGAGGAGCGATTGTCTTTTCGAATTTGTGGCGCGCCCGCGGCTTGTAGCGCTGCCGCGTGTGGCATCGTTCATCGTGACGGCATTCTGCACACGATGCGCGTGTTTACTTGACATGTTTGAAAAATATCGGAGGTGGTTTAGTGGCCCTTTAAATATCAATTTTCGCTATATTATATAACCAGAAATTTTTCAACTTGCTCATTTTTTTTTATGATGGAATGCATAACTACATGCGACCCCACACGTGGCGTCGCAATATGCACCTACGGGACGCTCCTTTAATATTTGATGTGAGCAGTTATAACGCTCAGATATGATGGAAATGAAGAGCAGCAGGTATACCACCTGCTGTCAAGTATTCAGATATACCAGCTGCTGTTTTTGTTTACTGTGACATCACGGACGTATTGATCAAATAAGAAAATACGAGTGTTCGCTAAGGTTATTCACATGAGCAGTTATTGTTCCTGGCAGAGAAGAAGCGAGGTATTGACTAAAGCTCTTAGTTTCAACTTGTCTGTAAGTCACGCTTGCAGTTTAAGACACTTCCTGATATGGTGGGGGATAAAGCATACCTCTGACATTGTGATGCCCGCATGGCTACGTATACACAGTGATATAACACAGTTTCGTAACTTAGCGAAACCACAATATCATTATCACTCCCTGTGTGCCGTACAGAGTTGCACGCTGTACAACGTCATCTGTCCTGCAGTTACCAAATTCGCTGTCGGAGTGTTCCGGATTGTCATTTCTAGCGTAAATTCTGTCACCACTGTTCGTCACTTTCAAACATAGTCACGCAAATTGCAGTGAGCCGCAGCAAAAGCTGCAGAACATGCATGCACGTGCACTGTCTTTCGACTTACTCATGGTTTCGCAGGTCTAGAAGGTTCGTCGATTAACAGCTGACTCCGGACGCAGGCCTTGGCTTTGAAGAGGACAGCGTAGACCAAAGTATCTGCACACGCAAGCAAAAAAATCTATTGATGTTACACTTGCAAATCAAAGGTGCACTTCGTAAGTTTTCACACAAAGGCAAGCTTGTGCGTCGAAGTCCGTACTGTCACCACAGGTAGTGCCCCTAGAAACAACTGCTGTTAACTTAAAGTTGGTTGACGATAAATACTGGCTATAAGTTCTTGCGTGTCGCTGTTCGTTCTCATTTTGCTATGCGCGCATCAATGAAAAGTTTGCCTTTTTCTAGGCCGCATATTAAGGGCACTAGTTCACAAGCTTCCACATGTCTAGATGGCGCTATTCTCAACGTCATAAGCAGGCTAGTTCAGCGTTATATGCAGTCATCTCGGACCGACATTCCAATTCGCCAACCTTGTCACGATGTCAAGTCACGCTACAAGTGTCGCTGCGTTGAACATCGTGATGTTTGCTTCCCCTGGAAGAGTTCCCTTTGCATCCTTCTTGCGCAACAGGGAAGCAACGCAATCCAACCAGTTGGGACCATATATTGACGCTACATGTATAGCCGTTCGCATCGTATGCACCTGACAAAACTACATACAGTTGCTTTCTGAATTCATTTCATGAGCATAGCAGAAGTGTCAACGTACAGGAAAGAAGAACACAGTACAGGAGGCGGCGCGTGTTTTGCTCCTCTTTTTTGCTCCTTTAAAGAAACGAACGTAATCCGACTCACAAATAATGTGCACTCGAATACAGTTTCTCACCAGTTTGTCGTCGCAGGAGGCTCTAACTCGGGTACGCCTTCAAAGTTCGTCGTCCAGGTGACTCAGAGGTGGTGGTTGTTGTTGTTTTCCCCTGAAGGTAGCAAACTGCACAGAGCCAGTGTCGACCGTCTTCTTCTTCGGCTTCTATGAAGCGATAGCTCTGAACCTGTTCTTGGTATCCTTCCACAATCAATGGCCAACTCCAACTGCAGGGAATTGGTCAAGAAAAAGGTGGTTGTACTGTTGTTTGCTCTTTAGCTAGCGGGACCACTCTTTCAAAACTGTCGCATGAGTGCAAAGTAGATGCAAAATGCATAAATCACATAACAGATGATCATGACGATGATAGTTCTTTAATAGCACAAATTCACTGCGGAAGACGGGCCTCGCTCAGGGCGATTTTATTGAAGAAAACATTGAAAGAAGGAAAGAGAGATATGCGAATGTGTAGTCTGCACTGCAACGACACGCCGTCAGCCACACTTCGGGGGCGGCAAGAGTGCAACGCACCTGCGTGCACCTGCGTGCACCTGCGTGCTGTGTTATCACCTTCAAAGAAGGAACACACTCTATTACTGCGAGTCATTCTTTTAACTACCTGCCTTAATTTTTTTTAATGGCACGGGCAACGAGTCATCACTCTTGTTTCCCTCCCAGGCACTTCCGGTAGAACACTCACTTCCGCATTTCCAAATGTTCAGAAAATGTCTTCTAAAATATCAGACTGGTATGAAATCGACGGTTTCGATTCAAGTGGAGAGTTCTCTTGCACATATATGACATCATAGCAAAGGTCTGCTTAAGATAAGGACCAACTGAGTGTCAGTATCTCAATGAAAATTTATTCACTGAGTTTATTAAAGGGGTACTGACAGAAAACTTCTGTCCCCGCGTTTTTTTTTTTTTGTGCTCGGGGCCTGTCAGTCATACCGCGGAACATCGTTTGCTGCAGCGCGTGACAGATAATTAATTACAGGCTCCTCATTACCGACCAGTCTCAGTTTCGGTTTGCGAGAGCTCCAAAAACGACAAGCCGCCGGGTGCAACTATCATCACCTAGCGTGTGCAACGCTCGACCACGTCAGCACACAGAACTTTTACGCACTTCCGCACGGTCCGCATCAAGTAGTTTTTTTCGATCAGGACACGGGAAGGCAGTGTCGCCAAACGCAAAACTGTCAACGCGCGCGCCGCGGCCCTGGACTCAAGAGCAGCCGCCCAGAAGTATTCTGCTGGCGCGAACGCGGCGAAAAAGTAATGGCGACTATGACGTCATCATAACTTGTTGTATCAGCTGCAGCGTGGGGACGTGAGGGAAGTAGGGGGGGTCACCGTCGAGTCACTTTCGAGGGTGTCAATGCCGCGAAGGTGCGGCGTACAGCGCTAGATCGCGCACGCAAACTTCAAAATTCATATCGAATACCTAGCAAGCCATATTCGCTGTTGATATTTTGCAGATGATATACGCATGTTCACGAGAATCAATCCCACAGGCTATCTCTCCCGGGAAATTTTGTGTCAGTGCCCCTTTAAAAAACAAAATTACACCATCTTCCCAAAGGGAACCCTGATGGGATGCGAAGCAGCAGCGTTGCGCATGGGAGCGGTGGGGAGGGTGAAGCGAGAGAGAGGTGACACGTACAGACATGTTTCAACGCGTACGTCAGGCGCTGGACACATGGTGCGATTCGGCATCCGATCCGACGTGCGGCGCCGCACGCGGCGTACGACGATTCACGACACATGGGGCGAACGAGCAATCAGCGCGCAGGCTCCGCCCACACACGGCACCTCAGCTTGCACGCTCGGAAAACATCGTATCCTCTGCATTTAGTTCAAAACAAACAACCTCACACAGCCATGCTTCGTTCTCTAAGAACATTGCCAACAAAGCTACGCCTTCGCGAGCTACAATCATCGCAACAGCTCACATTCACTCACGACTACGAGCGTAGGCCTAGCTAGGCGGACGCTCTCGGTAGCGCCGCTCAGTTCAAACGCGAGCTGATTGTCGAGCGCTTATTTTTACTGCCAGCACGATAAAAGCTTGTGCTCAATTATGACGCGTTTACAAGCGCACTTCGTGTTATCGACAGACTCGACGTGAAGAGCAAGGGTGGGAACGAAGCGAGCCGGTTCGCCGAGACGGCCGGTGCCAATGTTTACCTGTGAAACGGTCTTCCTTCACGGCTCAATATCTCGTCGGTGGTTTGGAAACAGACGTCGCCTTGCAGAAATGGCACACTGCAAGCATCACTTTATTCAATCATCAGGTATTTCACCTCAGAAACAGTTTACCCAATGTTTTTCATGCCACCGACAACGGCGATATCCACAAATACCAGGACGATCTGAGCCATCGCAGCGGCGAGGAACGAACCAGCGGCACAGGTTGGCACGGGCGCCACCAGTGGCGCCGCTTGTCAGCTCCCGCTGCGCCATTAGGCTGCGGCCGCCCGACCGGAGCGATAGCCGCGCGGCAAGCATTCAGCAAGTTGGATGCCCGCGCGGCGTGCGAATCCGCGCGCCGCATGCTGTTGGAACCTGTTGGATGGCTGTCGGATGCGGCTGTTGGCTACGAACAGCCGTACGGCAAATCGCATCCGAATTCGCATGTGTCCAGCTTCAGGCGGCAGCTGCGGGCGCTGCGGCGAGCGCGCGGCAGGCGAGGGAGAGAGTGACGTCAGCGCGCACTGCGAGGGGAGCGTGACGTCAACGCGCAGCTGCGGCGTGACCTACTTGGCACCGCTCCAACACCTGCGGCGAGGGGAGCGCGTTGCGGCGCGTTTCGTACGGACGCACGGACGGAGGGACAGCGTTACACAGCCTAGTCAAAGAGCTGCTTCGCATCTAAAAGCAGGCAGTTTTCTTGTGAGCACTGGGGATGGTTGGGGCACCTGGTGGCGCCGATCTCAACCACGCACTTCTTTTTACGTGGCCTCCGAGATCCGTGGCCTCCGAGATCCGCAGTGCGACTAAGCACTAAGTTAACCCTAGGAATACACAAGGGCACATGAACGGTAAGGTGCGAGCGCCACTACTAGGCACACAAGTCAACGATTAGGTGCCTAGAGCCCCCTCCGAAAAATTACCTGGAGGAAAACCTTTCGAAATTTCCCACGTATGCATGCTCATTGCATATCTTCGTTTGGCCTGTGTACAGAGCGTAGACGATGACAACGACGATGTGGGCCTGACCGCTCGGTTGACCGAGGTTTTAATTGCCGTTCAGGAATACATCACTGCGACTAAACGATTCTCTTGCTAAATTCCGCGTGCATTAGAGATTTCATTACCGGCAATTGGCACTTTAATCAATAACTAACTAACTAGCGCACCTAGGAATAACACAATACAGCAGGTATCGGGAAAATTCACCTTCTACTTGGCCAATCCCCTCCATGGGTATGAGCCATAACTGGAGGAAAACAACAACAACAACAACAACGACCGTTGCGATGCCGGCTTCATGGCCAATCCCCCGAAGTGGGTAAGAGCCAAGTATACAGGAACAAGCAAGCAAGCAAGCAACAGATTTCAGGGTCTTCCTCTACGCTGAATCACAGGACCGGGACGGCCAAGATGTCCCGTGCTCGGTCGTCCCCGGTACGCAAGCCTGTGCTTTTCAAGCAGGAACCCTTCTTCGACGTCCTGGCCACACTCGTCGAGCCGAAGGGCCTGAAGACCTCCGGGCGCGAAGGGTGGCAGCACGCGTATATTCCTTTCCAGTTCGAGACGCAGCACGTGCGCCTTCTTCGCTTTTCGCAAACGGACAAAGTGGAGTCGAGCCCGGAGAGCAATGTGCAAGTGCACCTTCGGTTCTGCTTGCTGGGTACGAACAGTGAACAGGACGACCGCTACCCTTCCGATCTGGCTGTCAAGGTGAACGATCGGCTCGTTGGACTGCCGGAACCGATTACCTCCAAGGTCACCGGCGGAGCGACTGAGCGGGTGCAGCTTCCGATCAACATCATCTCATCGTGTTTCGTGAGCCCAGCCGTGATAAACGAGCTGCGTGTTACCTGGCAACCTGTACGTGGCCGCGAATACGTCGTCGGCCTGTTCCTGGTTAAAAAGCGCACCGTAGCGACAATTGTGAGCGGGCTGCAACGGGAAAGGACGCAGCACGCGACTCTGACGACAACCATGGTCAAGAAGAAAATGAAGCGCCGAGCGAGTGGCGACGAAGTCGCCGTGACGAGGCTTCACGTCTCTCTCACGTGTCCCTTGAGCCGGACGCGGATGAAAGTCCCGTGTCGCGCACGATCGTGCAATCACCTGGACTGCTTCGACGCGTCCACTTATCTGCAGGTCAATGAGCGGAGGCCCGCGTGGATTTGTCCCGTGTGCGGCAATCGGGCCGCCTTGTCATCGTTGGTCGTCGACCAGCTGTTCGTGGACATCATCGCGAACGTTCCCGGCGACTGCGAAAGCGTCATTTTCCTCGAGGACGGGTCCTGGACTACGTCGACGTCGCAGAGCGACTGCGAGAACGACGCCACGAATTCCGCCACGCCGTCTTCTTCAACGGCTTGCACTTCGACACCACCGTCGGAGCCCTCATCCAGCGAGCCGGAGCCGGTTGGGCGGCCCAGCAAGCGGCCTAGAATGGAGGTCATTGACCTGACCGACTGCAGCAGCGGTGATGAAGAGGACTGTGGTTCTGACGTTCTTCTTCGTCGAGTCTAGCGCCACCTAACGCTTGTGCGAAGGACTCGAGAACTCTCTCCTTGAGCCTGGTCCTATAGAAAGCTACCCGCGGGACCAGTGCATCAGTCCTTACTCCCTTGCTTCGTTATATAGACGAATCATGGGACGCTAACCAGAGATATTTATGAAGTATACGCAATGGAGAGAATTTCCAAGTGGGCCGAGGTCGCGACATGTGTGGCAGCTAGCATCGAATCATGCTTTTCATCCATGAATATGCGGACGCAGCGCGTTGTCTTATAATGCGATATAATGGCGCCAGCTACCAACGAATCGCACGAAGATTATCGTGCCTTATCGTCTACATACCATTCATTCGTATGTCTTTTTTTAACGGCAAAGCTGAAATATAAGCGTCTGGCAACCATTTTTATAAAGGAGACGTTTCTCACCGCATGTACAGTGCAGCGCAATGCTTTTGTTAACCTCCACGCAGTTCTTATTTGAATAATTTTATGATTTATGATGTTTTAAGCGCTTTAAATCCTTGCCGCTTTTTTTGGAAAGGCTGAATTACCTACTATTTTGAATTAAATCCGATGTATTTATGATCCCCTGCTGCTATTACGCAAAAACAAAGCAGATCAAACGCACAGCGAGTGCGTCCATCTTTTGTAAGTCGGCAAATTCAAATGTAGCACATTTACCGCAAGACACGCGATGCAAATTTGAATGACAAACGCACCCATAGAGCCAACTGTGGGAGGCTCTTAGGTTCGAGTCCCCTCCCAAATTTTTGTGGGAACGTAAACGGGGTAGACAGGTTGAAAAGACAAAATATAGCCAGGGTATGAGAAAAACTTGTTAAAATGTCTCATAGCTAGGCAATAAAAGTCAAAATTAGCCAAGCTTGTGTGAATAATAATAATATCTGGGGTTTTACGTCCCAAAACCACCATATGATTATGAGAGACGCCGTAGTGGAGGGCTCCGGAAATTTCGACCACCTGGGGTTCTTTAACGTGCACCCAAATCTGAGCACACGGGCCTATAGCATTTTCGCCTCCACCGAAAATGCGGCCGCCGTGGCCGGGATTCGATCCCGCGACCTTCGGGTAGCAGTCAAGCGCCATAACCACTAGACCACCACGGCGGGTCAAGCTTGTGTGAAAACAACTACAGCGTTTTTATTTGACTAAATGCAAGAGCCTTTCCGAGTAAATATAAACAAGTACAGCAAGAACCATAGCTCGGCACACTCACTCATGAGTGCACTCAACTCACACTCACTCACACTCATTTGAACGTGGTGAGTTGAGTATGAGCGAGTACTCATGAGTGTGAGTGGACGTGAGTGTGAACGTGAGTGAGTACTCATGAGTGTGAGTGGAGGTGAGTGTGAACGTGAGTGAGTACTCATGAGTGTGAGTGGACGTGAGTGTGAACGTGAGTGAGTGCGAAGGCTGAAAAAAATTGTGGTGAGTGAGTTTGAGTGAGTACTCCCTTAAAGTGCCGACCTATGGAGCTCGGCACACTCACTCATGAGTGCACTCAACTCACACTCACTCACACTCATTTGAACGTGGTGAGTTGAGTATGAGCGAGTACTCATGAGTGTGAGTGGACGTGAGTGTGAACGTGAGTGAGAACTCATGAGTGTGAGTGGTCGTGAGTGTGAACGTGAGTGAGTACTCATGAGTGTGAGTGGACGTGAGTGTGAACATGAGTGAGTGCGAAGGCTGAAAAAATTGTGGTGAGTGAGTTTGAGTGAGTACTCCCTTAAAGTGCCGACCTATGGCAAGAACCCTTCAAAATCATAATTGCTGAGATGAAAACATATATTGTAAGGCTGTGCGAATAGTGAAATTGGGAACCGAATCGCCTACGAATCGCATAGTGATCATACCGAATCGAATACGAACACCTATCGAGTACTGTTGGAATAGTTTTCGAATAGTAAGACAAGCATTCTACATAAAATTCTACAAGTTTCTATTTCAATCAAATATTCGCTAACCAGTTCAACAAAGCAACATTACCGTTACATTTAACCCACAAAAATTAGCACAATTAAGCTGGTATACAGTAACGAGCAGAGCCATGGAGGTATTTTTTAACTGTAGGGTGAATACAGCAGTTACTTCAGTATTCGAGGCGGTACTTTTTCACCAGTTTTAAATGTTACCAAGACCTCTTTTTTTGCATTGACTCGTTTTGTGAGCACTCATTCGACTCTAATGAGTGTTGTGTTTAAATTTTTGTGCACTTCACTCGCAATAGAGTCGAGGAACTTTTTTTCATTATTATTATTATTCTTTTGCTTGACGTTGATTGCAAGCACGCGTTTGCTTTATTGCCACCAGTCTAACGACAGCTGTGTTTATATTTTCGTGCACTCTACTCATAATTCCGTCTAACCTTGGAACCCATGGAGAACAATATGTACCATTGCATTCTGTGCGCTTCTGGCTCACACCCACACTGGGGGGATTGGCCAATAATGCTTGCTGGTGTGTTTCTTCTGCTTTGATGCCACGGTGGTAGGACCTAGTCAGGTGATTACTCAGCCTTTAGTCGTGTCCCCCCAGGGCAATTTGTAACAATTTTGCCTTGAATAAACCAAAATAAAATAAAATAAAATAAAAAAATCACGCCATATCCACGAAGTGAATGATGATGAGTGGGCGACGCTCGATCGTTTTCATCCATGGCAGAAAGAGAATGTGTGGTCTGGAACGCGCTTATACTTCATGGTCATCAGCGTCATCGTCATTTTATCACGTGTAGCGGGTACATTCCACTATACGGGAACGCGCTTATACTTCTTCGTTATCACGTGTAGTGGGTACATTCCATTATATTGGAACGCGCTTATTCTTCATGGTCATCAGGCGTCATCGTCATCTTTATCACGTGAAGTGGGTACATTCCATTATATTGGAACGCGCTTATTCTTCATGGTCATCAGGCGTCATCGTCATTTTATCACGTGTAGCGGGTACATTCCACTATACTGGAACGCGCTTATACTTCTTCGTTATCACGTGTAGTGGGTACATTCCATTATATTGGAACGCGCTTATTCTTCATGGTCATCAGGCGTCATCGTCATCTTTATCACGTGTAGCGGGTACATTCCACTATACTGGAACGCGCTTATACTTCTTCGTTATCACGTGTAGTGGGTACATTCCACTATACTGCGTCATCGTCATCTTTATCACGTGGAGTGGGTACATTCCACTATACGTGGCCACCTACCTACCTACCTACCTACTACTACTACTACTACTACTACTACTACTACTACTACTACTACTACTACTACTACTACTACTACAGAGGAGGGACAGACCCACACCCTTAGAGCTTCGCCCCCTAAAAAAATAACTGGCTTCCACTGGTACTTTTTTTGTGTGGCCGTACCACCGCCTTCTTAGGCGATTCCTCTTTGTGCGCTTTTACTATTGTGCGGGAATCACCATCGCCATCATCAGCCGCAGCACCACGCGAGCGCCTGGCCTCGCATCTCGAGACCCCGTTGCAACAATAGCCAGTGATCACAAGGGGCAGCGCAACGAGTGCTCGAACCATGAAGCGATCGCAGTCCGGTGCCAGCGAAACGGCGCAGCATGAAAGCTCGCGGTGCGAGATTGGCGGCAAGGGAAAGACGCCCGAGCCACGTCCAGAACCCTCGACCGAACGTCAGTAGCCGATCCTTGGCCCAGGAAGATACAACACGACCTGAACACTCGCCCGACGGATCAAGCGCCTCGCCACATACGTCAGCCGAGACTGCTCGGGTGCTGCACCCCATGCATCGTCCGGATGAACCAAGGCGTCCCCGGTACACGCGACACAAGTTCACGTCGAGCGTGGCGTCTACGCCGTCTACCCGCCCTTGTCCCTCCAACGTGACTGAGGAGTCTATCGTATGGTCTGGCATCGCAAAGCATCGCTCGACTTCACCGGAGAGCAAAGGACGTCGTCCTTCGGATGCGGAGACAAAGCAGGCCATAGGGCCTACCGCGCCTGAGGACCTCGGACGCTATCTTGAGGAAGTCCACGATGAATCGCAGTCACGCATGCTGCCAAAGCAAGAAACGCCCGGGAAGCTTTCACGGGCGTCTGAAAAGCGCGGAAAGTACAAGGGTTCGCACCCAGCGCCGGAGACCGGGCGTCTGACGCGACAGGGAGTTGCAGCCGCTCGCCTGGACGAGCAATCAAGACACGAAGATGCTTCGCATATGCAAGCGCCGCTGCTCACTGGAGCTCAGCCCGTAAGCACAACCAGCAAATCCTCGCCGACGTTCGATTATCAAAAACGACGCCGTCCTTCAGCGACCCCGCGAGTGTCATCGAGACCACCTCGCGACACAAAGGACCACACATCTTCAACCGTGGCGTTTACCTTACCCGGCGCTCTGCAAGGCGATCGGAAAACCAACGCTATCACAGCAATGGGAGACGTGGTGTGCTACGCGGCACGCAGTTCAAAGATACAAATGGATTCCACGACGACCTCAAGCCGTCACACGCGTCGCGGCTCTTCAGCCACCCGTAGCTCCCAAGATCTGTCCTCGCGAGACTCCCCCCTTGGTTCGTACGACGGACAAGTCCAGTTCGCAGACTCCGCCGAGCGTACTGCCAAGTAGTTCGTCGAGCGTACTGCCGAGCGTACTGCCAAGTAGTTCGTCGAGCGTACTGCCGAGCGTAGTGCCGAGTAGTTCATCGACGGAGGAAATTCGGAAGCTCCGGAGATCAACGCCGCCGACCGTAGTCGTGGATAGATCGACAACCGAAGGTCTGGAGGATCGGCGCCGCGTACCCTCTACCTTTGGCGACAGGCGACAGCTGGAGGTAAAGTACCGGTGTGTTTAGAAACCCATGAACAGTTTTACACATCGAGCGGTACGATGCACTCTTCAAAAAAAGCGCTCTCCCTCCAACGCAGCTTAAATGTTTTCATTCCACTAAAACAGATACATCACGTGATGTGATACGCAGTTGCGCGCTGGTAAGATTATCCATCACTGTGGGTGTCGGCAGAATTTTATTTTCGGGGAGGCAGGGAAGCAAGTGTTGTTTTTTGCCCCCCTCTTGTCGACGCCCGTGCACACTATCAATCACCCTAACCGTAGTGAAAGGCGAACTAGTAAAGAAAAAAATGTAGTGAAAGGCGAACTACAAGCGTCTCCTATAAGAGAGGACTACAGTGGGCGTATTTCCTTGAGCACGAACCTTCTGCAGCGCTCCCTTCAACACGAAACATAAGAAAAGCCAGATAAGTGCAGCAAAAGACCCAGCAACATTGAATAGCTCGTCTGTGAGGCAGTAACGCTCTCGTTTAGGCCTGTAAGGTGCATTCTTGACCACATAACATGGTTGCTCGTAAAAACGCGGAACAAGAAGGTATATTACACAGGACGGGCGCGAATTTGAAAATTGAATGCAGAGCGCCAGCGAGTACAATACCTTCCTTATTTTTACATATCAGGTGAACACTTGTAAACAAAAAAAAATGAATACGGTTCTCTGTTTTAATGAAACGTCCCGCGAACATAGTTTGGGGGGTACGCATTAATATTCGTGGTAGGCGTTGTGGATGCACGCTCAAATTTCAAAGACGAAGTCTTCCTGTCTCAATCGAAGAACAAACCGCAAACAGATGTTGTATAGGCTTATATTATTGATCGAAATTATGACAATTTCGTAAGCGTGCCTTCTTTTATTTTACATGAGAAAGAACTGCAGCTTTCAGATAGCTTTGTATACTGAGACCCAACGCTCCGTTTTCTAGCATCTTTCCATAACTTCATCTTCCACAATTGACTTGTCTGAGAGTTTGCGCATGCTAATGACATGATCCAGTTGGTTGAGGGGATCAACACAAAGCGTTGGCGGGCTAGCTTGTGTGAAGCCGTAGGGCTTTTAAAGGGCGAAGCGACACCACAAGAAAGAAGACAGAACAAGGCGCTTTGTCCTGTCTTCTTTCTTGTTGCGTCTTATCGTGCTATAAAAGCACTGTGGTTGAAGTGCCTCCTTGATATTGGCATGAAATTTTTGCTCCCACGTAATTATCTAACGTGGTTCATACATACTCTCTCGGGCGTCCTGCAATAACAGTGGCGTCCGTTACCATTCTCCACCCCTATCCTTTCGCGCTGCCCTGTTATGTGTTTATGACAATTAGGGCCCGGTGTTTACGAAACAGCACGGGAAAACGGGACTAGCCAAGTTGATGAGTCGTCTTTTATAGCGAAACTGTGTACCTCTACCCCGCCATGGTTTCGTCTCCGTGGGCAAAAAATTGGCCGCGTATCTGCGTGCTTCGCTGCAAATGTCGTCGAAAGACGATAGTCTTGTGCCGACTGCACTGCATGAGCGGCATGAGTACCACAATTTAATAGCTGGGCTAGCCGCTGGGCTCGTTTTTCGGACGTTTTCCGGGCGCGCTTAGACGGACGCCGATGTTTCTCCGCTGAAATTTGGTCGTCGGTCTTTTCTCTGCGTTCTCTGATCATGTCTTGTAGAGCGGGTCGTATTTCATCAAGCGGCCATATATGTTTTGCCTTGCCTGAGACAGCGCTCTTCTACGATGAATCAGCCGCATCTGGCTGGCATTGATAAAACAGAAGAGGACGCCATCTACAACGCTACCGAGGAACATCGGCTTGTGTTGAACAATGCTGCTGCCAGGTGGCAGCACCACAGCCAGCCACAGCGTCGAAGTTAAATCACTGGGCGGAGACTTGTTTTGTACACAGCAGCGCCACGTAATAAACACTAGGATCTTTATAATTACGTATCTATAGATTTTGTTTTAAAGGAACACTGTGAATAGTACTAAGGTATTGATGTTGTGCCTCAGGTATGCGTAATATTTGATTTTTAATTGCCCATCCTCACCCGTATGAACACATGCTTCTTGGTCAAGATTGGAGGTCGTAAGGCAGGGGGTTAAAGTTTGGCCAGCTAGCTGAATCGTGTGACGTGCCGACAAACAGAAAAACAGACAGACAGACAGACCAAAATTTCTCCGTTTAGGTATCCGAAGAAAGACTATCGTCTTTAAAAACACAACGCCAGGCCCCTAAACCACCAACAGACGCTCGCGCGCGCGCCTGTGTGTGTGTGTGGGGGGGGGGGGGTTTGTGAAATCAATCGCTCATTGATTTCACAAAACCTTTCCTGATGATTAAAGGACGAATGAACGGTAGGGAAAAAACCTTTCCTGGTCGCCCCTAACTTTGGTTTATTCTTCGTCAGGTCTTCGTGGACATCACAAGGAGGCATCATGCTACAGTGGCAGAACCAACCTTGGCGACGTCAAGCCGCACCGACAGTTTGCCAGCTTCTTTCGTGGAGCGCATCTCCGCGGCGGTGAGGATCCGTCCCGGCGGAGCTACCTCGCCCAGAGGGCCACCGAAACGAAGCGAACACTCTCAACCTTCCGAAACCCGAAAAATATCAGTCGGAGAGGGACACGCGGTGGACTTTCATCGCTTCTTGCCCGAGTCCGAGGAAGCTCTTCCGTACACCGAACTGCTACATTACCCCAAACGGCGTCCAGAGGAAGCTCCGAAACCTGCTGCGGAGGAAACGGAATCTGATTCTGACGTGGACCTTGAGCGTTTCATGCCTCACTCCAAGGAAGCGCTCGCTTACAGTGAGCTGCTCGAATACCCAAAACGCCAATCGAAGGCGGTTCCGAAACAAGTTACTAGACCAATGCGGTGGGAGACCCAGGGAATCCCATCAGTCTCGCCGCCGTCTAAGACTTTCTCATATCCAGGGAAGAAACCGAGTCAGCCGACATCCCGTCGCACTAGCCTCGCGCGTACCATGGGACCAGCAAAGCGAGAGACTACTCCAACTCCGAAGCCTGAATCTCGCGCCCCTGTTCCCAGCAAGCCGGCTAGACCTGCTCCACCTCCACCTCCACCACCGCCCCCCGCCACCACCTGCTCCAAAAGGCAAGAAAATCGTTTCTCTTAGGCCATTTATGGCTAGTGTTCAAGCAGCCGATGAGGGTGGTGAAGAAGCAGATACCATTCCTGGCTCACCGTCCGCTTCTGCAATGCCGGTGTCAACGGATGCCGCCACCGGAGGACAGCCGTGGCACCAAGCAACATCCCTTTGTCAGGCCTTTTTATATGACAGTACGAGACAAGTTAGATGACGAGCAGCCTGTTCAGGAACCGCCCAAAAAACCGCCAGAGGAGCCACCAAAGAAACAGCAAGGAAAGCCGCCCGCGAAGCCACCAGCGAAGCCGGTCCAGAAACCGCCAGTAAAACCTCCGCCGGTCCCGCAAACCGTAACAGCTCCCGATACTCCTCGACGCTTACCAAAAGGATTTCGGCCGTTCAAGGGTTCCGTACATGACATGAAGGCACTGACACAGCGAGCAAAGCCCTTGATCACCGAAAAGAAAGTCGCCCCACCCGTGGCAAAGGCAGCCGCGGGTGCTCCAGCTACTAGGTCGTTTGCCCTGAACGTTAAGGGTGCGTCGGGCGGGCCCGGCCCTCGGCGATTCTCCGCTACGAAGGCTCGGGCCGCCTTCCGTGGTCCTGCGAAAACTGCGCCGATACACATACACGATTCGTCCATCAATATAACTAGAAATCTATCTGACATAGCCGAAACTTGCAGCTCCTTCAACGCCTCTTCCACCAGCCCCTCCAGGCATGCGCATAATCTCAATGTCAACCGGGCACAGAAACTTCCAAGAGACGATGCTTTGGGACTTCAGCCCCGCGCCGCCAACGAAGACGCCGCAGCTTCGCTCCAAGAGAGCCTCCATTGCGCCAACTGAGACTCCGAAATTGGGAACTGTTGCCCCGTCGAAAGCATTGCCGAAGGAAACTACTCCAGCAGTCGCTAAACCGGCAGGTGCCAAACTCGACCAGGGCAAAGGCCCTACGGCAGCAACAACCCCTAAACTTTCGACTGTGGCACCGCCAGGAAAAACCCAACCTGAACCACCAAAGCCAGGGACAACCATAAAGACTGCTCCTCCGCCGCAACAAGCCAAGGCTGGAAAGGAACCGCAAAAAGCAGCGGACGTAAAAAGCGTAGCCCCTACATTGCCAACTGCAAAGGCTTCAAAGGAGCCGGTTGCTGCCCCGGCGAAACCAGCAACGCACGCTGAGGTGAGCCCTAAAAAAGACGAAAAGCGGTCATCCGCGCCTCAGGAAGGAAAGCCCTCAAAGGAGGCGGTTAACGAAAAAGTACCTTCAGTTGGACCAGCTGCTAAGGCTTCGAAGGAAACGACTTCGACTCCTGCAAAGCCAGCGGCACATGCTGAAGCGAGCACTGCTAAGGCTGACAAACCCCCAGTAGCTCAAAAAACACCATCAACCACTTCTACCGCGACGAAGGAGGTCGTCAAACCAGCGGTACACGCTGTACCTAGCTCTTCGAAGGCTGAAAAAGCGGCGTCAGTTCCTGTGGTAAAGACTTCAAAAGAAGCGGTTTCCACACCTGCCAAACAAGGAACGCATGCTGAAGCTACCGTGCCAACAGCTAAAAAAACACCATCAGCTGTTCCCACCCCAATGAGGGAGGCGCCCAAACCAGTGGTACACGCTGTACCAAGCTCCTCGAAGGCTGAAAAAACGCCTTCAGATACACATTCCGCAAAGTCTTCAACATCTGCAAAACCAGTGAGCAAAGTTCCGGCGGGCATATTAAAGGGCGCCAGTTCAACAGTTGTCAAGCCACAACAACCACCTGAACATAGCGCGGCGAACGATCTCAAGAAGCCACCATCCGTGATCCCTTCAGCGAAACATCCTCAGGACACAGTGTCTAAGCCAGCCACAACAGCACCACCAGATCACGCAAGTGCAGCTACAGGAGCGATAAAAGCGGCCCCAGCGATACCCGCTCCGGCGGCAACCACTGCAGCCGCCTCTGAAAGAAATCAACCCGGAGCTACTGCCGCAAAGCCATTGAGCGAGGTAGCCTCGACGCACGCGAAGGCTGAACCACTCAAATCGGCGGCTGCAGCGACGCCCGTCAAAGCACCGCAAGTGAAACCTATTCTCCGTAAGCCTTCGTCGCAAGCAATCACTCCGAGACGACATTCGATAGCCACGATAGCCCCACAGGCTGCTCAAAAGGAGCGTGAGGATGGCGTCAAGGATGCTGAGAAAGCTCCCAACGCCCAGCCATCTGGCGGAGAAAGGCGCCCGTCTTCGTCGCAAATTGTCATTCGGGCGGTTGTGCGCACTACCACTCAAGAAGAGTCAAAGGCTGTTACCCCAAAGCCAGCCGCAACACCTGCAAAGCGACCTTCTACTGACGCCGAGACTGGTGTGAAGCCTCCCGAGCCAGCCGAACCATGTCGTCCCTACAAAGCATGCATCCAAATCGAGCAGCTGCCGGAAGTTCCCGATTCGAGGGCTCTTGTTCCAGTAATCGAGGAAAAATCGCTTGTGGTACCTCCAAAACCGCCGCCGGAAGTACTTAAAGAAGAGCCGGTATCTCATCCGATCAGAGATTTCAGTGCGATGGTAAAGGAAGAACCACCTCCAAAACCGCCGCCTGAAGTACCTAAAGAAGAGCCGGTATCTCATCCGATCAGAGATTTCAGTGCGATGGTAAAGGAAGAACCACCTCCAAAACCACCGCCTGAAGTACCTAAAGAAGAGCCGGTATCTCATCCGATCAGACATTTCAGAGCGATGGTAAAGAGTGCAAGAAAGAGCAAGGCTCAAGGCAGGCATAAGTGCGCCAAGCACAAGGACGAAACATCGTCGCAGTACGAGCGAAGAAAGAGCAGGGTGATGGCCAAACGTAAGGCGAAAGCGAAAGCCGAGCGGCGATCGCCCGAGATAATGATACTGCGGGAAAAACCGAAGAAAAAGCACAAGTGCCGATGTGCGCGGAAGGCGAAGAAGGAACGCAGCGAGAGCACAGCAAAAGGGGATATGAAGTCCAAGAGAAAAAAGAAAGGCGACAAGACACGCGTGCCATCCGAGCATTATGCCCGAAGGCAAACGTCTCCATTTATTCTGTGTTGTCTTTGCCTGATTGCCTTGATCATTCTTGGTCTGCTGGCGGCCCTCATCTGGCACGAGAAAGAGGCCATTACAACCACAACTAGCAGCACTAATACCAGCACCCCGGTAACACTTCCGCCACCGTATTCAAAGATATACTATTGTTCCAGCGACGTCTGCAACGCCGAAGCAGGGTACCTTAGGTCGCTTCTCAGTGCAAACAAAAATCCATGTGACAACTTTTACGAGTACGTGTGCGATGGTTGGAATAAAATGCACCCGGTTCCGGGCACGGGAGCTGGTGGCGTCCAGTCCGTGGACACAATGCTGCAGGACAAACTCTTGCTCAGTCTCGAACCCTTGCTGCTGGGCGTTCCGGACACGGACGTCAGGGTAGCAGCCGATCTCTACGAAAACTGCTTGAGACGAGACCAGGTCGGAAACGATGGCGACACGGTCGTCGGAGTAGCCCGGCAGTTCTTTCGTGACTGGGCAATCAAGGAGTGGCCGGTCCTTAAGCCCGACGCAGTCACAACTTCGGGGGCGTGGACCTTTGCGGGAGAATTAGTGCGTGACCTCAACGTGGCTGCGTTGACGTCCTGTTAGCATCGGCGTCAGCCTCAAGGCGCTAGAAACCGCGTCCATCGAACTCGACAACCCCTCGCCTCATCTTCTCCTGTAACGACGCGTCCAGGCCTGCCGTGATGGATCTGTTCAGCAACGCCCTCTCGGAGCTGATGAGTAGGTTCACCGGGGCGTCCAGCAAGAAGAACGTCGAAGAGGTCATGAGGGTATTCATAAGAATCAGTTCGTCTCCCGCGATAGCAGCCAGGCCAGACAGTGGTCCTCTGTCCTACACGCTGATCAAGCTCGTTGACCTGGACCACGGCTACACGCAGTTCCTCGAACGTGTCTTCGGGGGGCATAATCGCGATCGACGGCACGACCGAAGTGGTTCTCAAGTCTACCGACTACGTGCGCAACTACCTGACACAGGCCATGCAGGAACTGCCGGCACACGCCGTGGCCAACTACTTGGGTTTCCTGGCGCTCGCCAAGATGGCGCCTTTCTTCCCGGAGAAGTTCGCCAGCTTGCGGCAAATCTTCGCCAAGGACGTGCTCGACCGCACCCTGCCCGACGTGTCGCAGACCAAGACGCTTTGCCTGCTGGCGGTTCAGCAGCTGTTGCCGGGGTGCTTCGCCAAGGCGGCCACCCAGCTGCGCGGTATGTGGGGCGCCATGCTGCCCCTGTCGGACTGGCTCGCGAGACTGCAGTCTTCGTTCGGCCGCCACCAAGATCTGGTGGCCTGGATCGACGAGCTGTCGGCGCTCGTTGTGCGCTACCGGCTGAAGAGGAAACCGCATGGTGGACTCTGTCTACCGGGTATTCGGAACCATGCGCTCCGGCCCCGAACGAGATACCTCGGCGAAGCGAGCACCCGCTCCGGTTCTTCCACCAGGTGTCCATGCTGCAGGAGCAGAAGCGGCTGCAGGCGATCCTCAAGGACGGACGCGACGTGCTTGCACAAAGCGGCGAGCCGCGCTCCGAGCTCGCGACCGTTCCAGACTACGAGGTGATGCGGCAGTTGGTGCACGTCTCCATGGCGCTCTTCAACACTTCTGTGCCGAGCAACGCCACTGTATTCGCATTCCACTTGTCCAGGTGAGCTCAGCGGTAATCGCACGTAAGGACACGGCTTTTATACTATATCACGTGAGACAAAAGCCACTCCGCTTATTTGTGGTCCCAGAGCGTCAAAGTGCTCAAGTTTTAGGAGGCCATTGCAATCGGTACACAGGCACATCTGATATTCAGGTTGGTATTTACAGGGAAATCTTGAAACATCGTCGAGCGTAAGCTTGGTACCGTGTGATGGCATGTCATCGCTGTAGACTTGAAATGCACTTAGCCACTCGAGAGTGATAATAAAAATATGTAGGCTGCCCAAATATTCCTTTAATCTGTTTCGAAAAAGCATTGATTTTTCGGTGGACAGAATGAAGTCAGAGCAACCCTTACTTCAATTTCACTTCTAAACTTAGCACAGGAGTGACCGTGCGACGTCGTTTAATTTATGTTATAGCATTTCCCTAATAAAGCCATGCGATCTACGATAACAGGCGAACATTTAAACTCCGGTGGGCTTTTGGCGAAACCGAGGACGTCACGGTCAAGTGTGCACAGTTTATTGCAACGTTCAATTATCTGCAGTATTCACCTACTGCTCTTATTCTCCCTGTCGCAGGGTGGCCGTGCGCTTGTACCGCGCCCTGGTGCAGCTCCTGTTTCCAAACATCTACGAGCGGGACGCCCCGATTACACTCGGCGACGACGCGAGGCGGCAGCTCGAGCGCCTCCTCTCGTGCTTCGAGGACGACCTACGCCGGCTGCCTGCCTCCGTACGGGGCCCCGTGTCCATCGACTCCGCCAAGTCCAGGGGCGCCCTGCTCCAGCACGTGGCGGCCATCAAGCTCGCCCTGCGCGCCTTCGACGACAACTTGAACGTGCGGCGCATCTGGCGCGTCGACTACCGGTTCCAGGACCTGGCGAACGTCAGCTCGGACGCCCTGTTCTTCATCTACTACGCGCTGGACAACTGCGAGTCCGCGGACACCGTCTACGCCGAACACCGCGGTCACTGGCTCCCCGCGCACTATCGCGTCAACGCGGCGCTGCGCCACGTCGACGAGTTCGCGCGCGAGTTCGGCTGCGCACCCGCGACCGATATGGCGTCCGGGACGTCCATGTGCAACGTCCTGAAGCGGCCCTGACGCCCGCGAACGCGCGCGTGCTTGAGCCACCATGAAGCGGGAGTGCGGTATTATATAGGTGCGATATACTCAACCGTGACCGTGAATTAACCAGGAACACTGAACGTGAAGAAATTGCGCGAATAACTTTAGTTTAGCAATGTATATAGATTTTTTTAGTGCAACGTAGATTAAGGTCAAGCCGGGGTGCGCAGTTTTGCGTACGCTTTGACTGATATGTTTCGTAACGCAATTCGGTGTCCCGCCCACCGCCTTACATTTGTGCGTGCGCATTAAATTGCTTGTTCGCATTCTCGAGCCAGCGATATTGATTTTCCTTAAGCAAGGAAGTTGTACCGCGTTGAGCTGGTATTGTAGTATGTAAGCTATGCGACTGCTGCGTTATCATTGCGATCCTTTTGATTCGTAGATATGTTGCACTGTGAAAAGGCGACGCACTGGGTAAATTCCCCTTTAGTGTGTAAATTTAAATCTTGAAATAAATAAGGAAGAATTGAAGTGAGTACAGCAAGCTGACATGCTTCGTTTCGTGTATTTCTCGGGCCACAAGAACAGCAACTAGAACTTTTCCTCGGCGTCTCCTAAGACTGCCCTTCGGCATAAGTACATAAAACGAGATCCCAGTCATTCTGGGAGTCGATGTCGCGCGAAGCAGCAGGCGAGTAGTGGCCTCTGCCACATTGTCTTTTTTTATTATTATTGGTTTGAGTTTGAGATTTGCGTTCCGAGTTCGACCGACTTCCTTGTGCATGTTCAGTATGGTTATATCGCAGGCAGGCCCATAGCGAAGAACTTGTTCTTGGGGGGGGTGCGGGGACACTTGCTGAAAGCCTTGACTGTTTGAGGAAAGTACCTATTTCCATGACAGTACCTATTTGAAATAGCAACAGTATTGAGGGGGGGGGGGGGCGCTCCTAGGACACCCCCCCTTCTCTCGGCTACTGGATGGATCGTGGGTTTATTAGGCACCTCGACGACATTGACGCCCAAGGGGTATCCTATGGTCCAACGTCACCAGTCTTTTCAGATTTGAGCACAAGTGTCAGTTTTATCGAAATGAACTGCACGCTACGGTGCGATGATGTGCATATCAAAACAAGCAATTTTCACTGTATTTCTCCGCGTTGTGCAATGGTTGACCATGCCTTGGCGAGTTATGTAATCTTTATTACATTGGTATAAAAGCCGACAGTGGACGCGGCAGCTACAGTTTACATTGGCGCGACATGACGTCGACATAAGGTTTTTTTCCCCGTAAGCTGCTTCAAGCACTGACGTAGCTCTGCGGTAGAATGCTTGACTGCCACGCGAAATGACTGGGTTCGATTCCGGCTCCAAATGCGATTTTCTATGTTGCCGCTTCTCTGATTTTTCCCAAAGCTACCACACTGCCAACGCCTGCCCCGCATTCTCTGCCACACAAGCTCGATAACGTGATCGCGCAGAACTGTCAATCACCTGTGGCTCATATACCCGCATTCCATCTGCCGTGGTAGGCGGGTATGTGCCACAAGTGACTGAAGGAAGGGGTTTCACGACGTACGCGTCAAGCATCTCGCGCAATTGATGTAATGACCTGTTCAACGTATTCGTCATACACGAATGCCCTCCCATGCAAACTTTGGTATGTGTCAAGTTAAGGAGGCGACCAGGAGAGCACCCAGACGTAGGTGGCTAGATAGATAGATAGGTAGATAGATAGATTGAAACGCTCAAAGTGCGTTAGGTCCGCAAAGAAATGCTTCGCATTTAATAACACGAGGCGCGTCACTCGTGAAACAAACAAGTTGAACTCGTGCATGTTTAACGGATCGGGGCCCTCTGCCCTACATTTGCGCGAGCGCATTAAATTGCTTCTTCGCATGCTCGAGCCAATGGTATTGATTCTCCTTTAAGTTGGACCTGTTGCACCTTGAGTTGGACCTGTTGCACCGCGTTGAGCTGGTTGAACGGCCCTTGTATCCACCCTTGCCTCGCAGAGAACAATTCTGTGTGCTCGTCAGCACTGCCCACCGCGGCGGGGGAAAAGATGATTCACTCCTCTAAAATGAACCACTCCGGCAACGCTAAGAAAGCCGTTACAAGCCTGAGCAATACCAGGTCATGTGAAGTAAATTGTACGGGCGTCAGTCTTGGAACGTCAAGGGCTTGACCCTGAGTGCTTGTAACCGCCCTGCACCAGTCTTCTCGGCAAGCGGTCCCGCGCTTCGCCCATTATGTCATTCAAGAAGAGCCTTATTCTGTGACTAGCCACAGGAACGTAAGCCCCCTACCATTTCGACTGCGTCTTCAGCGAACGCAAAGACAGATTGAGTTGTAGCTTGCCCTGAAGGCTGGCGTGGCCGGGCGGATCTAGTCTTCAAGGGGGCGGACTAGGGACCTCTCTCTGACGTTAGAGGCGTGGAAATTCGTAGACGGCTCGTTGTCTTCAAGGGTGGTGGTGCAGTTCCATCTCCTACCCTCCCCCCCTGTACCCTACACATTTTGACAGTCTCTTTATATACGTATACAAGCAACCCGTACACGCAAGAGGTCCGTGGTTTGAATCCCAGTACCATGAAACTCCCCCCACCAGATTTTTCTTTTGATCCGCGTGTTGATGGAGTTGCATACAGAAACCTGGGGTATGACCTCTAATTAATGACCTTCAGCCGGTGAAGGCACTCCCTCGTCAGACAAGGATTGGCCATCCCTGGTGCAGTGCTTGTCCACTACCCCCCCCCCCTCCCCCAGATGAATGCAATCCCACGAAAAAACACAAATAAAGGACGCCGTCGGACACAACCCCCCTTCCTAGAATTGAAGTTCTGGCTTCGCCCGTGGTTTTTGGCTTGTCACAGATTAGGTCTATGAAGACTCTATAAGCCAGGGGTCTCAAACTCAACTCAGCCTGCGGGCCGCAGTCGCAATTTAGTCCCGCAAGGGCCGGGGCAGTCCAGGAGGTAGAAGGGGGGGGGGGTAGTTTGTACAATTTGCTTGCAAACGCTGCCATTTGAAAGAAATATTTCCCATATCTCATATACAGGTAAATTCTGAAGGAGGTTCGGTGCCAGGATTCCAAAAACATGTCGATATCGATCTCGAAAATGACTCAAATCTGGACGCCAATTGTGAAATGTAACTTTTGTTTCAAAACAAAGTGAACACATGGGATGCCTCGCAACAATGCGTTAAACCACTCAGGTCCATGTACCTCAGGAACATACTTAATAAGCAAATAAAATAAATGACATGGGGTAAAGACAGTCATGTGAGGGCCGCGGGCCGCATGTTTGAGACCCCTGCTATAAGCGCATGCATATAGCTAAGTAACGGCCGCGACGGTGTGCATACGGAATAACCCAGTTTCAGTGCAGTACGTTTATGCCGTGACTACAGGCAGTTTTGGTGAGTTTTGCTAAGTCATCTATCACCCTACGGTAAAGCTCCCGTAATGCAGCTTATGCGAAAGAACGAATGGTCAGACACGCTGCAAGGAAATCCGTACGAATTTTTCAGAAGGGAAAAACTCCTTAGTTGACAAGGCATTCGTAATCTTCCTTTTCCTTGTCCTTCCTCCACCTCCCGGGATTCCGTAGAACTAAATTGACAAACTGTTGCGCCCCTATGCGGCTCTCCTACGACTGATCTATTTTCCTCTAGCATATATATATAAGCTTTTTATTTGTCTGTTTTTTCACATGCCCATCAATCAGCTTCCCGTTAATTCGTATTTTCTATGGGGCTCCAGTGTCTGAACCTGAAACAGTGCAGGGTTACAGGCTGAGAACGTTAGCCTTGGCCATAGAAGGTAGACAAAGAGGAAGGGTGTCAAAGATACCCCGCAACGTTTGTCTCTGTGGTGCGATTTCCAAAATTTGCCACGTCGCATAACTTTGCAAAATCTCTAAAAGAGTTGACTGTTGGGCGAGTTGGTGTTTTGACATAGAAACCATCGTGAGGAGCGCAACCAGACAGGACACAAGGAACAGACGAGCACAGGCGCACTGCTCGTCCGTTCCTTGCTGTATGTCCTGTCTGGCTGCGCTACTCACGATGGTTTCCTGCTGAAATCTCCTTCGGCAACATCTAAGTTTCCTCATCTTAATTATCCTAGAAAAAAATCGATGGTGCTTCACTAGAAGGGCAGAAATATGAATTAACCATACTACGATTCCGAGTTCCCCCCGCTGAACTTTTACCTACACAGGTCTGGTCTGGTACAGTCACCTTTATGCCTCCGCTGCAACAAGAGTGAATCTCTGCATCATTTCTTTATAGCATGCAGATTCTTCACAAATGAAAGAAAAGATTGCTAGATGAGCCCGTCCGAAGGATGGGCTTAAATTTTTCACACCTGGTGGTTCTTTCCTTTGGTGCTTCCGAAATGGCCTTTAGCCACGGGAACGCTTGCGACGCCGCATGCGATTTCCTACGGGAGACAAAACGAATTTAATGTTAACTTTACCTATAATTTCATTTTATTTTTCAACCATATTGGCTTGTTAGAATTTTTTTTGAGCACTTGGCTGTAACGATGAGTTACTTTTTAAACTATATCCATTTCTAAACATATTCGGGTTGTAAAACAATTTTATCTCTAAATAAGGAACCGATCCCCCGCGGTGGGTTGCGCCAGGTTACTAAGGTTACCAACATTCTCCTGCGGACATAACGCAGGCTCGCGATGATGATGACACTCCAGCGTCGCCAGTCAACCGTAAGCGCCGCCATTTCCACCGGGCGACCAGTTCGTCAGACTGCCAGCCGCGAGCCATTTGGATATCGCCAGACAGCTTAGCCACCCATCCAAAGCGGCGCTCACGACCACGCACCAAGAACCCCCCAGTGGCTGTGTGCTTTCCGACATCAGAAGCATCGATAAGACTCCTGTACCGCCCGTATCATCCAGGTAACAGATCGTATCTGGTTCAAAACTGTCATGGAGAATACCTGTATTCATCAGTTTGCCGCAGGGAACGCGTCGCAGTGATCACCAGGTATTCTTTTTTGTTATGATCCGCAACGTGTTGTCGAGGCGTCGAGAAATGTAGTCAATAAATATCGTCATGTTATTTAATTTGACTTCTCTGTACTGAGAAAAAGAGACATGATCCACGCAACTATAATCGTCATCTCGCGTACTTTTCTTGCGTCATCACTGCCGTCCCGGCACTTTCCAGTCACGAGCGGCGTGTGCGCTATCAGCGCGACATAGCATTCTTGATAAGATAAGGGCGAGGGGCGAGTTTTCAAGAAAGAAGCGCGAGCGAGCCAGACGACGCTTACAGCTGTGGGGCAGAAATACTCCCCGAATAGCCGAATTTTCGCTTAGCGTATAAGTGGACGTGCATCAGGCACGAGGAGTTCAATGAGCCATTCAAATGGCATTAAATTAATTGAATCTTCGCTAGTGTTTCCAAGTAAACACATTAGGCGACGTACTTCAATTGACTTCATAAAAGCCGACGAGCTATCAAGGCACGCGCGCATTGAACGAATTCTGTAACCATAAACGTCACTTCCGAGACGAAACGCAGTCACAATTGCGGCATGATGCACTGTTGGTCTGCGTATGTACTAGGTATATGGCAAGTAGCTGAAGGGGCCTTGAAGTCAGCTGTCAGAAAAGTCGCTACCATGTAAGGAAAGCCGGTTTCAGATGTATTACATTTTAAAAAAGAAAAGGTAGCTTCCACAGAGCTGCGCAAGAATTTTTCACTTCGTTGAAAGAAAAGGGGAAGGGGCAGCTCCGACAAAAAAAAAATGGCAATTGACGCTATGCTCTTCTTTAATAATTTTCCATTTTCTCCTGTATTTTGTCGGTTACTTTGCGTTCAACGATTAAGAAGTTGTTACAATGCTCGACCAATGTAGTACCTCCGCACGCAAGCGCACATATGTTCTCTTCTACGCTAGGCCGGCAGTACTTATCTACCGAGTGTTTTGGTTATTCATACTCCACATATATATTCGATGTGTAGTGTTATTCACTGTAAGTGTCCTGTCGTGTTCTCAGGCAAGCTCTCTGCAAAACTATTTTTGCCTCACCTTGCCGTGTTCTGCCGCAGTGCTACGCGCAAGTGTCCATCAAGGCTTCTTCGTTGAAGCATTCCGCGTGATATTTTCCCTAGAGGATCGCATGCTTTTTGACGAGTTCGAGTAAATAATATTGCAAGACACTAGGCGGAAAAAATTGGAACCATATGCTTCACCGAGCATCTTCGCTCATTGGCCAAGGCAGAAGGAATGGAAGCCACCCTGCAAGCGAATGAGGGGATCAGCGCTTAGAGCAAGCGTTCTAAAGGAAATTTTTGTTATCAATTCCTGCATTAAACTGACATAAAAACTTAGCGCAATTAAAGACGAGACACAAGCAAGAAACACGAGGGACTGGCGCTTGCTTGCTCGTGTTTCTTGCTTGTGTGTCTCGTCTTTAATTTCGCTTAAGTTTTTATGTCAGTATGCACCAACTAGGCCCTCAAAAAGTCCTCCTGAATTAAAACCTGGTTTTTGAATAAGTGCTCTTTTATTCTCTTGCATCTCGACAAAAAAAACACCTAACTCAGCTTTTATGGTTATAGTATGGTTTTAGGACTTGTAGGTTTACACATTCCCAATTTTATTTGAAAGTGCATTGCGTAACATTTGAACACACCTTTATATCTGCGGAACATGGAGGCGGCGGGGGGTCGTAAAATGGGGACGGCTTTGAATAATTACATTTCTTTGAAAACAGATAAGCATTAAAATGAGCGAGACGCTGGTCATGCTGTATTTTTTTAAATATCGAAAGGCACTCTCGTTGCTGATGTTCCACACATGCAGTGCAACTCTTTCTGCTAAGTAAGCTTACTACAGTACTTTATAAACAGAATAAGCTTAGTTAAAAATACCGTGTAATTGTTGGAATACTTCCGAACACCGACAAACGCATTGAAACCAATAATATCGCGTGTATTGCACTGCGCACCACGTTAGGTGCCCAATGAGGTTTCCGAAAATAGCAGTAAGCTCACCACCTGCCTATTTTTTCTTTTTCGAACTAGACAACAAGCATTATTAGCTCACCCATATACCACATCTACGTCAAGTTACGGTGAATTTGAAAACACGCAAATAGCGAAAATATAAATCTCATGCATGACAACTGCTGTTGGAAACTGCTCCGAAGCTGCTTCGGAAAAGCACGCGTTTTATTTCAACCCTTATCGTACTCCGGGATCGTTAATTGTCCCTGTCGTTTGAAGTTTCCTGAGCAGCTTACGCCACAACTGGCAATAATTAACCGGTTCAAGCAAGCACTAAGAGCGGTTTCAGGCGTCCGTAGAAAGCACGCGAGTGAGCCGAGCGTCGTCTGCTAGCGCTGCTCCGGGGACCCCTCCAGAGGTCGCGCGTAGAGTTGTGGCTATCTGCTGAAAGCCGTCTGCTGAAAGTCGTAGAAGCACTGCTGAAAGCCGTAGAAAACTGCTTACAGGAGAGGGAAATACCAGACAGTTGGCGAAAAAGTAGAATGAACTTATTCTATAAAGGCAGGGGAGAAAAGGATAACATTCGCTCGTATATACCGCTAACCATTACATCGTAGCTATACAGGTTGGCGATGCAGGCAGTAAAATTAAAAATAGAAACGCGGCTAGAGCAAAATTATATTTTGGGAGAGTTTCAGAATGGATTCCGAATCTACAGGCGGTTAGACGATAACCTGTTCGTTCTTACTCAGTGTATAGAAATATCTCAAAAAAAGTCAGTTTCACCGCAAGGGTGAAGCAATGAATGCGATAGCAACAAATTGTAATGTTATACGAAGTGAGGCTGGCAGCTAAGTCTTTTGGATCCGATCTCGCAACTCTAGAAAACGCTTGTTTAAGAGAATTCTCTTCGCGTTGAGAGCGCAGCACGTAGAAGGGTACACCGGCCGCCCGCTGTCGGCTGCCGAGATGGGGAGATAACGCGCGCGCCCGCGACGACCGCGGTCGTAAAATCGAAGGTCGCTCGAGGGACCCCCCCCCCCTCGCGTCTTTTTACGCTCGCGAACGACAGGGCGGGGCCGGTTGAACAGTTGGGGGGGGATCTTATCGCATGCGCGCCTCGGAGCGACGGAGATGCCGGACTTGTTTGATCGCCGCTTCAGCCGCGTTCACCGCTCCCGCTCGCCTGCTATTACCCTCTGGTAGAACGTACGATGCGCAGGGGGTTCTTATCAATTTGGACTTCATACGCGACATGACGGCGACGGCAACGGCGACGGCAAACACCCGTCGAGACTGTCCATATAATTGCTATCGCAATAATAGAAAACAGGCCCTTATACGTAGCTTATCTAGACATCACTGGGGCGTATGAAAACGTTAATCAGCAAATTTTGTGGGATATATTGAAGGAAGTGGGGATAGGTGACGACTGTATACAGCTTTTGAGGGAGATATACCGAGAAAATACAGTTTGTGTAGAATGGGAAGGAATAAGTAGCAAGGACAGCGTTGAAATTAGCAAGGGGCTGAGACAGGGATGTCCTCTGTCCCCGCTGTTATTCATGCTGTACATGGTGAGGATGGAAAAAGCGCTAGAATTAGGTAGCAACATTGGATTTAATCTGTCACACAAACAGGCCGGCGCGATGGTTGAGCAGAAGCTTTCAGGTCTATTTTATGCTGACGATATTGTCTTATATGCGGACAGTCAAGATGATATACAGCGGCTGGCAGATATATGCGGAAGAGAAGGTGAGGCTCAAGGACTAGGATTTAGTGCAACAAAATGTGGGTTGATGGTATTCAATGATCACGGAGACCATGCGGTGTTAATACAGGTCAAAATGGCTGCTTGGGCGAGTTGGTGATTCATGATGAGCGCGTAACGTGAACAGGGACTAAGAAAGACAAGGACAAGCGCGCACTACCAACTGAAAGTTTATTCAGAAAGATGAGACATATATGCTAACAGAAAAAAAAGTTCCGTAAGTACATACGATAAGAGGACACAAAAAAACATACCAAACGCCGATAAAAAGACATACTTAGCTGCCGCACCTTGCCAAAGCCCAAATGCAAGTAAAAACGGGCTTTGGAACGCGCACCGTCGCAGCAGGATTTTGTCTGTAAACACTGAGCAGCTTTTTTCTAACCACGGTTTGCGATATGTATAAGTGTTCTGTGTTTATACCATGTGTTACATGTGTGTCAGACGCACTAAAATTCAACACCTGACGGCAACGCAGTGAATGATTTGTAATGAAACAAAAAGGCGGCAATGCAATTTGCCGCCGACGCGTCCAGCGTCCTCGCTGGCCTGTCGTCGTTTCGTTCTTTCTTTTTTGTGTGTGTTTCCTTTTATCATACCGGGAAGTTGAGCGAGTGCGGCTCTTCGCGAACGCGTCCCGAGTTTCAGACAGACCTCGCTTGTGAGCGAGCGCGTTTGGTGTTCGTGTAGAGGTAAAAGAAGTGACGAAAGAAGTTCGATGCCACCCGCAGGCGCCAACTTGCACGCCGTCAACGTTCGGGGTCCGCGCTCACGCCACGCATTCTCTTCTTCGGCGTCGTCGTCTTCGAGCTGCCGCTTCGGAGACGGTAGCCAATGGAACGCGGCTCGGCCGCTGGCGTCAGCGAACGCGACGCGCGGGCCCGCGCACACGAGCCAGTCGTTCGAAACGGGGTGGCCGACACTGAGCGCCTGGAGGCGCAGTTCCTTCTTGGACGCCGACCGACCCGGAGGGAGAGAAGTCGCTCTGCCACCGCCTCTGTGACCCAGTCCCTCGCGCTGCCCTACGCCTTCGCCGCAGTCCCGGAGCCCAGATGCGGTACAGCGGGCCTGCCAAGCGACGCCGGGAGGCGGCCCCGGGCCGCATTCCACCACTGTGGGCCACGCGACCCACGCCGGGGGGCCCGCTGTGGCCACCCAGGTATCCGCCCTTGGGCTCGCCCTACTTCGTGCCTTTCCTGGGAGGTGGTCCGCCTGAGGCGCCGGGTGCGTGCATGGGACCCAGCGCGCAGGCAGCGAAGAAGGACAAGGCGAAGATCGTGCAGTTCGAGTGGAATGGCTGCACATTCTACCGGTACATACCCGAAGGGACCAAGGGAGCCGCCGGCCGCCACATGACACCAGGTGAGCCGCCCATACCACCACCGCCGTTCGCTAGGACAAGGTTTGAATGGCACCAAAGGACGTCACGGTCCCAGAGCCGCCGAAGGAAGCAGCAGCAAGTATTCCCCCCCGAGGGCCCCGGCGCCGCTGTGGACGCCGGGACCACTACCGCAGGACAGGTCCGGAGGCGGTCCGGGGAGCAGCAAGCAGTTCGCCGCGGCAGCTGCAGCGGCCGCCGCCATGGGCGCCTCCGGCGGCGGAGGGGGGGGACCGTACCGGCCCCGGGAACCAAACCCGAGGATCCCGCGTAAGGAGAACAAGACGCCGGCGAGCCACATGCACCTGCCGCCGTTTCTGGCGTCAACGTCGAGCAAGACTGCCACCAAGTCACCCTCGCCGACCACCGCGACCCACGTGCAGGGACCTCCGAGAGCCGCAGCCTTCAGGAACAAGGAGTCCGCGGCGACCGCACCGCTTCCGTTCTCGCTGAAAGCTGCCTTTGGAGCTGACGACTGTTGCGCATCTCCGGCCCTTCCAAAGAGAAACGAGACACCCGGTACGAATTCCGGGATGAACCATGGTTCCGGCGGCGGCGGCGGCAAGTCCAGGGCAGCCGGAGGTGGAAGCATGACTGTGCGTCGGTCCCACGACGGCGGTGGTGTTCCCGAGTCTGACATGCTAGGGGCCAAGCCAAAGAAGCCACCCCGCATGAACAACATGACCTTCACGAAGTCATCGGAACGGTCAAATGGAAACTCGTCGTACAACGGCGGCAACAAGGCGTTCAGCCGAGCGCCGCCATTCAGGAACAGCCCGAGGGTATACAGTTCGACAGTCCTCAAGGATTTCAACTCCCCTGCCAAGCAGGACAACGGCCGCGGTGCGGCGACTGATGCCAAGCCCATGCTTTCGGTACCCAGGGAGGCTCCCCCGAAGGAGCAACGGAGCGCACGACAGGACCGACGAGTCAGGTACAAGGCCGAGATTGTAGGCACTAACATCATTGTCACTCGAGAAGAACCAAGCCCGGAGAAGTCCGACACGACAGCTACAGCCACTTCGGTCAGTGAACCGAAGACTTCTTCTCAGGCGTCAGGTGGCGCTGGAGCTAAGAAAGGGGAACAAGGACCGTCTCCTAAAGTTTCCGCTTACACCCCGAAGGCCGAGCCTGCAGGCTGGAAAGATCGTGATGAGTCGGCCTTTCAGAGCCGAATCCTCCACGCAGCTTTGCTTCACGGAACCAGCGTGGCCAATGAGGGTCGATCTTCAGCGACCGCCGACGCCTTTACCCAGCTAACAACTTTTGAAGTCAATGAGCAGTTTGACCGATTTCTTTCGCCGGGTCCCACGTGCGTCAAGCAAGAAGAGAACGCCGCATTGACGTGCAACCTGAAACCGCCATCGGGCATTCAAGTGGTGTGGCAAGTTTAGAAGCGTGCCCGCTCAGACAGATGAAATGGAAGCCAGCACCCGCGAGCATAAAAAGCACCTTAAGGAACATGGAGATGAAATTCCAGAAATGAAGTTTCAAGAGAAAGATGAAAAACCGGAAACGAAGCCCGTCGTCGAAGACCGAAAGGAAGTCAAGGCTCAAGAAAACGTACGGGAGCCTCTCTCTGAAGGCGAAGACATCATTTCGCCGGCATCCTACGCTGATGAGCCGCACACAAGCAGCTCCGAGATATACCTCGACAGTCTGGTCTCTAATGGTACCTCTACATCTTCGCCACGCGAAGACGCCTTTCGCAAATCGGGAGGTGACAAGAACTTGAACCCGGAGAACGCGGCGGCTCTCCTCAACGAGTTGGACAATTTCCTCAAAGAATGCAGCCCGATCAAGGGGGCACAACAGCCCACCGAAAAACCACAAGCAGTCCCCAGGAGCTGTGAATCCTCGACGCCAATCTCTGAGGATGCTTCCAGAAACTCCTGCATGGCGTCTGCAGGACCAGACACTTCTTCGTCTCTATCGAAAGGCGACGGTTTCTCCGACATTTCGGAACCCCACTCGCCGTTGGCCAAGGACTTACAAATACCCGACAGCACGTCGATCGCGAGCGACATGATCCTCATCAACTTCGCCGAGGATACGACAACGCTGAAGGAGCACCTGGATGGCCTTGTGGCTGACTACAAGGCGAAGCACGAATCTGATGCCCCTGACGGTTCTGGTATGGCCTTCTCTCCCGAAGGCGACGGATGCCGACCACGGAGTGCCAGCAGCGGCGGTGTCAGCAACGTACTCGAAAAGCACCCGGGATCGTCGCCAACTCGCTCGAGTGCCCCGGTGCTTCTTCCGTCCGATGTGTCGCCCCGGGAGATGCGCAAGATGGCGTCCGACGAGGCTCGCACGGCTGGTGGAGATTTCCGAAGTTTGTCTGCCACCAAGGGACGACCACAGGCACGCAAAGACCGCATCGGGGACGCCTTGTCGGACAGAGGCGACTCATCATTCAAGATAACGCGCAAGTCTCCTGCTACAGGCACCATCGAAATCGGACGTCAGCGATCCCTGGCCTCCTGCGACAGCTGTGGCGCGGTTTACTGCGGATCCATCAACAGCGAGAACTTCCCACGGGTGTGCTCGTGCAAAACTCGGCACGGGGCCCGGGCCAAAGGTAGCAGGCCGCTGATTCCGGTCGAAATGGAGGAAGCCCTCAAGGAAGAGTACAGGGACCGGGAGATCGTGACCTGCTTCGTCGAAGAGAACGTCGAGTACCTGCTTGAGAGCGAGGACGAAGAGTACGAGCAGGCGGTGAAGCACCGCTCGCTCTCCGGTCGTAATCTGCTCGGTCGTCAGAACAGCCACCACGAGAGGTCCGATTCCGGCAGCGAGGAGCGCTCGGCGGCCGCCTCTCAGCGGTACCCAGAGAACAGCTCGAGCTGGAACAAGATCAAGGATGCTTCCGACGCTTCGGTCATTGCAGTCGCCGGCACGGAGCGCTGCGGCAGCGACGCGACGACAGGCGCAGCATCGCGGGCGCTCATCTACGACTGTCCCTGGTGGACGTACGACCAGGGCGCTAACGACGGCGCCAGCAAAGACGCCAGCAGCAGCACGGCCCTGGCCAGCTGTGACCAGGTGTCAGCCGACACCTCCGTGGCTGCTGCCGTCGCAGAGATAGCCTCCAACGCGGCCGCCGCCACGCTGCATCCGTGGTCTACCACACTCAGGGCTGCAGCGGCCGCTGCCGAGACCGGCGTGCATGGTGCCACCGCTACCGGACCAGGGGCTGTCGGCGAGTTGCCGGGTGCAGAGGCTACTGCGGGCGGCAATCCGTGGGGACCTTTCCTGGCGACCGCCCAGGCTATCGTGGGACCCAAAATGGAGGCCGTGATGTCCTCGGGGGACCACGAGACGGGCGACTCCTGCCGTGCGGCCCGCTCGGACGCAGACTTCACCACCCTCTACATGGAAGGGCAGCCCCGCAAGCCGGCGCTCAAGCAGCGCTGGCCGGCCGAGACCGGCGCTGCCGTGGGACCTGCTGGTCAAGCACAGCAGCGCACCGGAGGGGACAGAGACTCGCTGTCCTTTTACGAGTTCCCACTGAGCGATCAGCACGAGGCGCTGCCACCCCAGCAGCACTCCCTCAGCATGGAGACACTCGTCGGCTCTAACAGGCTCGACGTCACCTCAACTACTTCCACGGTTGGCGGCAGCGAGCGACGGCTGGCCGAAGGTGAGCTGTTTTTCCACCAACCGATTTCAGCCGCTTGTAGCGATATAACTATTCAGAGCAGTATTTTTAAGAGGTTCTTCATTTAAGGCAATAAAACTGAAATAAAACTGCGCGGGTGACAGAACACAAGTAGACAGACTTCTTGGTCAGTGGCCACATGTGAGCAGAAGACACTGAAGCTGGATTATATTGCGTTAATTGTCGACTTGAGAAAATATATTTCGCGTCTTGCCTTCTCTTCAGCTGTGAACTGTGCAGCTGAACTGAAGACACGGCACTTGCGAAGAAACGTCAGTGTCATTGTTATCAACGCCCTTTTAAAAACCTTGGTTAGGTTAAGTTAGGCTGAAGTGTTTTGCCCCACTTCTATTTTTATACTGCATTTACCTACTATTTAATACGCCTCGTTTCCCCAGGTGAGCCTATGCCCCCCGCCTGACGATGCCATGGACGGCAAGCCATCCGGCGGCGTTGCCCAGTCTCCCGACGCTCAGTACTGCGAGCTGGAGCTCTACGCGCCGGTGAACAAGAGCGGGCCGGCCGTGTGCGCCGTCGTCGTGCCCTCGCACTCCATGGCCGAAGGGGACTGCGCCAAGGGCGAGGCCCTCCTGCTGGACACTGGGCCGCGCCCCGCCACTCCACCGGACGACTCCGGCCTGGACAAGAAAGTGGCTGCCGAGACCAGCGCCAAGCCCATGGGCAAGATCCGTACACGCTTCCGTGACTTCTTCTGGAAGCACAAGTGATTCGACTTTCCGTGCTGCTGCCCCCCCCCCCCCCCCTATCTCATTTATGGTGCGTGCGCGTGTTGCTGGCACTGAGACTTTAGCGCCTACCAGAAGCCTTCGTGGGGCTTGTGGTGACGGAACCTGGTATTGAGTGACAGCCAGGTTGCCCAGCCTCCCGCAGAGGAGTGCTCGGCGATGATCCGCTTCGTTTCTCTAGGCTTGGTCGTTTTTCTTTCTTTCTTTTATTTTTTATTTTTTCTTGGGCGTGAGCCCTCTCGTGGTAGTTAGTCTCTTCTACTCGGGTGCAGTGGGCAGTCCCACCTTGTTACGTAGCACATTGATCCTGGGAGCCCGCCATTTTCTGCTCATTTTTTTTTCTCGCCAGCTCCCAGGTCATGTGAACTGTTTTTTTTGTTACTTCTTTCATCGCTCTCCTTCGGGACCAGCATTCTCGCTCTTTTTGCTTGTTAAACGTTTTGCATGCTTTGTTCAAAGGTTCACTCCGATAGCTTGTGCTGATGGCTGGGTTGCATTTGAGGCGGACGGAACACTGGGAGCAGTGAGCGGCATTGTTTCTTTGAGGAGGGGACGTTGTTTCTCTGTTGCTAAAGGTGCTTTTGCTGTTAAAAGGCACCTCTTGTTTTGTTAAAACTTCTTGTTACTCCGTTCAGCTGTGTACCCAGTGTTATGAAAATGTAAAGAACTGTGAACCTGCAATACCATGTAAACGTGTTTTTTGCTCAATAAAGGCTGCAAAAAGAACACTTGCTTGTTAATTACTATAAATATGAGCGTCCTACTTAATTCAAACGCAAGATAGAAAACGCGAGGTAGATCAACCTCGGCTAACTACGATAGCTGCCAGCTGGTGTAATCCATGAAACTTATACAGTGCTATAATAGTGTATAGCACTAAGCGGTATCGTGGAATACGCCAGCCAACGGTGGAAAGCCCCTACAGGTCTAAAGTACATTCAAAGAGTATGCAAACTTACTTAAGCAATTCTTGCTGGTATATAGTGTTTCAGGGTCTGCGAACTACTTAAGCAATTCTTGGTGGTATGTAGTGATAATACCCGGCAAAGGCGCAAACCAGCAACGGGAAAGGAAGACTCTAAACAAAACATATTGAACGCACTTTTTCGCCTGCGTTACTGTACGTTTTTTTTTCTTTTTGTTGCATCAGCAGGTCTTCTCAGTGACAAAGAATAGGAAAGAACATATTGGAACGCACGTGAGTCGTGGCCCCAAAAGCGTGGTCGCTTTTGTGAGGGACCCTTATGTGAAAGGCTATCGGTTTTACATGCGAAGTATTCTTAGCACTTTGAGCGATTCTGTCTACGTATATATCTATATCTATCCGCCGACGCCTGCGTGTTCTCGTGATCGTCTCGTTAACTGGTAATTGAAATGCGAGAGGGAAAATTGACATCGGCAGCGTTGACCCGACGAGTTCAATGAATAAAAGCCAGGATCGCAGTGGGGATCCAACCAAAGTATTCTGTGTGGCAGTCATGTATTTTGCCGCAGAGCCACGCCAGATCTTGAAACCTCTTAGGAAAAAGACCCAATTTACAGGCTTAATGTCGGTGCAATGTCAATTTTGGTTGCAGTGCTGGCTATCTAGTTTTATAACAAAGCAGTAAACATTACATATGTACTCCCATACCCATGATACAGGCATTAGGTCATGTAAGTTGTGGTTCCAGTGTTGGCTCCGCTCTTATAACATTCTCATAAGCATTACATTTGTATTCCTGTGATTCAGCAAGCTACATTCAAGCGTTGCTCGACCCCGGCGGTATGGGAAACGTGCAGCACCTACAGGGGGCGCAGCAGCGCACTGCACCTATGCGCCACCAGCGCCGCGAGTGACGACTTGCGGCCACTTCAGTGTCAACTGGCGTGCTACGAGTCGTCGTCTCTCCGTCAGCTACGCCCGCGTTGTATGCAAGTGCGTGTGCGCGAAGGTGACAGGTTTGATAAAACGGGTAGGCTTCCAGAAAGTTAACAGAGCATGATTCTTTTGGGGCCCAAAACGAAGATAAAAGACATAAATTCACGGAATCAATCATGTTTTCGATGTGACGTAGCACAGACGCGCAACAGTGTTTTGAAAGGGCGATTCGTGCGGCCGGCCGGCGTAAAGCTCGAAGCATAGACCGTCACCATCGATGTTTGTAAACATTATTTCTTGCCATTTTGCCTGCTTATTGTTGAGTAAACGATGGCATTTTTGTCTCACATGTGTTAGAGAACCCCTTGCTATGCGTGCAAGTAATACGTACGGTCGCCGAACTGCACGTGTTGCATTTAGTAATGCGTGGCATTTGCGCGACGTTTTCTGTGCAGTAGTTCAGCTCTGTTGGTAGTCGTTGCTCGGGCTGCAAGAGTCCTTAAGTAAATTTGTCACGTGCCAGCTTTGCACGCGATATCTCAGCTTTCACGTAGCGCAATAGAACGGCGTGGCCCGACTTCGCTTGCACGCACAGTGCTGTTAAGGGCTATGGCAGTACATGGGGAATAAATTAGGAAATTCTCGCGGTCTGCGACGCATTTCGCCTGGCATGCGGGACGATTTCCTTAATGTTACTGTTTACGAAGTGCGATACGGCGGAAAAACAGCGGTAGCTTACGAGGGAGAATTGCTGGATCTGTCGATTGCTTTTCGCCAACGAATTGTGGACTGCAGACTCGAGATCACTTTTCCGTCTACCCCTCGGTTCCTTCAGCCCGTTAAAATATCAGTTAACATGTGTGGAGAGTAAATTCACAGCGAACTAGCTACAGGACGTACTTCATAAACGTGACCGCGGGATTACATAACTTCACGCGGCGTACACTAATCCAGTGTTCCCGCCGGTTTCTGAAGCACAGTCACTGCGGAAAACTGAAAAACTTTGTTCCAGGTGCCTAGTTCTTATAGTTATCGGCACAGTTTACGACACAGCAATTCATACGCGACATTGCGAAGCACCGCTAACAACCTGACACGGCTGCGCTCATGGGTCGGCTGCTGCACGAAACACGCCAAATCATTTCGTTCACTCCCGCACCGCGGCGCCACCGGCTCAGTGCACGTTCCCCATACGTTAACGAAGGTTACGTATATGATATTCACGTCATCGAACCGTAAAGTGAACTTCGATCGGTTCGATAATAGTGACGTCGTTGCTCTAACATGACTGCTGGACGTTACGCCAGACCATAAGTTATCCTTTTAACGCCAGAGTAGTCGACGTTCCTGGTAAGCCCACAATGTGCACTATACACTTACAAAAACACGTCGATTCACCTTGTAACGCTCGCTGAAAGCTGAAAGGCACGGGCCCGGTGTGCCACCCCCTGGCTACGCCACTGCCCTGAATGTCGCGCGAGAACATGAAAGTGGCGTCGCTGTCCGTTTATCTTCTTTTTGTGAGTGGGCGTTTTCCTGCTTGCCAAGCGTATTCTCGCCACGAAAGAGGTGTCTTTAGTGCTGTGCAAACGTAAGTTATGCATGTTAGTGAGATATAGTTTTACTCTTTTTTATTCCATTTTAATGAAGCTTTATTGCGATAGGAATAAAACGTCATTAAAATTGAACACTCCTGGCACGTTTTCGGCGTCGGCGTCGCCGTGGTGTTCCGTATAAAGTTCAATGTCGATAACTTCGCCCTGGAATATCAGAACGTTACACGCAAGGCACACTCGATAAAAAGTTTGCACCATTTGGTAGACATCTTATTTTTCCTACAACATTACCGTATGCCGTGTCTGCATTTGATTTGTTGAAAATTCTGCGCTCGCCATAGAACCCGTAAGCTGTTAATAATGCTATTTCATGCTGATGACCTGCGCAGCATTCCTGACCCGATTGTACAGCGCGCGCACCTTGAATAAGAGATGATGATGATACTGATGCAGATGAGGAAACACGCGAGAGATTAATAACGATTTTTTTTCATTGAACAAAGGATACGTCCGGTCAGTTGTAGACAGTAGCGTAGCCAGAAATTTTTTTCGGGGGGGGGGGGGGTGGGGTTCAACCATACTTTATGTATGTTCGTGCGTGCGTTTGTATGTGTGCGTGCATATATACGCAAGCAAAACTGAAAAATTTCGGGGGGGTTTGAACCCCCCCCCAACCCCCCCCTGGCTTCGCCACTGGTTGTAGAGTGCATATGCTATTCAACAACAGCATCTACTCCATAAACAAGTTATACCGGACGCATCATTTGTCAAATAAAAACAATCGTTAACGACCTTTCACTCGTTTCCTTCTTCATCATTATCATCATCATTATTATAATCTCTTATGGGGGCCAAATAAGCCCCAAGAGGTAAATATTGTTTGTCGGTTCTCGTGAAATATAGTGAGTATACACGCCATGGTTTGGAAAATTAGAAAATAATTTTTTTTCTTCCTCCGTGGTTTGCAATGTTCTCCATAGCTGCTGACGATTCTTCGCCAATCTATATGAGCCCAGAGTCCTTCCAAGTGTGCAGGGGCAAATTATCACGAGCATCATCATCATCAGTATCGAGAGCAGCGATGCACCGTGAGTTCTGTTCATAGTATTATGGTGCACTCTAGCCAACAATAATAGTATAGAGTGAAAAAAAAAAGTTCATGGCATGGAGGGGGAAAAAAAAGTTGGAGGAAGCACGCCTGGGTGTGAGCCAGAAGCAGGATCTACATCTACATCTACAGCCTGGCGTCCACAAGCCAACCTCCTCTGAAGCCGCTTGCTCCTCGCGTTCGTGCCATATTTCCCATGATGGATGGATGGATGGATGGTGGAACTTTATTTATAGTCCTGAGAGACGCGACTAGCGCGCGGTGGGTTTCCCATGATGCTTCTGTTTCATTTCAAAGATATTGACGAGCGCGCGCACCTAGCGACCACAAGCGTTCGAGGTTCCAATCGCAGCAGCGAGCCATTTAATTGAGGCCACAGCAACGGCAGGAGGATCAGAGCGCCCGGGACAAACGGCATGCCGTCACCTGAGCCGCCCTTGTCGTACCCACAGTTGCACAAACTTCGCATAGACTACCGGAAGAAGTTGACCGAGTGCAAGGAGGTCGAGAGCAAACTCAAAGACGGTGAGCACGGACTTCAACTACTTCCTGCGCGTACTATGGGGATGGAATGATAAGTTCGAAAGCACAGAAAGCATTGCGTTTTAGAGCGTTACATTGCTGTAAGGGTCTTGTGCACGGTCGAGTAGGACGACAAAAAAATAAGTGCAAGACGAGGTGGTAGCATACCGTAACTGTAGACGTGCCTGTTAATTGCTCATAACTATACCGGAAAAAAAACCTCATAGAAGTCTACATAGACACAATCGCAAACTTACTAATGGATTTATTTGGTGGACAAAAGGTCCGTCATCGAGGTGAAGTTGTTTTTTGTCGTCCTGCTTGTGCGCAAGACGCTTGCACTCGCGGAACGCGGCCATTTCGATCGTCCTGCTCTTGCGTTTGTCTTCTGGTTCTCGTGCTTTTATTTTGCGCGCAAGATATGTTGCAGTTACGGAAGCACGCCACTCATGCGCGCCCTAATTGCGCTTCTGTATTTCTACTCTCTGGGCCTTGTCATATCGCCTTGTTTAATTGTGCGCCAGGCGTGCGTTCACAGTTATATGGAACACTACCAGCTCTCCCAAATCAGTTTCGATCCCCTACTCAGGTTACGTGTTTCGGAGCAATCGACACTAGTAGATATAGAGAAGTGTGATATCAAGCAATTTCGCAAACTGAAACAGTCTTGCTATTTGAATAATTTAATAGAGCCACAAAGTCAACCCTGGAAGACCGCAGTTGAGGTGCCCAGGTGCCGCAGTGATGCGTTTGTGGCTCTTCCATTTCGACTGACCGCTTAGCAGTACAACGCTGCTGCGCGTTTTCATCGCAAGCGTCCATCAAGATTGCAGGCAGTTGGTTGCGTTGATTACTCGACAACGTTCACTGCGTTTCTGGCAAGAGCTGCTATAAATGAGACGTTCTTTTCTTTTTTCCCTCTCTCTCTCTCGTTGGTGTTACTGCTGTTGCTGTCCAGGACTGTCCAGCATAGGCGTGCGCACGAGGAGGGGGGCAGAGGGGGCGCCCCCCCCCCCCCTAGTCACCTAAGAAGGGGGGACGCAAAGTCTGCCCCATACATTGACTTAATAGGGAAGGGGGGCGCTGCGACGAGCCTTCGACTAAAGTTCCTGTATATATGCTACCTTTAGGTAGCATATACAGCATATACAGTAACTCTACCTTCGCCCCCCCCCCCTGAAGGGGAACCCTGCGCACGCCTATGTTGTCCAGGGTTGCACGGTGTGATGCCCTTTGCAGGCAATGCGCCTTGACACACACTATGTGTCCGAAACGACAAATCGAAAGTGCATAAACTGCTAAAGAAGAAATGCGAACAGCGGAGCGCGTACATACCGCACTGCGTGCGTTACTTTCAACTGCAATTAGATCATTCATGCCAGTACTATAGCTGACAGGTTGCTTTTCATATTCATGTTTTCTTTCCAGGCACTGAGTTGCTGGTGCGCTGGCAGCAGTCGTGTGTGAAGATATGCGCCGCTTCAGCAACACACGCTTTGTGGGTGCCTGTAGTCAACCTCTTAATTAAATATAAACACATTATGAGCGCACACGCACAGACGGGTCGTTACATAGCTCGCCCCAAATGAACTCACACCGAAACAGCTGTCATTGTTGACGATTTGTCCCGAATCAAAGCGATCCGAGCCGCAGTCGCATCAGAAACGTAGCAGACAAAGCCCGGACAAAGTCGCATCCGAATTTCAAGACGGAGCTAGAGTGTACTAGAATATTTTGAGTGGCGCGACCGGCCGTCGTGGAGAGGGCCGCCGCGCGCGGAAAGTTGGCGGTGGCGCTGTAGTCAACCGCACTTGAACGCGTCTTCGCCTCTCGCGCTTGCTTGCAGCTTGCAGCCTGTCGCGCAGCACGTTGTCGACGCACACAGAAATATGGCTTATGCTCGTGTGGTGCTCTATCTTTGCTTCCGTTCGAAAACATACGCCGTAAATTTCTAAATTAATGCATAGGGGTGAGTAAAATGCACTTTAATTCCCCCCGCCGACATTTGTACACGCGATCATGTAAAGGTTCCTGTGCGCGACTTCACAACAATTTTTACATAAAAAACGAGTTACGTGCAGTAATAATTGCCTTTCTCTGCAACGCGTGCCATGACCGCTTGCGTAGCTTCCGTGCGCGTCGTCAGCGCAGCTCAGTTGTCGAAGTGATTTATAGTAATGCCACAGCGGTATCTCCTACAAGTGCACTTCCCATTCAAGTATCCAGTAAAGAATAATCCTTTCACATGGGCTGCCAACACTGCAGCTAAACTTTGTGCACTGCTATCCAGTCTTAAAGCTGTAATGCACCACAAATGCAAATGCGTAGGAAACAGAGCGACACATTTCATTTACAAATATATTTTTGAGAGAAGTCTGTACAGGAGAATGCTCTCAGCGTTTGCTGCAGCAGATTTTTCATACTGGCAACGACAGAGTTAGTGCTTTCACCTTGACACAAGCGTCTTAATTGGTCTGCTGTTCGAAGCTCGGATTTTGTGCACATTGCCCTATGTAGTTTTTAGCATCCGTCGCTTGAGTAGTGACTTTCTTGTTTTCAAAGGCCTGCAGAGGAACTTGTACAGCAATTGTTCCGCAAAAAGGAGAATTCAATCATTTATTCAAATACCCGAGAAAATGCGACTCACTCCTTCGTTATGCTTATTGTAATATAATGATACATTTGGTCCTGGAGGCATAATTGCTATGTAGATTTAAAGTAGAATGGATCTGTACCGTACGACATTTAATAAAATATCGATGAACATTCCAATCATTTGTCCGCCGCGATGGAGCAGAGGTTATGGTCCTCGGCTGCTGACCCGAAGGTCGCGGGTTCGATCCGCAGCTGTCACATTTCGATGGAGGCGAAATGGTAGAGGCCCATGTACTGTGCGATGTCAGTGCACATTAAAGAACACAAGGTGCTCGTATTGTCCGGAGCCCTCCACTACGGCGTCTCTCATAATCATATCGTGATTTTGGGACGTTAAACTCCAAATATTATTATGATTATTTAGCGATCTGCCTAAGAGGTCGAGGCTGAAGAGGGCTCTTTTTCTTGAGTACATTTGTGAACTCATATGTAGGCACAAACGACGCATACCCCGTTCCACAACGCAGAGGAATGCTTGCAGCTCGTTGCAAGAGCGGCGCTTCTCGTGCGGTGGTCCAACGACACGTATCAATCAACTTTTCTAACGCACACGCACGCACACACACACACACCCCGCACTCAACGCTATCTGGACTTAGCAATAAAAAATAGCACGGCTACTTCTATAGTGATTTCATTTGCGCAGGAGTCAAGGGCACATAGAAAATTTTGGAAATTCGCGCGGTGTCATTAACTTGGATAGAAGCTCTATAATTAGTGTCGAAGGTCCGCCAACGTAGTGAGTACCTGCATCGTACTCTGAGTCTTCTGAGTGCTTTAAACGTCATCTAGGAAAGTAAAAAGAAAAAAAAAGTCAGCTGTACGATGGCGCGATTCTTTCCGCGGATGTTTAGATGGTGTTGGTGTCCTAATTCACACTCAGGTACGAAAGCAAGTTCGGCGTTCCTCTAGGTATTCGCACTTCGGCCGCGTTCACGATTAGTACACTATCTCTTAACACAAAACGGGGCTCGAAATGTTGCTCGCATACTGCGCAGACCACGTCCAGTGGCTTGTTCAACCTCTGCAGGTCTCTCCACTGAAGCATTCGTGGCTCTTCATCTGCAGGGTCATTGATAAGAGCCAATTTGAAAACCTGAGCCAGTGTTCGTAAAAATGTCTTACGATGAAAATGTTCGTAAGAGAATATTTTCCAATCTTGCTCCTCGACATATCATTTGCGATGCCGTCCCGCAATGGCAAAAAGCAATTACGAAAGGGAAGTTTTCCGCATCTGTTCAGTCCACGCGCAATAAGTCTTGCATCCTGGCACGTAGTAATGATGCAGCCGTTGCTTCGGAGGATAGCAGGAGCTGCGCGGATTAGGATAGATTTTTCCAACGCGAATAATCACCCAGCGCAAACCATGACAACCGCGGAACGAGCGGGCGCTCTTCAAGTGCCGGCGATGACAGCGCCGCCGCAATTTTCCGCGCGAGAGGGGTCGGTGGCTAACAATAGAACCGGTCTCCGTTCGCGCCACTCAAAAGTTCTAGTACACTCTAACGGAGCAAAAAGAGAAAACATGGCGGCGGCTGCAGTGAGCACTCCGCCGGTTGCTCCCGCGGGAGACCAAATTGAGAAATATCGCGAGGAGTACCGCAAGAAATTGACCGAGCACAAAGAAGTCGAGAGCAGGCTCAAGGAAAGTGAGTAAAAAACGCCCCGCCGTTTCACCCCGGTCCCTCATTCCGGGGCTGTAACAGCCACGCTTGTTCGGGGCTTTCAGTTTTGCAATTTACGCTGATTCATGTCAGTCGTGAGCGCTGGTATTCGGTGTTGAGCGCCTCTCGAGTGACATTCTGTAGGTCACTTTTGATGCGTGTGGGACTGTCTGTGGCGTAATCTGATCTTTCCCGAGTCCGTGGCACCCTGATAGCATTTTCTGATAACCTGCGTTACCAGCATATCCGCCACTAACCATCGGCGTACTGCGTACCCATGGCAATGCAGGCGTTGTTTTCGCGTACGCTTCGTTCGAAACTTTCCTGTAACGCACCAGGATGTTATCTATAAACAAACCTTCTCCGCTTGGTTTAGTTACGTTGTCGAACTTTGCAAAAACACTCTTCTTTCATTGAGATCGGTTAAGCAAAACTAGAGTTGTTACATCGCGCACGTTTTGCGAGAAAGTACCAGTGCTGTATCTGTGACTGCTTAGATGACACGTAAAAGCTACATATGAACAAGGGATGACATGTCGGAAATGGTTCGCGTTGAGCTCTGCCTCGAAACTGCACGAAAAATAAAGTGTATTTGTGGCTTTATCATATCATTTTTGTCGTGTTTCGACGATACCAACTCGTGAACTTGCTATGTTGAAAATGTACGCTGTATTTACAAGTGAAATTACAAGTGAAAACAACAGATGCAACTTACGAAACTTTCTTATCGAAACGATATCAGTATATCATTTGGGCGTGTTATCTACGTGATTTATGGTGTGATGTTATCATTCACTTGCAGTGCGCGAGCAGCTGAAGGAACTGAACAAACAGTACGAAAAGTCCGAGAATGACCTGAAGGCTCTTCAAAGTGTGGGCCAGGTGAGATCCTAGCTTATCTCGAGAGATAAATGCTTTTGTGTTTTCTAGATGGAATCAAATCAATGATATTGCTGGCTGCTTGTGCTTATGTGCACAAAAATTGGCAGTGTTCGGTTTTTTGCGTGCTTGTCTGTCAGTAGAGTTTCTAATATTGCTCACCAGGGCTATCAAATTGTGTATTAACATAAGTTCTAAGTGCTGCCATCTGCTTACATTCTGTCGTCTTGATCTATTGTTTTTTAATACTCTACAGGTTGACAATGGATATTTACATTCAATAGTCACTCTGTCTGTCTCAAATACAAGTCTAATAGCTGCTTAATGTTGCAAGTCATTGCATAGAGCCACTTTAAAGAAACTGTGCCTTACCAATTCTGACCCTATGTTCGTTTTTTTATTAATGTGTTAGGATTTGTCAACCAAACTGTCTTAAACTATAGCCCTTTGTGTCAGCCGCTTGCTTTATAGTTGAAGAGGTGCCCCTTAATAGTATGCCATTTCACGAGGTAGCTCTCTAGGTCTGAGGCAACGGATGAGTTTTTTTTTTTTTTTTTCACTGATTCACATGCTAGTTCAACGACACAAGTGTGTGGACAAAAAATATAGGAAGGAACCTCAAAGCTGTAGTGAAGGCAGGAAGTGCTTGCTACGGTCAGTTAGCCTCAGAAACATACGAGGCGGAGATTCCACATGGAATGTGAATTCCTGCTGTCTCATCTCATGGCACTTCTAAACTTTAGTCATTCCTAAATTGAAAAAAAAAAAAAAAAAGACTGCTTCAGATTGCAACTTTTCATTGCAGGCTATGTGCCCCGGCTTTAAAAATCTTCTGTCTAAAAAAAAAAACTTGTGTGGCCGATTGTACGTAAAGCGAGGAGACCAGACAAAGTTGCTCTTTCAACCAACGCACTAAGTGTATCGCACCACCTTCGCAAATTTCTCGCCGTTGCCGTTCCTAGCATATGTGGTACTTCAGGATAGCACATTCGCAGGAGTGTTAAAGCCAAACAGTGAAACGGACACCTGGTGTAACTCATTTCATGAACACAGCAAAAGTTTTTAAAGTGCTCGAGACGGGACCACTGGATTTCGCTGGGATGTTTACATCATACAAAGCACGCCATCTGAAACTAGTATTTCAATTTCAGATTGTTGGCGAAGTGCTGAAGCAGCTTACGGAAGAAAAATGTAAGTGCTCTGATGTCCTCTGTGTGTGTGTGTTCTCTATCACACTGTTTATCCTACTTAATATCACCATTTCTCACATTATGTTCTTTTGCATTACTAAGGCTGAGTTTGCTCTCTTTATGCCGTCCTGCAGTTATTGTAAAGGCAACCAACGGGCCGCGCTATGTGGTCGGATGCCGGCGGCAGTTGGACAAGGCCAAGCTGAAGTCCGGGACGCGTGTGGCGCTGGACATGACCACACTGACGATCATGAGGTGGGTAGCCTGGACGAAAAACTGTTAAGTCATAGCGGCCATTCTGTGCCCGACACTTTGTGGCTCACCATCTTGTAAACTCCGCGGCCATATTCTAAGACAGTGGCTTGCAGCAACAGTGTTGGTTTGCATGATGCAGCGTCTCCCTTGTCTGATGGTTGAAGACTTGCCCACCTTTCGTCAGCCAGCCAATCACCTCACCTTAAGGCAATATCTTAGGCGTGATCATCTCGAAATACGCTTCTTGCTCACCACGGCAACATCCTCTCCTAGCAGGTTCGATAGACAGGCACGATACACTGGCACAAATTGTCCATCTAGCAGCAAAGTGATTGGCATTCCAACTGGCTATGGGACAGAAGCATTAACATCAAATTCCTCAATTCCAAAATCAATAGCCTTCCATAATCACAGATTGATGGTAGCGGTTCTCTTCGCATATTTGAAAGATGATGCAAACATAATTATGAACTCAAAGCCAACTTCACATCATCTTTGTTGCTGCCCTTGTCATATACAGATCGCCTATTCCCCACAATAACTTTTTTTTTTTTTTGTGATCTAAAGTTGTAGTGACCATCTTAACTTTGATATTTTCATGTGTAATCCACTTGTGTATACATTTTTATTTAAATGGTCTGCTTGCAGTACCTGGTTGCTATGTATTTCTTTTTCCAACCGGTGTGAATCTCGTTATGGTTTAATCAACCTCGAGATTCATTTATGTGGGAATGTGGAGCTGGGAGATAGGCGCTACGTCAGGCTTTGCGAACCTTAACACCGGTCCCCTAAGCAACCACCTTCTGGTTGCAATATGGAACTTGAACAAACAGATTGACCAATTTGCAAACCTTCCGAAAGGCCCATATGGTGTGGATGTCGCCTCTGTAGAGCCTTCATTTTTGTCACTCTTGTTGACCCGCAGGTACCTTCCTCGAGAGGTAGACCCACTGGTGTACAACATGTCGCACGAGGACCCCGGCAACATCTCCTACTCCATGATCGGAGGTCTCGCCGAGCAGATCCGCGAGCTGCGAGAGGTGAGCAGGGACCAGATTTGTGCTCCAAGTTCTTTTTTTTTTTCTTCTTCTTCTTCCTGAACAAAATGCTGTTTCATGAGGCAGCTGTCTAGGTCTGAGACAATGGATGGGCGTTTTTTTTTTTTTACTGATTCACGTGCTAGTTCAACGACACAAGTGTGTGGATAAATATAGGAAGGAACCTCAGAGCTGTAGTGAAGGCGGGAAGTGCATGTTCATTCCGTCGCGTTTGTATTCCTGTCCTTGTGTCATTACTTTAGTACGTAGTGGAATCGCAAAACCTCATTCACGAGACCAGTCTCAAGCATTGTTGCCTTTTTAAATGCGAAGCATTTCTTAGTGAACTTCGGTGACTTTGAGCGTATCTATCTATCTATCTAGCTATCTAGCCGCCTACGACTTTGTGCTCTCCTGGCCGCATCGTTAATGGGATTTATACCAAATTTGGTATGTCATAACATGACTGTATGAAGAACATAAATGGCTGGTCATATCATGAAAATCATGACTAACTTGTCATGAAAAGTATGATTTACATGCCACGCTCATGGCGCGCTCGCGGCCGTTTCGTTAGCTTGACATACACCAAATTTGGGATTGAGTGACATGACTGTATGACGAACATAAATGACAAGTGGTAATATGAAAATTATGACTTCATGAGCGACATGACTTGCATTCCACGCTCATAGCGCGCTCGCGGCCGTTTCGTTAGCTTGAGATACACCAAATTTGGTATTGAGTGGCATGACTCTATGACGAACATAAATGACAAGTGGTAATATGGAAATCATGACATGTCATGAGCGACATGACTTGCATTCCACGCTCATGGCGCGCTCGCGGCCGTTTCGTTAGCTTGATATACACCAAATTTGGTATTGAGTGACATGACTGTATGACGAACATAAATGACAAGTGGTAATATGGAAATCATGACTTGTCATGTGCGACATGACTTGCATGCCACGCTCATGGCGTGCTCGCGGCCGTTTCGTTAGCTTGATATACAGCAAATTTGGTATTGAGTGACATGACTGTATAACGAACATAAGTGGCAGGTGGTAACATGAAAATCTTGGCATGCATGTCATCCACAATGCCATTTACATGCCACGCTCATGGTGCGCTTGCGTCCAGTTCGCTAGCTTGACATACCCCAAAATTGGTATATCGCGACGTGACTGTATGACGAACACAAATGACAGGTAGTAACATGTAAAACATGACATGCAAATTATGTAAAGCATGATTTGCTCCTTCCTGGCTGCTTCACATTACATCGATTCCCACAGTGCGTGGGATCTGTTTGTTTTTGTTTTCACCGCGGTAAGTGGCTTTGCACGTCGAGCACTCTCTGGAACTCATCCTCAAACAACAGTAGTCATCTGTCTGTTATGTCATGTCAGTCCTTATCTTAACATTGTACACCTTTTACCTTCAGGTCACGAACGGTATGCAAATTGTCAGCATACCGTAGTATTCTTAGGTTCATTCACATTTGCGTTTTGTATGAGTACATGGGCGACTGTTGTTGCATGCTTAGTTTGCCATTAGGTGGTGCTTGTGAAATTGCTGACACAATTTTCTGCATCTGATCTCTCGTCAGGTGATTGAGCTGCCCCTGCTCAACCCCGAGCTGTTCCAGCGTGTGGGCATCACCCCTCCCAAGGGCTGCCTGCTGTACGGTCCCCCGGGCACCGGAAAGACCCTTCTCGCCCGTGCCGTCGCGAGCCAGATCGAAGCCAACTTCCTCAAGGTGGATTCTTCTGCTCTACCCCTTACATACTGCTTGCATATTTTTGTTGCCTAAGAATTGGAAGCCTCATTACGACTGAGAGGGTGGGAAGAGCATGCATCAATTGCCCATCTATTATTACACGGCCCCCTAACATAGGCAAATTCATGCATGCCAGCCACGTGCATAGAGAAAATCGACACGCTTTTGTTTCACCGCAAAAATGCGAGGCTTCACCAGCTGCACCTTGTCTCTTGCTGCTGCATCCATGCAACGCTTTGCTATTGGCTGACAGTGCAGCCAGTAGGTGGCGTGTTATAGAATGGTACATAATGCTTAAACATTCCACTAAAGAACCTCTCTCTCTCTCTTTTTTTTTTTTTTTTGACAGCAGATACGTAACAAGCTCCCAGCCTAGCCATTTTTTAGTAGTGTTCTGTGTAAGCAGCACTAACTTATACTGCACAAAAAGCAACTAGAGACACTACAAATGTTGATTCCATTTCGATGATCTGGTAGCACTTAGTCTACGTGGGTGTTGTGCAACCAAATAATCGAAATGGAACCATACCAACTTGCCCAAATGTCCACGCTCTTTTGCACAAATTTAGGACTACAACTTTAGTTTACTGATTTAATTCATGACATAAAAGAGTTGTGAAACAGCATTGTTACCGCACATCAGTGGTTTAGCCAGAAATTTTTTTCTGGGGAGGGGAGCTGGCGTGTAAACACACAAGTATGTATTGGATCATTCCTTATCAAGTGTAGCTGGTAAATTTCGACGATCCCTGGTCCTGCTGAAAAAAGTCATGCTGGTATGTTTGAATGTGAGAAGTACTTTTTCAGGCGTTATATCTCGGGAAAAAATTTTCTGTTGCCGAGAGGGCACTTCGAACTTTGGGCACGGAAGTGAAACTGCGTCACGCTGAATAATTTATATAAAATTACTGTTTTGAGCAATTATACTACAAAACAATTTTTTCCGTAATCTCAAGGCGCTGATCATTCATGACTATGATAGTTTATTCATTTTTCTTTCAACTTTCATTATTTATGGTGTTCACAAAAAATTGCAAACTGCTGCATGTTTAGCGTTTTTTAGAAAAAGCACATATTTTTTCAGGAGTAATATATTCGCATTGTGGACTGCATAGACCAGAAAGTTTCAGAACCCCTGTTTTAGGTAGTAACAATGAACCTTTAACTCTGTGTGCGCAGTATTTACATTAGCTGGGATGAAGTACTTATGGTTCAAGCGGAAGCAGAGTAGCACAACTGTCTGTCACAGGTGAAGGGCAGGGGCACCGTGTTTGTAACAGAGGTTGTAACTGAGGATAGTCTTGCTAAACTGGCAACAGTCGAGTTACCGGCTAGCCCTTCTGACAGCGTTCGTTTAGCATGTGCAGTTGCCTTCACGTGGCCTGTTTTCTCGTTCTTGTCCAGGTGGTTTCAAGTGCCATCGTCGACAAGTACATCGGGGAGAGTGCCCGACTCATCCGCGAGATGTTCAACTACGCCCGTGACCATCAACCCTGCGTCATTTTCATGGACGAGATCGATGCCATTGGTGAGCGCTTTCTGCGGTGCTTATGTGGGGTCGTGATTTTAGCATGGTAAAGAGCTCGTTGCACAAAATGTGGTGTCAACAGCATTGTCTCTGAGTGAGGAATGCTAGTGAATGCCGCAGCCACTCGATTAAAATAAAAAAGGTGCGGCCGGTTGCATGCCCCGAAAGAGGTGGGAACCGCCTAGTTGAGCCGGTTGCCACTATGGCGCCACAAGACAGGTCACACCGAGGTTGTTTTATGAAAACACAAGTGTCATTGTTTTGCGGGTTTTCTTGAGGAGCCTCGAAATCTTGGAAAATATCATTGGCGATCGGGTCATCAACACTCCTCTGTATGCAATATTTTCTTTGGAAACAAAAAGATCTCTTATTTCAACAATTAGACTTTAACCGCCATTCAATGTCATACTGAAATTCATGGAAGCCGACGTCGACATGCTTCCTCGTTGTTGAAAGACACCACGAAGTGCAGCGGCTTCTCAGCATGCTCATATATGGCGAGATACACAGTCTTGAGCTCGCCGCAACCCTCATTTTTGATTTACTTTTTGTTCTAAAGTCATGTGGCTGTATGTCTACTAGCATCAACGCGGACAAAACTGTCAAAACAGCGTTCCCGCTTGTGCCCGTGTGTTTCAGAGCAACGCAACTGGTCGCACCTTTTTTTTTTTTTTTTTTTTTTTTTTTTTTTTTTTTTTTTTTTTTTTTTTATTTTATTTTTTTGATCAGGCGGCCATGTGAGTGCAAAGAACAAAATGTCAAGGTTCGAGCTAGAATCCAATGCAACTTGAGTCACAGGTACCCTTAGTATTGGGGCAATTCATTGCTGCCGCCCGACACCTCGGGTATTTTGTGCTCTGAGCCATGGCTCTGTTGGTAGCATAAATGTTTCCAGAGATTACAGTATGGTGGTGAGTAGTAGGCTCGATAACGCTATCGTTTTCCATGCTTAAAGGTGAAGGTTAAGCGTCCTCAAAGTTTCTCGGTATCACACTGACATTGTCACCGGAACCCCAGTGCACAGTTGTAAAGATGAATATCTGACTTCGATTTTCTCTTGTAATGGTCAATTTCTGAATGTAAATATAGATAATGGAGGTTTAAAGTAACAATTTTACCAATCTTGACTGATAAAATTATTTCTGTCTTCTGCACCTCTAATCTGCGGCTAAAAATTCTCGTGCTTTTGTGTGTCAGAACTGGTACTTCATTAAGAAGGCATACCATCAATGAGGGCTCGAGGTTAATTTTGGCCACGGGGGATTGTTTAATGAGCCTCTTATCGAGTCTGAGTACCTTGCACAGGTATTGTTTCGTTTCACGCTCATTGAAGTACAGCCACTGTGGCTGGGAGCTGAACCTGCAATCTCATGCTTAGAACAGTAACGCCACAGCTGCTGAGCTACGGTGGCCACTAAGGCTTGTTGCAATGGGGGCAACAATAGTGCTTCATACGATTTTAGCTCTTGTTGTAAAGAAAAGGAGATTGTTCCCATTATTAGTAGCCATCATATGCTGCCTTCCAGTCCGTGTGTCGTTAATTCATGGCAATACAATGAAAAATACCAATAAAATAAAAGCTGAGACACAAATGTCCCAACATGGACAGGTGTGGCCATCTAATGTCAAGAAACATAAGCGTGATGAGCATCGTCATCATTGCTTTCATGCGGGACCAATTTTCGTTGATTGCGAGTATAGTGGTCATCAGTCATTTTGTTAGAAAATCTCATGACCACTACATTTCTCGATGGTCGCATAAGGGTTAAGGACGAGGCAACTTCCACAGTATGTCATAAGTTGTGTACTCATCTTTGAGACCTGATCTGCAGACCCACTTATGATAACATATGGCCTAATTGAACATTGAGGAAGGCATTGCTGACCATCTGATCTGATTAATCTTTGTCTCCACCAGGTGGCCGTAGGTTCTCGGAAGGGACGTCCGCTGACCGAGAGATCCAGAGGACCCTCATGGAGGTGAGATCCATTCTCCTCTCCCAAACATACTTGCTTCTTTTTCACTCTGCTGGCAGGATTGGGTTTTGGCAGCATGCTTTCTTGACATGTCGAGTGTTTCAGGTAAACATGCTTCCGTGAATAAATGTGAGGGTGACAAAATGCCACGTCGGCTCCCGTCGCAGCGTTACCTACAGCCCCGCCAACCTCGTGCGGCATCTCCGTTTCGTGATTCAGTGATAGTGCAACACTTGCTTTATCTTTATGTTCAATGCTGTGCAATGTATATTTGCTTCACTGTTATTCTTTAAGCACTGCATTTGTGTCATGACATGTCCTTTGATATTTATTTGCTCGCCCCCCCCTTATGTAATGCCTTGTACAGTAAAACCCCGTTAATTCGGACTTCACGGGACCGGAGAAAATGTCCGAATTAACCGAGGGTACGAATTATCGCGAGTACGTTCAGAACACTTGAAAAATGTATCCTACGTACACCGTCAGACTTTTATTTCTTAAAAAATTCGGTGATCACGGTTTGCTTCGCGGAGACAATGTGCGAGGAAGTCACAATTTTGCGGAGTTCCTGCAGGTGACTTAGTCCGCGTACACTGTCCGAGGAAACCATGCAAATGTCCTCTAAGACGGCCAACTCCTGACGGCAACTCCTAAGTGGATGCGACGGCCGACGCAAGAACTAGCGGTGCTGCTGTGCCATCTTGCTTCATGCCTCACGCGTCGCGAGAAACGCGCAACGCGTCGCAAGCGCCTACTCCGCGCGCGTCCGAGCTCGCGGCGGCAGGTGCGTCGCCTCCGCGATGAGCATTGGCAACGTGCCAATGGGAGCAATGCTGTGTTGCCATAGGCTCTTAGCCGATGGCAAGTGAGGCAAAATGGAACAGCATGCCGCAAGTTCACGCGTTGGCCGCGTGTGCCGGCTCGCGAGCGGAGCTGCGAAACTGAATGCGCAGCTGTCGTCGCTCGGAGCAGACGAAGCAGCGACGGAGAATACCTACGAATCACGACGCGAAACACGTCACGTGATCAGGACGCAAAACGATCGCAGCGCCCCCCACTTTTTGGGAGACAGCGAGGCGGCCACGCCGCTTCCGTGGCGATCCCGTGCAGTTTTCCAACTGCCTCCATCTTTGCAGTTGCTGATGACAGTAGCGATGCGCCTTTCATTTGGTTGAAAACCAGCGCCATGCTTTTTTTTTTTTTTTTTTTGTGCCTCCGGGATGCAGAGCTCATTCCTACTTCGTTTTAAATCTTGGAGGCCACGATCCGATCTCGGAAGTTTAGGTGCGCCGCCGATTTCGGACCCGAGCGCGGCCGCGGCGGAATCCGCCGCTGCTTCCCCGTCTTGAGCCGACCTACCCCACCTCGGTCGGGAGTTCGAATTAACCGAAGCGCGGTCGAATCTCTCCAAATTAATGAGAGTTTTCAATCATAGAACAATGCACATTTTGGACGGGACCAGACGCCGCGGCCGAATTAACCGAAATTCCTAATTAACGGGGGTCGAATTAACGAGATTTTACTGTATAAGGTCTTTAAGGGTTTAATAAATGATGATGATGATGACTTCTTTGGTTAATAGCGTGCTCGATAGATCATGTACTATCAAGTTTCGTCGTTTTGCTTAACCCTTTCAGGGTCGAATTTTTTCGCGAAATGCGTGCCAAAAATGTGTAATTTTTTTTATTGTTGAAATAAATTCTTCAGACCATTCTATTTAAGAAAAAAAATTGTCTAAAAATTTTTTTCCTTGACCGTAAAGTGACAAAAAAATCATTTTGTGTTGTTACATACACATGGTTTATTCATAGTAACATCAAGCAAAATCCTCAACAAAAACACTTTTACGATGTCTTATAAATAAAAATTATGCATTATAATAAACATAGCTCACAGACATACAAAAAGAAGCGCACCAGAGTACTTTTCCGGTAAAAAGAAGGTTTTCCTCTAAAACTAAACACTGGGGAATTGCCACCTTTGATCCGATCCGGATCGTATCACCGCGCACATTTTCAAGATGTCGCTGCTTCATCATCATCCGAGTCTGAACTCATAAGTAAATCCAATGAATCAGATCCGGCACTTGGGGAATAGTCCACATCGGAAAAATCGCCGCTCGACTCCCTAGCACCATAGCAACCGGCGCGAGCTTCCGCAGTGTAGGCGAACTGCGTGAGTGAGCGCACGAAAGAAAAACTGTGCGGTTGTGCGCCCGTCCAGAAAGCAAAACGAGGGAAAAAGCTATAATGATCCTTCGTCTTATCACCAACGAGACGGGGTAGTTTTTCCGAGTTCCCTAAACAGGAAACTCAACCATGGCGGCAAGGTTTCTGTAATTTAGCTCCTCCCAAAACAGATGTAATCGCGCCTCGAGGAGCAATAAACGAGAAAGTCACAAGCGGTCACCCTTTGAGAGATTAAAAATCAGACAGCCATCAGCTTTGCGGGCGCGAGAAGCGATAACCAACCGAAGGACGAAACCGAAACCAGCCGCACGGCATGCGCGCATTCAGGTGCGCAAGCTAAAGCCGCCGCGCCGCTTTGGCAAGCAAAACAGCGTCAACGGCACGTGAAAAAAATTCCACGTGTTCCGAAGTGTGGCAGCACATATCAAGCAAGAGAAGTGATCGAAAAAGGCGCGCGTTTTAAACCAGCCGCGCCGCGGGCGCGCTCGAAGGCACAAGCGACTACTGACGCGCCACGTTGCGAAGCATAAAAAATGCAACAACGGAGAGACATCGGCGCATGAAAAAATTTTCACAGTTTCCTGAAGCATGGCAGCACATGTCAAGCAAGAAAAATGATGGAAAGAGGCGCGCGTTTTAAACCAGCCGTACCGCGAACGTGCTCGGGTGTGCAAGTGGTTGCCGGATCGCCGCTTTGCGAAGCACAAAAAAATAACAACGGAGAAACATCGGTGCATGAAAAAAATACCACGTGTTCCTGAAGTGTGGCAGCACACGCCAAGAGAGAGAAATGATCGAAAAAAGCGCGCGTTTTAAAGATAAAGGCCGTGCCGTACATGTACGGTGAAAACCATTTGGGCACTGTTAGGTGCTGCCATACATGTACGGCGAAAACCATCAAAGGGTTAAAGGGGGGACATGGGTCCTGAAATTTTTTTTTATTCTTTATCAATTGAGATAAAACGTGCTGAGTTTATGTATATTTGTGTGCATATTTCAGATATGCAATTTTTGTAGTACAGTCGATCCTGGATATATCGAACTCGAAGGGGATCGCGAAATAGTTCGATATATCGATAATTCGAAATACAAAATATGCGTATTGAAGGCTTAAATTAAAGCATTGCAGGCCTCGAAACAGTTTTCGGAAATCGTAACAAGCGCTAACATTACAGTTCGCTAACAGTATGCTAAAAAACAAGGTGACAACTTTTTTTGCAAGCTACCGCACTTTATTTCGTGTGTCCGTAAACGTGTCTTGCTTCTCGCGCGCCGTCAAGTTCATCGAGTCATCCTCAGTAACATTGCAAATAAGCAAGTTCAGCACCGTCGGCCACAACAGCGGCGATTGCACTGTAGTGCGGTAATTGATTATTGGAGGCAGCGGCAGCGTTGACATCTTCATAACCGCACGGGTCCACTTCCGCGGGGACCAGCATCGTCAGCCGTTATCTCGGCATCGATGCTCTCAGAAACAGCTACGTCGTCATCCGCACTGATGAAGTCGCTAGCTGCGCTCCCGTCCGAGATAGCGCCCGGAAATGCTAATAAGTCGCAAATTTCACTGAGGCACCGAACGCCGTTGTCAGCGGCAACCAAAGGCGTCACCTGGCACCTAATTCGATTAGGAAATAGTTCACGACGGTGCTTTACTAGACGTCGTTCCAAGCACCGATCATCATTTTTATCGCTACGAGCGGGTCAATGCTTAGTTCGGCTCCCGAATAAGAATTTATCAGTACAGGAACGAAGCAAGAAGTACACAAGCCGCAAGAGACACCGCACACCGCTGCCCACGAACAACAAACGATCCAAGCCCCCACCGTCGACATGTTGGTGATAGCGATGGCACTTGTGGCTTTGTAACTTGGTGCAAAAAGCAAGAAAAGCGTAGCCTCCGAGATGTGCGTTTTAAAACCAAAACCGACCAAAATACGTCACGAGATTGCGGATCTCGAAGGCCATGCTTTTCGTGTCCGCATGCCGTCGTGCGCGAACGGAAGGGAATGCGAACATTGCGATGAGGCCGCCGAGTCGCTTCGCATTCTCATTTTGACGCCCTCGGCAATCGGCCTCTGAAAACACCATGTCCGTGCGTCAAAACCTGCAGATCGCGCATCAAACATACCACTGCATTCACATACGCGGCGCAACAAGCCAGATCAACGCTATGGAATAACACCGCTTTTTCGTCACCAGCGCACGAAAAAGGATCGGAACGCGGCCTAAAAATGATCAATATTGGTTAGGAAAACTGCACTTTCTGGGCTTCGGTGCGGCGCAGCGTTCGATATAGCGGATGTCTCGCCGTGCGGGAGTTCGATATACGCGTGCACCAGCCCTATACTTTTGCATGGGAAGTTCAAGGGGATTTCTCAACTGTTCGATATAGCCAATAATTCGATATATCCGAGTTCGATATATCCGGGATCGACTGTATAATATGTAGTGTTTAAAATGTCAAGCATTTTATATGCTTTTTGGGAGCCATAGTATGCCTAGACTGAGAGAGTTACGAAGTAAATAAGCACATCAGAAGGACCTGGAATGAGTACAGAATGCAAGAAAGCAAGAATGGATGTTCGCAACCCATTTGAACAAAAGTTGTGGTATGTTGAACATTCGCCAGTGAGTCTACGTCGAGCTGGGATTTCAGTCGCAACTGTTCGACATACCACAACTTTTGTTCAAATGGGCTTAAAACATCCTTTCTTGCTTTCTTGCGCTCTGTACTCATTTCAGGTCATTCTGATGCGCTTATTTACTTTTAACTCTCTCACTGTAGGCAAGGTATGGCTCCCAAAATGGCACCTGAAATTTAAAAAACTTTTAATTGCTTTCTTTGCGTGTTTTGTTTCTCTTGGATGCAGCTCCTGAACCAGATGGACGGCTTCGACTCCCTGGGACAGGTCAAGATCATCATGGCCACAAACAGACCCGACACCCTCGACCCTGCACTGCTGCGTCCTGGTCGCCTTGACCGCAAAATTGGCAAGTTTTCTTTATAGGCTTCTTGCTTCATTTCAGTGTGTTGTTCTCCGCAGCGCGTTCTCCAAATACAATGGTTACGGCACTCTAGTGTAAACATGCTGTTTGCAAGGGTACCTACATCTGACTCTCAAACAATTGAAATTAATTTACACTTGCACACAACTGCAATAACTCGGTGGAGCAATAACCATTCATACATTCCACTTGATCATGCTTACCGTATTTACTCGAATCTAGGCCGATGTTTTTTTTCAAAAAAGGGATGTGCGAAAGTGGGGGGGGTCGGCTTAGATTCGAGTACCATGGTTTGACCGCAGCCGCCACATACTGTCGGCCGCAAAAGTTTACGGTATCTGCAGCGCGTGTCGGAGCGACGTAAAACTGCAGCGCTGCGTCACCTACCGTGACGGTTTTCGGGGCTATCGGCTTCGGCGATTAGCGACGGCGCGTTTAGATAACGCGCCTTTGCCGGATCTTATCGCAGAGGCCGCGGCCGATATCCTCAACACCCGCCGCGTCACGGTAGGTGACGCAGCGATGCAGTTTTTCGTCGCTCCGCCACGCGCCGCAGATCCCGCAAACTTTTGCGGCCGACAGTACGTAAAGGCCCGGCCACGCTAGCGGCATGACGGCTCGCCATGTGCCCATGTCGGGCTGCCGAGTGCAGGCGGTTCTGCATGCGCGTCCGAGGCATTTTCGCGACATCCTGCGGTAGCGTATGCACGGCGACGGTCGCTCAGCGGCGGAGTGGTGGGCCCCAAGACTACACAGGCGAACCGCGTTGTGTGCTTCGTACTGTCCATTGTTCCGAAATCTCGCAGTCATATGCGTTCATGCAGCGAGTGTTGTCGAGCCGGCAAGATTTCACTGATTTCACGCCGGCAAAAGTGGATCGTGTCACGTGATTGCGGCATAGCGGCGCCGGCGATAACCGTGCCCTTTGACACCCCCCTTCTCTCCGCTTCTCGCGTGCGCGACAGGCGCGGACCTGCGCGGGCGCAGTCAACGGGCGCGGGGCGCAGAGTTCGCCGTTTTCTGAAGTTTAGTGCAGTCGCATTGGTAGAGTTCTGGAAGTGTCGCGCCTTAACCACGTGCTTGCGAAACGCTTGCACCACATGTGCTTTTGAAGCGATGGCACCAATCAAGTGGCGCCACTGCAGCGTCGTTTTGCACGCGGAGAAAACTTGAAACCTGCAAGCGCAGCACGAGTTCGGCGTGCACGAAAAGAATGTGCGCTACGGAGTGCGCGCTTATGCAATAAAAATGCTGGGTTTTCTGCCAATGAAACGGCATTTCTTTCATTCGGCCTGCATTCGAGGTAAACTTTTTTTTTTTTCCTGGCCTTGCGAATTTCGGGGGTCGGCCTGCAATCGGGGGCGGCCTAGATTCGAGTAAATACGGTACTTAACCGCTGATAGTCTGTCACATTGGGGTCTCAAAGTATGACGCCAGTAATTAAGAGGAAGCATTGCAGACGACAGTCTAGCTAATGATGCAATGAGAGACTAGCACCCGTTGCTAGGAGCGAGAACTTCAAAAAGTACAGTTTTTCATGTGACCTTTCTTTTTAACATTTCAGAGATCCCACTGCCCAATGAACAAGCCCGGCTTGACATTGTCAAGATTCATGCCACGCCCATCACGAAGCACGGCGAAGTTGGTAAGGGGGCCAATTGTTCTGTTTTGATCTAAAAGGACTCGCGAGGTCTTTTGCAGTATGCATGTTATGCACAATGCTCCCACACTCTATTTACTAGGCTTGTGCGAATAGTGAATTTTAGGTTCGAAGCGAATAGTAATTTTCGTCGAATAATTTCGAATCGAATTCGAATAGTATATATATCACATATGATAAAGAAAAATGGGCACATTTGTCATGACCTAACTAACCTGCACAATATTTTTTAAAAATTGAAACAAGGCCTGCGCAAATGCCATTTTTTTTGCTTCAAAGGAAGTGGAAACAACTTTGAATAGTAGCAGGATTTGACTTTCGGCAGAATGCAAGTGATAACCTGTTAAATATGTTACGTTTTAAAATTTACTATACTTAGAGCATATAAGCCGGTACTATAAGTGGGGCTTAGCGGCAGTGCGGATTTTCCCTGGACGCGTGTTTTCACAGCTTAGTGCCACTTCACTGCAGTGAAACCATCTTTACAGGGGGTTACATGCGGACTAATATATATTTATTCGATCAGTTCTAATACTTCAAAATTTTCAATAATTTAAATTCGAATCGAAGCATTCCAGTATTCGCACAAGCCTGCTATTTACCTTTTCAATTCAGTAGCGTTCATTACTACATTGCTGACCACTTATAACGTAACCACTTAAGTGCAGGACCGCCTATGACGCAGGCTTTTTCCACTGCCGTTTACCCTTCCTGGGTACCCCACGTAATTCAAACCTCGATATAACGAACCCGGATGTAACGAAATATTGGTTATAAAGAAGTAATTGAAGAATACTCTTGCAATAGTTACAGTGTAGGAATATACCTTTATAACGAATTTTCGGATATAACGAACTTATTTCATGTGAAATTGCAACTTCGTTATAATGAGGTTTGAGTTATACCGTATTTACACAAATATAGGTCGACCCATTTCTTCAAATTTGACAATCCAATGTTGGGGGGTCGACTTAGAATCAAAACCAAAACTAGAGGTTTTTTTTTTTTTTTTTTTTTTTTTTTTTTTTTTTTTTTTTTTTTTGCCGAGCGATTTTTGGGGGGGGTCGACCTACATTGGAGTCGACTTACATTCGTGTAAATACGGTACTCATACCGCTTATTGTGCAGTCCCCCCCCCGAGATGAAAGACTGGTTACTATGCAGTTGGCGAAAAATCTTTCTGACAAACACGGTAGCGAGTTGCGCTTTTTGAAGGAGGTTCGCCGCTGGGGAGAGAGCAACGAGGTTGTTACGAAGGATGAGGGGGGTGCGGAGTGAACGAACGAGGGCTGGAGGAAGGAGAAAGGAAAGAAAAAAGACCGCAGCAGTACTGTGCGGATTCGCCAAGCGAGGAAGGAGGGGGGGCTGTCTAGGTGATGGAGAAGCCTTTGAAGCGACACCATTGTGACTCCGGCCGCTTGCCGGCCGCGTGCATTCCGCATGGAATGTGTGATCGTGTCCTCAAGTGCGTTTTGAGTTTTCTGTCAGGATAAGTGTCGCTATCGTGCTTGCTACAGATATCGCGCTGGCGACCTCATCCGCAAATTTACAAGCTTTATAGCTTTATGACGCGAGCTTTCACCTTTGCTGCCAGTGGGTGGACTTACACAAACTTGGCGGGCTTTTGTTGCTGTTGATCTCCCGGCGGTGAACCCAAACTTCGTATCACACAAGCTGCTCTTGGGTCAGTGCTCGAGTTCCATCTTTTCAACGCCCGATCTTCATGTTGTCTAGAACAAACTTCCCGCTACAACATGCCCTACCGCGGGCTAGGCCTAATCAGCATTGTTTGCTTTTCTTTAGCGGTCATGGTCCATCGAAGTTGAGATTTGGTACGGAATCAACGATACTCTTTGCAGCGGCTCCACTTGAAGGAACGGTAATCGTATGGTTAATGAAAATGAGGGAATGGGTGGCGCTTGTAACACTCGAATGGTGGTTCGGATTTTGACCGGACTGTCTTGAACATCAGGAGCGCGCCTGTAAGTTGAACTATCGGTATCATTCAGCGCAGGAATTTTCAGTCATGATTCAACGTAGTTTCTGTATAATATAGGGGTGTGCGAATAGTGAAATTTCATCTCGAATCGAATTCGAATCGAATAGTGCCGAATAGTGGCCACAAATATCGAATTTGAATCGAATATCGAATAGTATATTTACACGAAACGTGTACCGCCAGTTTTGGCAAGACAAAGGAAAAATAACGACGCTGCGGCGTTCCGACAGCGTTATTACGCACTTTTTGGCTTTTATTTTTTTCAGCCTCTGTGGACGCGTAAGCATGTTCATAAAAGAGCTGCCGTTCCAGTCAGTAGCGCCACTCCTAACATCCTAAAGGCAAACAAAGTACATAATGTAGCTTTTTCCCCCTTTTTTTTTCTGTGGTCGCGCAATACGGCTCATCTGACAACGGTAATGTCTATCGCAATCCCAAAAATCTTAGGGCGCCCGTTCACAGCAGCGTTTTAATTGCGCGCCGGGTCCATGGGAGTTTCTGGACGAGTGGTGCGGTGCGGCAGTGGTGAGTGCACAGCGTGAACAAATTTCCACATGTGAAGCCAATCACTGAGGGTATCGCGGACCAAAGTCGGGATGTCTTACGGCACTTGCGGCGTATGCGACCACGCAAGAAGTCCGTGCCTTCGTTTCGGAAATGAACTTGTCGAGGGCCTTGACAGTTATCCCATGTGTCTTTTTACGTGCGAAAATGGCATAATCTCCTTTAAAATAAACATGCACTCGCTTTTGAACCAGGATATCGGTGCAAGTTTTAACGAAAGGCCTACTTATAATGGTGTTATAGCGTTTGTTTTAGCCACGCACCGTAACCAAGTTGCACCGTTAGCCTTTGTCGTGTTTTAGATATTCGGCCTGTCGAATTATTCGATTCGGCCTGTCGAATTATTCGATAAGGTATTATTCGATTCGAATTCGAAACTCGAATATTCGCACACCCTTAGTATAATACGTATAACCGAGGTGGTCTGAAACGTAGTCGTACCTTTACTTTACTGTGCTGCACCTTCACTGCGCTGTGCTCACCTGTAGCCATGTGCTTCAGGCAGATAGGTGATAATATTTAATTTCTCAACCCTTCATTCCATCTGATACTTAGAGAATCTATTCATTGATCAGCTGATATCATTGAGACGCAGCTTAGATTTCCTTTGTTATGATGTCTAATTAATCTGATACATCTGCATTTGCTACAACTTGCTTTAACTGCACAAAATGCTGTGGCTCCCACTGCACGCTTAAGATCTTTCTACAATTTTAAGAACAGTTCACAGTTCTACAGAACTTGAGTGTAACTCCAGTCTGATGCACTTGTAAATACAAGTTCCATTGGGCATACTAAACAGAAATGCAGTGTTCAGTATGCATTCTGCATTCTTGGCTCTATGCAGACTGGGAGGCCGTGGTGAAGCTTTCGGACGGATTCAACGGCGCAGATCTTCGCAACGTGTGCACTGAAGCTGGTAAGTGGCCTCATCAGTTTTTTACCCTGCGCTGAAAATTGCTTGTTCATACGTGGACATTATAAATTATTCATGAAAAAGGTGTCAAAAAGTGGAACCTCCCCAGGTATTTTCTTCACCTTCAGAGGGGAAACAAAAGTTCTGCTCAGCGTGCATTCTACACTTATTTTAAAACAAAAAACTTCTTTCCATAGAGCCAAGATCCAATGTCTGGACCTAGTTATAGTTCACGGATTTTCTGCACCATGTTTCATGGGAGTGCCATAGAAGGAGAAGAGGTGGTGGGGTCTTGCCAATTGTGCACCATTTAAGGGGATGCCCTGCTTCAGATGCATGTTTTTTTTGTTTTTTAGCATATCGTGATGAGACTTTCATAGCTTATGTATTTTTATGTGCTGATTTCAAACATGCGATTATTGTTCTAATGCAGTATGTAGTTTTAAAACTACTTAATAGTCTTTGTATTGTTAGGAGCAGGATTTATTTATAAACTGTGATATTTATAAAGCAAATAAGCATATCACAATAACCTGGAATGAGTACAGAATGCAAGGAAACAAGAATGTATGCTCTAAACCCACTGGAACAAAAGTTATAGAATGCAAGTGAACGATGTTAAGCTGGGAATGTTCAACATACCATAACTTTTGTTCAAATGGGCCTAGAACATCCATTATTGTTTTGCTGCATACGGTATTCATTCCAGGTTATTGTGATATGCTTATTTGCTTTATAACTCTCACAGTTTGTAAATAAGTCCTGCTGCTAACAATATACGTGAAATGTTCTATATTTTAAAAACAGCAAATTGTACTAGAAAAGTAATTGCATATTTGAAATCGGGGTATAAAGATACATAAGCTGTGAAAGTTTCATAAAAATCTAGTCAAAACTAAAGAAATATGTATCTGAAGCAGGGCTCCCTTTAACTGTTTGTAAATATAACGCTCAGTCATCATCATGTGGAGGATTATTAGAGAAGACAGTGAAGGAGCATTGCATCTGGGGTCCTGACACTGGACGTAGCTGTCGCTGCACTGAATGCAATTTATGAGAGTACACAGTGAGGGGAGAACACGAGCAGAAAGGGTAGCGAAGTGGGAGCGAAAATACATGGGCACATAGGCATTCGCCAAATGCCTTAGACTGTGCCATTACAGCAGCATTTGACATAACATTTGCGATCACATGTGTGTTGTAGACTGGTACTGAGCTGCCACTACAAACAAAAGTTGTGGGGCTCAGGGTGGTTTAAGAGCGCTCGAAATTTAGAGACTCTGTGAGAAATTGAATGTGAGCTTGCAGTGTGGTGAGCGGGTACCCTTCCTCTGGGTCACATCCAACAATTTTAGAAGGGGCAAAATACATGTAAGCATCACGTTAGATCAGGAGAGATCTCCAACAGAGGTTCTCCATGCAAGTTATCATAGTTATGCTTGCTAGAGTCATGCGGTGACACACTGATGGCTGTATAATGATGGCATAGCATCATTGTGAACATCAATCGCGTGATCGGACCCCATCGAAAATGCCTATGTCCATATATTGCACATGAGCGTTCATTCTACGCAGATTTTAGCTGTCTTGGAAACAATTAAGAGGAGCTTTAGCACTGCTGCCTTCATGCTGTCACAATACTAACATGCATGCATGGCTGATGTTCGGAAGGTTTCAAGGTCTCCAAACACATGCAGTGCGTTTGGACGCAAAGGCAATGGAGCGAAATTAACACTGCATCATGCTTCTCCACTGAACCCGTTGTAACATATGCGGAATCAGGTATTCATGCTATACAAATGGGGGGCTTTTTCACAACTTCAACAATCATCGTACATGTGGTCTACCATTCATTTTCAAATAAAAATTTCACCGGCGATTACGACACTGCCTAATGCGAATTCTGAACGCAGCTATTTAGGTCTTTTAACCTCTGGATTCTGGCAATGGCGGTGTTGAGCCTCTGCTCGGGCAGCTCGTTTAGCAGCAGCGGTGGATGTCGCACTTCCAGCAGTTGCATCGCTCATTGTTCAGAAAGAACTGGCTGAGAAACTACTTTGTACATAGGTACACGGTTTACATTAGGAAGAGAACGCCATGAGGGGCGTGAGTGGCCCGAATCAACCACCATAGACGAAGCGTAGCACGACTGCCTCGCTAACCGGGATACCACAGAAGGCAGCACGTGGATACGTTCCACTACAGCCGACACAAGAGGGCGCGCACTACTGCGGTGTACGGGCGTCCGCCGCGGAACCTGTCGTCCTGCCACTGTCGTTCCCTCCACCTCGTGTTCTCCTCACTATCGCCGTCTTTCATCCTCCGCTGCACTCCGCGTTTGTTCTCTCTCATCCTCGTTTGTTTTGCCGGTTACGCTGACGCCGCTCAACACAGCAACGGGCGCCAAAGAGCTGCGCTCTAAAAGCCGCATGAGCTGATCGCAATGCCGGTAAGTGTGATTCATAGCTTTGGTAATCTTTTTTTCTTCTCTTCGTCCAGGCATGTTCGCCATCCGTGCCGACCGGGAGTTTGTCATTGAGGAAGACTTCATGAAGGCAGTGCGCAAGGTGGCCGACAACAAGAAGCTAGAATCCAAGCTGGACTACAAGCCGGTATAAACACATGCGCTTCGCCTGGCTACGCTGTACACTAGGTCGAGTGTTTGGTGTTTCAATTAAAATACTTTTTTTTCTAACCCTCAAAATGTTTGTGCCTCTTATTTGTCATGGATATCTGTGGTTGCCATAATTAATGGGTCATGATTTCAGTAGTATGCTAAGCTGGATTGCTATACAGTCAAACCTCATTAAAGTCACATCTGCCACGAAAATACTTCGTTATATCCGAAAATTCGTTATAAACGTATTTTTGTAATACTGTATCTGTGACAAAACTATTCTTCACTAACTTCGTTATAACCGATAATTTGCTATATCCTGGGTTCGTTATATCGAGGTTTGAGTGAATATAACACCTGTGAAAAATGTGCATTATTTGACAAATCAGAAAAAGCATTAATGAATAAAGATGCTTGGATCAAGAGCTGGACCATCCAGCTGATCAAGGACATCTTACATCAATTACAAAAAGTTTAAAAATAGTCGAACACTGCACACTCTTCCAAGTGCTTTAGAGATTACGTGGAGTTAACACGTGTGTGACATTCTGCAAAAATGCTGCCTTTCATGCCATTTCCTTATACACAGCAAACCCTCGTTACAGTAGTGAATGGAACGGCAAGAGGCTTTTATATAATACCCCTGTCACACGGCCACCACTGAACTCCATTTTCTCGTTCGTCGTTTCGTCGAGGGAGATGGAGTTCGTGTCACACGCTCTACATTTCGCCGAGGAAGTAAAATGGAGCGTTTGGCGAATGGAGTCCGAAAACGACCATTTGGGCTCGATGAAGTACTCTCGTTCCCAGATAGTGACTGCTGCGAAGAACACCGCGCTAACAAAATCGTCTCAATAAGCTCAATAAGACGCGAACACACACAATTTCACAGCGCACGACCACAGTGAACCAGACACGCTCACTTACGTTCGCTCACCGCACTAGCCACCAAAACAAGAGCGCAGTGTGGCCAGCATTGCTTTCAACTTCTCCGTGCTTGGAGAACACAAGTCTTGCAATAACATATCGCATACTTTCTCGCTTTAATTTTATTTGATTACATGCCACACACAGAAAAAACACGTCTACGTTGCTTTAAAGGTTACTACATACGTGAAAAATGGGACGTTTCGACATGCTCCGCAGCGCCGTTTCTGCCCCATGCGGTTCCCGTCGTAAGCTTGCGCTGAGCCGCGTAGCACGGCCACAACTCCATTCTCTTAATGCTCCATCAGGGAGTTAAATGCCGAACGGAGTGAAATGGAGTTCGGTGGTGGCCGTGTGACAGAGGTATAAGCTGTAATTTGATAAAATCTGATGTGCCATAAATGTTGCGATAATAGCATCCCACCTGTTTGCAGCAGACGTATAGAAAATGATTCTGAAGCACTCCCAATTAGACTGCCATCCTTTTTTCTCGAACTGATAAAAGGTCAACTGAAATTTGCTGCCAGGTGCAAAGAGTGCCACTTTCTACAGCGCACTGTCAATCACAATCAAAGTCGATCCAGATTGAATTTCTCAGTTGCAGTTGGATCATTGGTACATAGTGTAGAAAGGAGCCAATGGCAATCGAGACACTCAGTCTGGATCAGGTTTTGTCACATTCAAAAGAGCACCATGTGACACTCTTATTCAAGCTTCATGCAAGTACTTTGCACCGTCGCTGCATTCACTACTGCTGGAAAGTTGCTGCAGGCACATTCATGTCGACACCGTTGTATTTTCGAAGGAAGTGAGCGAGTAGAGACTATCACTATTTTTTACTAGCAAAAAGACATTAGAGTGCTGGAGACAGCATTAAAGGAGCACTGACACAAAATTTCGAAGGCGAGATAATGAGCCAGATAGATTTATGTGGAGACATACACAACATCTACGAAATATCAAGGGCAAATATAGCCTAGAACATATTTAAAATCAATTTTAAAGTGCATGCCGCGCGACTGAGCGAGATGCGGAGCCCCCCCACGACGCCGACATCAACGCAGTGGCAACGTAAACAAAACCACGTCACGAGTTTGTGTTGGCTGGTTGCTGGCACACGCCTTGCGCTTGCGCTGCCCGAGATTCCTTCCTCCTTGCCTGCGGCTTTGCGTGTGCTGGCTGTCAGTGCGGCGCCCACGTCACAGTTTTTCGTGGTCACGTGGCCAGCTGCGTTTATCTTGCCACCGGGAACTGCTCCCGTCTAGCTCGGTGCTCTTTCAAACCGAAACTGCGACTGGGCGCTCTAGAAATGTCTCTAAATAAATAACCCTCGCGCACTCGCGCTAACCAGGTTTGCAGCCGTGATAAGTGGGTCATAAGATACCTATCGCAACAACAAAAACAAGGTGCAAAATTTTTGTGTGAATGCTCCTTTAAGAGCCCACGGGTGTTATAAAACTACCTTAAATCTTTGCACACGTCTGAAAAATCAAGTGTTTGGAAAGCGAGTCGGCAACTGTTATTTTTGCCACCAGAATATTTGTTATGATGGGAAAGGAATAATTATTTTCACTTCCGAATGGTCCTCAATCTCAGAGGGATTGAGTTTGATAACAGATCACTCAAAAGTAGCTGGAAAACTGCAAGCGAGCCATAATGCGATCTTAAATGCCGAGTGGGAAATCCAAGGCATTGTTCTTTCTTAGAACACTGTTAGGAACAATATGACTGAAGCCAATGACGAAAGTCATCATGCCAGCATTTATATAATGCAAAGACCGACGAGCAGCGGTGACCTGCTCTGCCATGAACTAGCATTCGTTCTGTGCTCGAAACTTGAGCCAACATTGCCATTCTAGCCACAACCCAGTGTGAATAAACAGTGTGAGGCATTCAGTTACAGCAGAATTTCATCAGACGCAACCTGAACGAACTGGAAAAATATGTATTACATAAGCCAAGGTTCCTTTACTGAGCAATATGCATAATACAGAAGTCAAATACAAGAACTGACCCAAACAGAAGCACTTGTTCGATTTAAGCAATTTGTTTGCCAAGATTACATTAGTGACGGAAAGAAGTGTAAATTTAAGGGCTCATTTTCTTTGTTAGTCACGATATTAATGAGAACTAACAGACAATGATCAATGATAACAGACAAAGCATCATTGTTACCATAGTTCTCATTAATATTAAGATTACATTAGTGTAATTTAGTGTGATAAGAGTTATTCAATGCATAGCCACACCGACAAAAACACGGCTCCAGCTTATAGAACTTTCCGGCTTATGGCTCCTCCTCGAGTGTGCTGTGGAGCATTTTCGCAGACTCGTAATTTTTCAAAAATCAAAAAGCCCAATAATAATAATATGTGGGGTTTCATGTCCCAAAACCACGATGATTATGAGAGACGCCGTAGTGGAGGGCTTCAGAAATTTTGACCATCTGGTGTTCTTTAATGTGCACCGACACCGCACAGTACATGAGCCTCTTCCATTTTGCCTCCACCGAAATGCGACCGCCGTGGGCAAGACCGAACCCGCGACCTTCGGATCAGCAGTCGAGCACCGTAGCTACTGTTCCACCGAGGCGGACTCAAAAAGCCCAATCGACCTGCAGACTCTCGTCTACCTCCGAAGTGATCTGTCCTGCAGGCATCAATGCCCGAATAAAGAAGCACGAGACCAAGGGGAGCGATTTTATACACTTAAAAAAAAAAAGAGAAAGGGACAGACAAGCACTGCTGAATGAATTGCAGGGGCCGCTAGACAATCATTTCGAGTTCGCGTGCGTAGCCTATGGCTTGGATCGCCAGGTCTTCTGTGGAGATGACGTCTTCCGTGTGCTTCACTTCCGTGCTGAACTGGTACACGTTGTTCGTCGCCGTCCACCCTCGCTGATGGGAGAAAAGAAATAATGAGGCGGCAATTAGGTTACACGCAGTGCCTTAGGTCATACCCAACACAGAAAGACCGAAGAGAAGGCCAGATGGCATAAAATTTCATTCTGCCTACCATAAAATCCAGAGCAAGATCCCCCTACTATGAAGAGTAATCCAACGAGATTTGGATGGGGGGCTGTTGCTCGGTCGCGGATCAAAATTTAAGGTGGCGGCGGAAGAGCTGCTAAGTACAAAGAATGCACACCTGTGTTTCTAATTATAAATGCTTAATTGAATATGCGTACATTCACTGTTTTTGTTTGCACTTGTCGAGCGAATAAAACCAGTGAATTATCCTTTGAAAATGGCGGGAGGGGAGAGGGGGCACTTGCTCGGTCGTTGGCGCATATTTTGAATCTCTCAAAAAAGGAAGGGGGGGCTGCTTGCCCGGGATTTTACTGATTATTGGTTTTCCATGAGTAGTTGCATCGAAGCCTCAGCTCTTACGCTCTGAAAACATCATTCCCACTTAATTCTCATAAATGCACACATATTAGCTTCAGTTTTATACGTTTTCCTACATATGAAACGTTACGTATGAAACATTCTATTTGCTGAAGGCACCGCATCAAACAGTCTGGGAGACTTTCAGAGCTGGATGACCATGTCCTGCACAATGCAGCAGTACAAGCAGGGTGCTCACTTTGCTGGCGTAGACGTCGGTCAGCTGGGGCGAGTCGAGGAAGAGCATGCGGGTGACCTCGGGGCTGGAGATGCGATCGTAGGCCTTCTCGATGCAGCGCGCTATCTCGTCCCGCACGGTGTCCAGCAGAATGTCCATGAAGAAGCTGTAGTTGGCCGCCGGCACATTGTCCTTGGACTTGAACACCTGCGGGAGGGTTACGACGCGACAGCTCACCACACATTGCTGCCACCACAACAGTAGTCCACCAACTATTCGAACGTGCTCAGTTATTTAGGGAAGGTAACCGATACCACAAAAATACCAAAAAAAGGGAGGGGCCCCCCCTCTGTCATTACCGCACGAAGAAATTCGAACGGCCCGAGTGTCAAAGCTCCACAACACGGCCCATGAGCTGAAGCTACGGGCTTTATGTGGCCGTTAAAGGGACACTATAGGAAAAAAACAATTTTTCTCGTATTATTAAATTACTCTTTCACAATATCAAAATCACCATGCTTACCATGAGAAGACACTTGGCAAGGGAGAAAACAAGCGAAAACCAAATGCCGGTGGCGATGCCATGTTGATGTTTTAGCACCGATTGTTGTGACGTCATAGATTATAACGCCGTCTGCTAGGGCCTGCGTAATTCCTAACCGGTGAGTATGTACACTCAAACCTCGATATAACGAACCCGGATATATAACGAAATATCGGTTATAACGAAGTAAATGAAGAATACTGTTGCAATAGTTAGTGTTAGGAATATACCTTTATAACGAATTTTCATATATAACGACCTTAATTTTTGTCTAAGGTGCAACTTCGTTATAATGAGGTTTGAGTGTAGTACATTATCATAAGGGGAAGGGGGGGGGGGGGGCAGAGATGTAGCATACCAAGTTTCAGGATATTTCATTGAACCAATGCCGCCCAAATATGGAAAAAGTGGTTTGAAATCCCTGATGTCACGTGCAGAGATTTTGGCGTGACATTTAAAAAATGAAACTTTGACGCTGATTTTTTCTTCTATTAATGAACATATGGGGGGTGAAATAAACGGCAACAGAGCTTTCAGAGCATTATTTATCAGTCTAAATTGATTCACCAATGAGAACTAACAGACAATGATGCCAAGGAAAGTATAGGGGATGTTATTATAGTAGTAATTGTAATAGTATAAATGTGGAGAAAGAAAAGTGGACGAAAATATAACTTGCTGCTGGCAGGGACCAAACTTGGGACCTTCAAATAACGCATCCGATGCTCTACCAACTGAGCTATGGCAGCGGTCATCCCTCTGTCCACTTTGTAGGGTACATATGTGCTGTGAGAGATAAGGGAGTGAGGAGTGCGCATGTGTTGGGTGCGGGTCTCGGAGGCTGTGTGTGGTTGACGGCAGAGGAACTAGATGGCGTGAGTGTCGGGTGAACAGCGAGGGGGCAGGCTCGCGTGTGCACGCGGGAGTACGAGAAAAGGGGTCGGACATGTTGGATATGTGGCGCGGGGAATAAAGGGTGTGTAGTGAACGCGGCTGTGGATCGTCAAGTATATCGTCGAGTCTGACAGTGCACTTAAACGTGGTAGTGTCAGTCAGCTCTGCCTGTAGCCATTACGGCGAGTGTGGAACACTTTTTTTGACTGCTGGCATCACGTAGCACGTGATCTTATTACAAGCCGGCAGCTGACCAATAATCCCTCGCATACTACCTGAAGACATCAAGTCTGCCAGAACGAGACCCTTGAGGGTCTCGTTCTGGCCGACAAAATTTACACTTCTTTCCTAAATTGATTCATTGTTTTACACTGGAGTCCCTTTCAATGTTCTACACCTTCAACGCTTCACGTCAGCAATGCTCAAGCTTCCTCGACAGCCTTCACAAGCCGTCACTTACCGCATCAAAGCCATCCCACCCCTGCTTATCACCTCGCATCACCCAAGGCATTTTGGCTCCGCAATGAGTGAGCCTCTGTCGGCCCACACTGACTATGCTAATGACCTTTTGTTCATCAGAGACTTACTAGCTAGCTCTGCTTTCTTCTGCTCTATACAAACAATATTTCAAACCCGCAAGCATCCTCGTCAGTTTTGTGGAGCCGTCTGCATTCCCAACCTCAACATTTATGAGGATTATAAGTTCTTACCACAGGTACAAAACTCGCATACGGATGCGACCCGTGTGCGAGTCTACACCGTAAAAGGCTAAGCCCGGTATTCTCTGATGAAGCTAAGGAGGCACAGATAGGCGTGGCCCGCTCTGGCATACCTTGTTGTAGCTGCCCTCCATGAGGAACTGCTCAAGGCGCACTGGATGGTTGATGTACACATTGTTCTGGATCTCCTTGGCCGGAAGAAGCTCCAGCTCCTGGGTGCAATCGTCACCATCAGTTTTTTTTTCTACACTTGTCAAAGTCTATTTAATGATGTGCTCACTGTGTGGAATTCGGCAACCCTGTTTTGAGACAGGAGGCAGAGGAGGTTGAGGCCAAGCAGCTCGTACTTCTGTGCAGACTCGGGCAAGTCGTTCCTGCGAGTGCAACATCGACACACAACTCAGACCGAGGAAGACTTTTGCACGTGCTGCTCTCAGTATTCACATTCAATACCCGCACTAAGCAGACAGCAAGTCGAGACCATTCCGCTTTGTGAATGTGGGTGACCTGTGGAGCCGACTTGACGGCGTGCACTCTCTTTGTCCTCTTCATCTTAGGATTAATTATAAATAAAGACAGTTGGCTCTTGGAGATGTACATTCGAGAAATGAGGATAGTTGTAGTGAGTCTTTGTGTATCGCCTAGTAATTTTGCGGATAATAAGACCCGTGACCAGCACACTCATTGAGGTTGACACGATGGATATGCAAAGTAGGTGTTCCTCCAAGGCATATGTCTTCAGATGGAAGCAAAAGAGAAACACAGAGCAGATATATGAAAGCGATAGGAAATAAACAGAGATAGAAATAGAGAGAGAGAAAACAAAGAGAAAGAAAGGGAAGAGAGAAAAGAAACTGACGAAGAGATAGAAAAAAACAAAAAAAAGAACAAAACGAAAGAGGAAGGAATAAAGAATAACAAGCAAAGCCGCCCAGCTCCGCTGTTTTTTAAGGTTCGGCACCACTAGTGCGAAGCTGCTTGTTTCATTATGAACGATTCTGCTCTTTCGTTTCCTTCTACTTTTCAACCAATCAGCATTCCCTCCAACCATGCTGATGGTGGCAACACACCATTCGTGACCCGATACCAGGAATGCCCGGATACACTTACTGATAGTCGAGGTAGTAGCACTTCAACTGAGCCATGTAACGCTCGAAGGACGGGATGTCGCGAGTCTTGACGCTCCACTGAGCGCCAATTTCGAGTATGTCACCTGCGACAAAAAAAAGCACCGGGGTCGGGGCGAGTTCACACGCAGAGCGACAAAGCAACACATTCCTGGTGACAGCTGTGACATGGTCATCCGGTAAAGGACGCTAGAAGAGTACAGACGGAATCACACTTGTATAGAGCAGTGGAGCGCGTGCCTGTGGACGCAGCTGCTACCTCACGTTAGCTACATGCTTCCACATTCATGCTTAAATTATGGCACACGGACCTAGCATGCGGTATGACTATGTTAATCATCACTACGGTGTCGATCTTTGAATATTTTTGTGGAAAACGGCAGCTGAAGTGGCTGGCTGGGTGCTCTAGACAAGTGTGATTCCGTCTGTACAGTGAAAAAAAAAATCAGCACCCAAGCACTGCATACAGATGGTTAACCAGCAAAGCTGAAACTTGCGACTACGTCACGAACTGGGATCTATTGAAGTGCATTCTTTGGTAGCTTTTCATTCCTCTATTGGCCCATTTACAAGATGCGAGCTTCGACTTTGTGTCTGGTGACATTCGCTTAAAGGATATTGGGAACACCTGAAGGGTTTTATGTATAGCGATTCGTGCAGCGGCTGGTATCATCCCAAGCTATATGTGCTGACCAAAAGCTGAAGATAAACTGGTACAAGCGCGGAGACCCTTTGGGATAGCTTGTGCTAGCATTACTTCTTAGTTTCTCCGCACTCGCGGATCTCCACATTTCCCGCCCCCTAGACATATGCAGCTTCGCTTCAAGAAAGAAAAGTAGGGGGGGAGGGTGTTGACCGCGGTCATTCACTTGGCTACCGAAAAGGCCACGATGACTTGCGGTATGCGCGGCCACTGTGAACACAAGCAGCTTTCAAAAAAATAAATAAAATGCTCACACCGTTAACCCTTTCAGTACCGAATTAACTATTTTCAATGTAAGCAACTAGTTCTCACATTTGGAGATGCACATGATCGTGGTAGTCCAAAAAAACTGAAAAACTGTTCACACTTTTCAGTGAAGAGTAATTAATGTGCCAATTAATTTAATAAATAATTTTCATTTTATAATAATTCCATAATTTTTAGTTCATTCATTAAAATGTTATCTAGATAGGATAGCATAATGTCCAATAGCCGAAATTCAAATTTCTGGCGCAGAACTAGAATAAATGCCCTATCTCTGCACGGTGAAAGAAGACGCTGCCTCAGCGAAATGCGCGAACAGCACGACCGCTTCTGTAATTTCTTCGTTCAGACGTGACGTCGCATTATTGTGTGTACCATGTTGACACCACATGTAGGGCAGATGCTAAATACGGGCTCTTGAGGAAGAACAACGCTTTATCTTTACCAGATGCTTGCTGACTGACCTACATAATTTATGATTCCAATTGGAATCACTGGGACTGAGAGGGTTAAGAATGACACCATTCGCGACGAACGCGCCAGTTTAGACAGAACGCTAAAAGTTGCGTCAAAACGACAGGTTCCCGAGTGCTACAAAGGGAGCATGCTCGCACCGCGAGAAACCGGTCAAACGGAAACCGAAACGCGAGATACTTACGTGCTAAAAGGAGCTCCCTCTTTGATACCGACGTGTCTGAAGTGGGCAAGAACGGTAACTGCGTCAGCGTAACCTAAGGTGGAAGAAGAAAGGGGGGCGAAAAAAACAAAAAAAAAAGCACAAGCATTAGCGCACAGGAGCCGACGCTCTATCGGCAAACCACGATGCGCAGCCGTCAGTGGCGTCACATGTGAACGGGGCCATTTCTTACCACGACATCGCGCTAACTCGGGCGTTTCACAGACGCTACTTCGCGTAACATAGCTTACTACGAGAGAAAGTGCACGGTTGCTTCACCCGCAGCCGTGACATAGCATTTTCGCCGGGCTCACGGTGCGCCTAGGCTTAATTGTCGGCGTTACCGGTGCCCCGCGACGGCGACCAACGAGCGAACACGGGGCCGCAGACACTTACCTTTAAATTGCCCAACAACTCGCCGCATTTCTTCAGATCGGGCGGTTTCTTGCTCCATTCCTTGGAGAGGAGCTGGTAATTTGCGAGCACTCCGTCCAACAGCGCCATGTCTGCCGCTACAACGAATTCGGCCCGCACGCACGTCGCTGCAACGACAACCGCTTCGTAGCCGCAGTGATCTTACAATTTCGCGTTTTCTTTCACGTAAAAACGTAAAATTGCTCTCAAACAATAATTTTATAAACATTTTGCAGACTCAAAAAAGCGGTAAAACGTGTGAAACATTTTTGTTGTAAAGAGATAGTATTCTATGACGAGGTTGTGATCTCAAAGGCCATGTTTTCGTGAACTGCAAGCCTCTAATTTCACTTTGGCAGACGTCATGACCACCATATTTAGAAGAATCCATTTTAATCCAAGCTGAGCACGCCATAGCTTGTCAACTCGGCAAGGCAAGCGTGGGGTTTGCGATACCCGTTTTCACTTTCGGAGGTTTTTCTCCACGTCTGATATGGATGACCATGTTCTGACGGCGCTGGAAGATCTCAGGCGAGCCTCATTTACTCGCGCGATGCTCTTCCTACATTGTCTACATTGTTATTCTCACACGCCAGGCTTTGCGACTCCGGTTATGTTGCCGGCACTCCACGCCGACATCGTTGCGTTCAGCTGACGCCAACGACTATCGTCTCTTCTCTTTCTCGTAATTCTGAACTGCCTCGCGTTTGTAAAGCTAGTGATCGCAGTTCCGTATTCTTATGCGTTTGCTCGTCGTGTTTCTGAAGCGTTCACAGATACAGTAATTAAAACCAGCAGACACACTCACGCCTAATTTGTAGTAGTAGTAGCAGCTTGCTTACGCGAGCAACGAGCCCTTCGTGGCGTTTCCTTTGCGCATGCCTGAGAACTTAGTTCGCCGCTGGAGTTTTGACGCGTCAAGCCACTGCGCCAGCGACTGTTGTGCCGGCTTTACAGCAAGATGTTCAGCACAAGATTATATTAAAGTTTGTGAACCGTCCTGCCGCACGCAATTCCGCTCTTCGATCGTGGCTGCGTGTGAACCGAAAGTCAACTGCTATAAAAACACGTCTTTTGTTGTTGTTTTTTGGTAAATAAGCGTGGGGCCCGCACCACGTGACGCACGATGGTAAGCCACACCTCGTGCTTCACGGCTTAGATCAGCCCCAATTCAACCAATCGTGTCTTACGCACCATCGCTGCGGTCCTTTGCGTCGCTAGATGTGGGCGCGCTACAGCCCAGCGGATATCAGCTACGTTGGAATCTCGTTATCGCGAAGTACCACCGGGAACGTAGATTAGTTCGTTATATCCGATATTCGTTGTATCAGTAGAGTTAGCAATCGGCTCTAGCAAATCGGCAATCTGGCTCGCGTAAAAATTCAAGTACGAAAACGCATTATTGTAGACTTCAAACCCAGTATAAGCGAGATAATCTTTACCCCTCTCCTTATGGCATTTCAAACGAAATAGACGAAAACATGAGAAGCTGAAATTGCTTCTGAAAAAAGTTTGTTGTACAAAACAGGCCTGCGTTCGCATTGATTTGAAGGATGCGATCGTGTCTGGTGACGCGATTTCCGCAAGATTTTCCACTACATTTTTAATGTCACAACCACATTAAAAAGACTGTGGTTGCGAATTGACCAAAGTTTTAATGTCACAACCACATTAAAGAGAATGGGGTTTTGAATTGTCTTTCAGTATTCATACTGCTTTTAGTGCCACCTTTTCAGTTTAGAGCCTCATGCAAACTAAATGTTTCATCGTTACAGCCGATATCATGGCAGCTCTCGTGTTTTTGGTTTTGTCATAAAAAAGGATAAATGTCATTGAAATGAAGTGTGACCTACCAAAATTGTATCTAATTTGATGTAACTGATATTTCGGTATATCAGTGTTTGTTTAGGGAGGTTCAACTGTAATTGATACTTTGAAACATAATTACTGCACATGCGTGAGTGAGTATATTTTCCAAGTAAACAGCCTCGGCCACAAACTAGCAGAACAACAAACCTTTGTCTATTCAACACTTGACCCTGCCTTTCCTATCTTTGCCTCTTTTCTCTCTGTACACCATAGTGCGTAAGGGGCGTGGCATTCGTGTTCTAATTTTTTAAGACTTTGTGGTGCTTGCACACGTTTGCTGGAATGTGGAGGCGTCAACCCGCTTAGAGAGAGAAAATCAGTCGCTGAATGAGAGATTTCGTTTGGAAAAAATTCTTGCGGGAAAGCCAACCTGCAGATCTTTGCAAAGTGTCGCATATATTGACCTGACGCTAATTGATTAACCTGCTCGTTCGGTTCTTGCTTTCCTGTTTATTTCAGCGTTTTAGGTTAATTTACACTGTACCCCCCATCTCATCTCATGCTTTAGTAATACATTCGAACCCCTTTGTAGGAGACACTGATGTAACAGACAAATGGGTATAAGATACACCAGTGGTCCTGGATAAAAACAGGGGTTGATAAGAAAATGCATACGTGGTACCCTGTTATAAGAGACATCTTATATTAAAGACCAGAATTCTTCCCCGGAGCATGTCTCTTATAAAGGGGTCCAACTACTTCACAGTTCTTACTTCCCTTCTTTGCATAGCACACCATGGGGCCCACACTTGATCCCGTGTGAATACATTAAATTGAATCTTCCATTTGTATATTCCATTTTTTTTCTTTTTTTTTTCACACTACCCGAAAATCAATTTGTCTACAACAACACTCAATGCAAGAAAAGTATCAACTTCATAACTTTCCTAGTCGGTCAGGACTAATTTCATTTTCGGGATTATTTTTCCGAATCCATTCACTGCTGGGCGTGCACGAAAATGTCGCTTCAAAAACATCACTTAATCACCGCTTCACAACATTTGTCTGCTGTGCAAGAGTACAAAAACAAACAATCAGAGCTTGTGAACGAACATGTTGAGCCAGAAATATTTCTCGAGTGCACTTCTGATGCACCAGATCTCATACCCTTGTCACACGGGGCAACAGATCTCACACCCTTGTCACACAGGGCAACTTAAGTACACTTCGAGGGAGTGAACTTCGCCGCTAGTGCCATTCAGACATGGGAACGCCTAGTGACACTCGCTACAAAGCGCACTTGCTGGCAAGTGCGTTCTCCAAACTCACTTCAATTCAAAGGAGTGTCTAACCTCGGTAGCAGTGGCTCGAGAATAAATAAGTCATTATCCAAAGCTTAGTTCATAGCATCTTTTAAACTGTTGTTTTCATTATTAAGAATATTCTTAGCATTAAAACGTACTATACCACAAAAAGCTACTTTCATGTTCTCGCTCCTTGGCAGTTTACAGCCATGGCCACCAGGGGCATGCCCAGCACATGCCGTACAATGGCCGCAGCCACGATGTTTGTGCGTTCAGTTTATTTTAAAGGCTGTTTATAGCTGTAACACAGTATTAGTTAAAAATCATTGCCTGAAATAAGAAATATCTGCCGCACTATTTAGTTACCCATCACCATTAACATCATTTCCAAAGTACACTTCGATTTCTCGCGTAGCAGCGCGCTACCAAAGTGACATTCTGGGGGGCGTGAGTGCACTCGCTCAAAATGACCCTAATTATGCCACTGTGACTGGGTACACCATACTGCAAAAGAACATGAGACTGTTAGCCAAAGTAGAGTTTCGAGGGTTCACCTCCACCCTCCTCGAAAGTTTTACATTTTGTGTGTATATCTATGCAAGCAAACATGCAGGCACACACACAAACATACATAAAGGGGAGGTGGACCCCCCCTGAAATAAATTTTCTGGCCACGCCCTTGCTTTTAGAGAAAGTTAAAGTTTATTCACAAAAGGCTAAGGTAAGAGGCTGATAGGTTTCTGGTTTCGATCACTCTTCCTGCTCACATTAAAGTTGACTTACTAGTATTGATCTTACGTGGCTGTAGGAATCTATGTAGATGATGTTAAACTTGTTGCGGTATGGAAACCAACACTGGAAGACCATTGCTTATGATTCAGTTTGAGTATATGCTCACACTTTTCGCATGATAAAGGGGACGTTTTTCCCGAGAAGTATAATTCTTGAACGTGTTTTCCCTCTCTGGTATTTGTGATTCAGGTATGACGGCCCCCTTGGTTAACGAAGAGCTGTTTGCGAAGGAGATCGAAGAAGCCAAGTCGGTCAAGTTCACGGGTCTCGTGGCATGGCTGTCGACCCAGATCAAGTCCCTCTGCAACATGGAGGAGCACGTGAACGCCATCACAGGTCTCCAATTTAAAAATGCTGCTGCTCTGCTTCTTTCCAAGTTTTCCTTTGTCAGCTGTGGGATTGCATAGGGCTTGAATGAGAGGACTAAGGTTTGACATCAACCCAAAGGTTTTTAGAACTCCGTGTTTGTAAGCTACGTACGATGAATGCCTAACTCGGCTGCTGTAGGTATTTCTAATAAATAAATAAATTCCAACGTTTCTAAGCCATACTAGCCTTTTCTTCAAGGGTGAGGTTCATTAGAGCCATTAACGTTGCATTTGAACCTTTCTTGCTGTAAGCTAGGAGTTTTATTAAAAATGCATGCGATATAGAATGTTTTCGGTAGGACCGGTTTCAAAATTTTTGTACTTGGACTTAGGCATAGCAGCATTTTGCAGCTTCTGTGCAATGCTCACAAAAGTGCCGCATGATATGTCCGCAATGACATTGCTGTGGAGCTCACTTACGGAGTTTTACATTTACGGAGTTCAGAGGAGTTTGTTGGCGCCCTTGTGACTGGGGTATGAGTCAGTACTCTTAACCACGAAAACGACAACTTCTGGTGCTCTTATCGCAGACCTCGATGACTGGAACACGTTCTTGCTCGAGCTCAGTGCTTTCCTGAAGGAGATGCGTAAGTACTGAATTGGCCACATTTTATGTCTTTCTTTCTCGTGACACTCATTTTTCAACTTTTAAAAGTTTGCCTGTTACTCTTCACGTGCATTTTGTGTCCTTTAAGAGCAGTGTATGTCATTCTGCTATTTATTTTAACTTTGTCATTTTCCTCGCAGAATGTCCACTGAGCGTACTGACAGAAGGGCCTGTGAGCCAGCGGCTAGTGTCAAAGGACAACAGACTGCTTCTCCTAGGTGAGCTTCTTACTCTAACGGTCCAGTTCAGTTTCAACAATAAACGCTTGCATGGATGTGGTATTGCCACAGAGTTCTCATTAAACGTAATTGATATCTGCACCGATACAGACGTAACACTCAAAAGTTTTGGGTCTAATGCTTGCACTCTCTGTGTGTTTTGTCTCGTCCCAAACTAATATAATTATCGTCGTGTCTTTCGCATTCTAAATTTCTTTAGTGCAACATGCTTGGTACTTCCAGGTTGCAAGTGACATGCTGATTTCAGCTTGACTTAGCATGTTGATGGGAAAGTACTGCGCGTGTTTAAGAATGGAAGTAAGTGAAAAAGAAATGAGGATCACGAATTGGGGGGCAAGATACTGGTCAGAAGATGAACAAGCTTTGTTTCAGGTTGTATTATATGGTAGTTTATACACCATGCTGTTGTTAGTACCACACCTGCCACGATGGCCTAGTGGTTATGGTGCACGACTGTTGACCCGCAGGTCGTGGGATCGAATCCTGGCTACGGCGGCTGCATTTTCAATGAAGGCGAAAATGCTTGAGGCCCGTGTGCTTAAGGTGCACGTTAAAGAACCCCAGGTGGTCAAAATTTCCGGAGCCCTCCCCTACGACATCCTCATAATGATATCGTGGTGTTGGGATGTTAAACCCCAGCAATTATTATATATACAGCGCAGACCATTTATAACGTAACCGTTTACAGTGCAGGTCCGGCTATAATGCGGTTTTTTCTGACTCCCATTTACCCTCCCATAGGACTCCATGTATACACATACCGCTTATTGTGCAGTCCCCCCAAGATGAAAGACCGGTTATAATGCGGTTGCCGGCCACTCCTCCGAGAAGCGAGGGGACGAGCGCGATTATCAGCGCAGGTGCGCCGGCCGGGGGAGAGAGCGACGACAGCGTTACGGAGGAGGGGACGCGGAAAGAATGACCGAGGCGCGAGGGGGGAGAAAGAAGGGGGTGGGGGATTACGGTCAGGTGGGTGTGCAGCTGCCCTACACGGGTGCAGGGTGTGAGGAGGGGGGACTGGTTGGGTACGCGACCGGGAAGCCTTCGCCGCTTTTGCTTCGGCCGCCTGTCATGCGCGCCCCGCCACGAACGGGCGCCCGCGTCCACCGCTGTTTGCGTCGTCGTAGAGCGCAGATTTCGCGCGTGCGAATTCGAATACCGCGCTAGTGACAATGCTTTGAGACGTGATCGAGCTTTCGCCTTCGACGACCAACAGGCGGACTTACAAGCTTGGAAGATTTTTTTCAGGATAGTTGCGGCGGCTGTTCTCCCGACCGCGAACCGAAACTTCGTTGATCAGGACGTCTTGAGGGGCTAGTTGGTTCGTTCTATGCAGGAAAAATAATTGCGCACTCACGAGCTAAACCGAGGGCAGTACACGCGTGCTTCCCTCGGTTTAGCTCGTGAGTGCGATCTCTTCTACGCCCGATCTCCGCGTTTCTTGGGCAAGCGTCTCGCGACAGCATGCCACATCGCAACGCACGCGCTAGGCCTAACGAACGCTAGCTGCCTCGTCGGTGGTGGCCGCGGATTATCAAAGTTGCGGTTTGGTGCCGAGTCAACGGAACGTTTCGCACTTGTTGCATTTAGAAGGGGTGCCTCACATCTTCGACGAAAATGAGGGCCTGTGTGTGTAACACTCGTGTGGCGGTTCGTGGTCGCCACTGTTTTCGACATCGCGCACGCGCCCGGAAAATCGAAAGCGTGCGGAAACTTCAATTGCCGTTTGACGTATAGTTTCTGTGCATTGTGGTATCGCGGCGAACTCCGCATAACTGAGGAGATCCGAAAAGTTAGTTGGCGTCTTTCCGTTACCGCGCTTCTTCTTTTCTTTTTTTTTTTTTTCTTTTTTTTTCTTTTTTTTTTTTTTTGCGCGCGCGCGTTTGTTATGTCGGCACCGCAGCTCCGCGGACGCTAACCGTTCAACATTTTCAAACTTAAGCGGATGCAAACTTACGTCCCAGTCGCATGCACCGATAGTCAGAATCGCGCGGCTGTCTCTTGGTCCTGTTTTGCACACGCGCAGCCTTTCAAAAATGTTGTTTTGGTTATAGTGCGGTACCGCTTATAGTGCGGATATTCGCGACTCCGGCGACTTACGTTATAAGCGGTCTATGCTGTATATTATTGTTAGTACGACAGCAACTGTACATTGTGGAACAGTTACTAAGCTCATTTTTGTAAGTGCTTATGCTTGGGCATGTTGGTAATTCATGTTCACTTTTTTAGCGCACTAAACAACCAAGGACGAAAAAGTGACACGGACACAGCGCTGTGTCCGTGTCACTTTTTCGTCCTTGTTCGTTTAGTGCACTAAAAAAAGTGAACATAATTTTTTTGTGCACACTCGTGGCTTGTTATAATTGAGCTGAAGGGGAAGCCAAAATTACTTGTTACATCCATTGCTGCATTATGCTCATTAGTGACCTTTACCGCAATGTATGTCTAATTTGGTGCAAGACTGTAAACAAGCAAAGGAGATGGCATTGTCACCTACAATAATGCTATACTACCTTGTGTGCGATAAAATTTTATTAAAGCAATAATGTCTTCAGCATTGGCATCATGCACCTTCTTAGCACACCCTATTGCAGCCTTTATGGTAGCTGCCTTCTGATCAAATGAGTTGGTTCCAAGCTCGGCTAGTTCGCATTGTCGTAATTGCTGTGGTGTGTGTACACGAGGGCCTTATTTATGTCATTTTCGCATTGCCTGTGATTTGTACTGGCCTGTGGACTCATCTAAACGCTCCATCTGCTTTCAGGCTTTCTGTGCGACGAGCTAGAGGCAGCTCGCATGATCAAAGTGGTGCATCCCGACAGCAGTGCCCTTCAGGTTCAGATGGTGAGTGTTTGCATCGGGACACCCTTTTACACACATACGTATGACGGGATTCAAGGTAAAAATTTGGCTGGAATCAGTCTGGCTGAGGCACACTTCAAGGTAGACTAATGGACAAGGAAAATTGGCATCTACTTCTCTGTAGCACAAAGCTGTGAGAAAACTCGTGTGGATTTCTCAGAAAGTGAAGCGGTCTAGTTCAGTACGGGACAAGTTATTCATCAACTAGGAGAGAAAATTCGGTGGTCTGGTGAAAGAGTGAGGGTTTGTGGTGGACTACTGGACTCTAAAGTCTGCAGGAGTACTATGTACACAGCAGTCCGCTGTTAAAGGGAACATAGGAGTGCGTGGCGGTCACTCGGCGCCACCGCCGGCTGGCGGCTGCAATGAGTGTCACGCAGCGTGTTGTGAGCAGTGCTCTATCGTCGTCCGCTACCGTCTGCTGCCGCATTTCGAATCATCACGAAGTGAACCTTTCACGCAACGAAAGAGCACCTTGCATGGTGCACGCTGCAGCTGCACGAATCTCCTAGCAGCCTGCTGGTCGGTGGTGTCGCCGATTGGTGGCTGCAACAATGTTCCGTTTATTAGTGGACCGCTGCGTATATCTAGGCCAAATATACTAACTGGGGAGCCTACTCACTCAACAGAGATCCGCCAAAGAATAAGGATGGGCTCCTTTGCATGTGGTAGACATTCTCAGCTTGTAACTGGCAACCTACCACTGTCGCTAATGCAGGAAGTGTACAACCATTGTGTTTCGCCAGTTCTAACGTACGGGGCAAAAGTGATATGTCGTGCTTGGTTGTGTACTGGTCTTATCGTACGCTGCTCTTGGCCAGCTGATCTCATTGCTAATGGGGGGTGAATCGTCCTGACTGATGTTGAAGCACTACTAGGCATTGATATTAGAAGCATCATTATAGCAAAGTATCAGCCTTTGTATGCATCACTGCAACGATGTTGTGTATGCTAGACTGCGTAACACTCCTGCATTGCGGCGAAGCTATGAATTGCTGTGGCTGCAAGTCTGCATTCGATGCCAATTTGAGGCTGCGAGATAATCAGTATGGTGGCAACAGTGTCTTCGATTAATGCCTCCATTTCAGGTATGCAGTCATGGCAGAAGGTTGGAAAAACTGGATTGCAAAAGCTTTCAGCATTCCATATTAAGACATTCTTCTCTTTTGTATACAGTGTGGTGCTGCAAAGGTGTTGGAATTGTCAGGCATGTCGAAACAATTGGTTGTTTGCGGTATAACTTGTTCACTTCTTGCAGGATGAGTCACCTGTGGCCAAGGCAATGAAGGGCATGCTGATTACTCTTGGTTTTGGCAAGCCACCGCCAAACATCACACCTGCACAGCTCTTCTCAAAGGCAGAATCCAAGGTAAGTAGTGGAAGTAGTAGCACATTGTGACCTTTTAACGAGCTGACACCTCTCTTCAAATGCTGTGCAAGTGAGGTTAGGCATGTAGCTTACTGAGAAATTTAAGAAATTTTGTTGTTTTTACATGCCAAACCTACAATGTTATATGGAGCACAACCACAGGTTGGTGAACTCACTCATGAGTCGACTCACTCAGACTCACTGAGACTCAGATCGGGCCATGAGTTTTGAATCTGAGTCAGTCCGGGTGAGTAATACTTTGCTGAGCTTGAGTCCGAGTGAGTCCAGTGGAGGAAAATATTTTTGAGTCCGAGTCTGTGTGAGCCCTAAGTGCAAAATATGTTTCTTCAGCAAGTCTGAGTGAGCGCCTATGTTTTAGTGCAGGCTTATGATCCTATCTACTCATCTTCAGCATTACTATCAGCCTTATATTGGCTGACGTTTATACTCAAGTCTATTCACACACATCTCGACACACTAGCGCTCATGTGCTTACTGCATATTTATTGATAAAAGGCTTTAGCCTGGGGGAATAGGTGCCATGATCTCCCACCGCAAACTCTTTCATGGGAAGTTCTTGATAAAAATGTCTCATGTGATTCATGTACAGTAAAATCTCGTTAATTCGACCCCCGTTAATTCGGAATTTCGGTTAATTCGGCCGTGGCGTCTGGTCCCGTCCAAAATGTGCATTGTTCTATGATTGAAAACTCCCATTAATTCGGACAGATTCGACCGCGCTTCGGTTAAGTCGAACTCCCGACCGAGGTCGGGTCACGACGGGGAAGCAGCGGCGGATTCCGCCGCGGCCGCGCTTCAGGTCTGAAATCGACGGCGCACCTAAACAACTTCCGAGATTGGATCGCGGCATCCGAGATTTAAAACGAAGTAGGAACGAGCTCTGCATCTCGGAGGCACAAAAAAAAAAAAAAAAAAAAAAAAAAAAAAAAAAAAAAAAAAAAAAAGCATGGCGCTGGTTTTCAACCAAATGAAAGGCGCATCGCTGCGGTCATCAGCAACTGGCAAACCCAGTTGGAAAACTGCACGGATCGCCACGGAAGCGGCGTGGCCGCTCGCTGTCTCCCAAAAAGTGGGGGTGCTGCGATCGTTTTGCGCCCTGATCACTTGACGTGTTTCGCGTCGTGCGTCGTAGGTGTTCTCTGTCGCTGCTTCGGCTGCTCCGCGCGACGACGGCTGCGCGTTCTGGGGAGCGTGCGCATCGAGGAACCCTAGCGCGTTCAGTTTGCAGCTCCGCTCGCGAGCCGGCACACGCAGCCGACGCGTGAACTTGCGGCACCGCTGTTCTATTTTGCTTCACTTGCCATGGCCACCGGGATCGGCAACGGCAACACAGCATTGCTCCCATTGACGTGTTGCCGATGCTCATCGCGGAGGCGACGCACCTGCCGCAGCGAGCTAGGGACGCGCGCGGAGTAGGCGCTTGCGACGCGTTGCGCGTTTCTCACGACGCGTGAGGCATGAAGCAACATTAGGGAGCCTACGTGCGGTCAAGTAGGCTCCCTAAGCAAGATGGCACAGCAGCTAGTTCTTGCGTCGGCCGTCGCGTCCACTTAGGAGAGCAAGCGTCTATGGGGAGCTGCGAAACTTTAAACGCTGGACCAGTTGGCCGTTTTAGAGGACATTTGCATGGTTTGTGCGTGGACTAAGTCACCTGCAGGAACTCCGCAAAATTGTGACTTCCTCGCACATTGTCTCCGCGAAGCAAACCGCGATCACCGACTTTTTTAAAAAATAAAAGTCTGATGGTGTAGGATACATTTTTCAAGTGTTTTGAACGTACTCGCGATAATTCGTACCCTCGGTTAATTCGGACATTTTCTCCGGTCCCGTGAAGTCCGAATTAACGGGGTTTTACTGTATTTCATAAAAATGTCCTTATTGAATTGATACCCCTGAAAACTTGTATTTAATGGCGTATTCGGTTGGTCGCTCCGGCCCTCTGGCTGAGAGTCGCCAGATGCCGAGGCAGCTCGCAATCAGAGCGCGAGAGGCAGCGTACCAACCGAATACATCGGCGATTTCGGAGCAGCGCACCTGTAGCGCCACCGTGCAGCCAGCGCGGGAAGCAGCCGGGTAAACATTCCTGTGCTGCATCGGCAAATGGCGCCGATCAGTTAAGTGGCCATTTCCGACATATCTGGACGTAGCAACAGCCTTCTGAGCTCAGAACATAAATCTGGCGATCGTCGTCGTCGTGGTCCGAGCTGCTAGTTTCAAGGCATTCGCCTGCGAGCTGCTGTAACAACAGCATTGACGTTTTCTCCGCCTTCACTAGCCACATCCTTCTTGACATGGTGCGTTTATGGCTTCGTAGATGTGAACTCGCCACACACGCTCAAAAACGCCGCGAACAACACACGCGCACGGACGTCCGGCGATGTCCCCTTCCGAAATGCGTTCTCGCGCTGTCACTTGACGGCAACCACGTGATCACGTGGTTGCCGGCTTGTGTCACGTGATCGCCTCGCGGCCAGATCGCGCCACGCTCTGACTTCGAAGTCAGAGCGGCCGGGAGCGCTCCGAGTCAGAGTTTGACGCTCCGAAAAAGCCATCCGAAGGTAGTTCGAGCGCTCGAATTCTACCAACCGAAGGCGCGGCAACTTTTCAGAGCGCTCTAGAGCGCTCTAGAGCGCTCGAAAACGCCCAACCGAATACGCCATAAGCTACAAGATCAAAAGGTGTATTCTAGAGCACCGATTATTTGAGATACTGGCATTAAAGAGCATTGACACCATGATCTAAAAAACGAATTTTACGCTAACGGACTCATGAGTCAGCTCACTCAGGCTCACTCAAACTCAGGTCAATTTGTGAGTCTGAGACCAAGTGAGTTCGGCTGAGTAATGTGTTGGTGAGTTTGAATCCGAGTGAGTCCGGTTGAGAAAAAGCTTAGCAAGTCTGAGTCCGAGTGAGTTCGGCTGAGTAAGATATTGCTGAGTCTGAGTGAGCGCCAATTTTTTCATTGCCGTATGGGCACAACATTGTCGGTGACTGCAAATGTATGGGGATGTTTAACATGCACCTAAGCCTAAGTATGTGGACATTTTTCCATGTTCTTCTCTGTTGAAATCTGGCCGCTGTGGTTAGAATAGCTAGATCAGACTTGTTGGGTTGGTGGTTGAAGGCACCCTTGTTTCATATCACAAATGCATAATGGAAGGGGAAGAAAGTAGTTCTGAAAAGGTAAACAAGTTAAAAGCTTGTGCATATAGATAAACATATGTAAGTCTTAGAACTGAAAAGTGATGAAAAAAATATGCTGTAGAAGAATTGAAAGCTGGGCCAGTTGGTGACAGTTCTTGAACATGTTGAAACACAGCAACCATGACGTGGACCAAGAGAACCACAGCGCTTGGTGAGTCAGTGCTGTGGTTTGTCCCCTCTTCTCTTGGTCCTCGTCGTGGTTGTACTATGTTTCAATATTAGGCTTGTGCGAATATTCGAGTACTTCGAATATTCGAACGAATATTACAGTATTCGAATTCGCTTCGATTCAAATTTAAATTATTGAAAATTTCGAAGTATTCGAAATGAACGAAGAAACGTATATTAGACCGCATGTAACCCCTGTTAAGGTGGTTTCACTGCAGTGGAGCGGTGCGATACCGTGAAAGCACCTATACAGGTGAATATTAGTCCGCATGTAATTCCTTGTAAAGGTGGTTCCACTGCAGTGAAGTGGTGCGAAGCAGTGAAAACACGTATGCAGGGGAAATCCGCACTGCCGCAAAGCCCCACTCAAGGTTAAATGAAGATGTTACCCTCACATCGATTCATTTTTTAAGTTTAAAAGCTTGTTATACCGGCTTAACCCTTTGATGGTTTTCGCCGTACATGTACGGCAGCACCTAACAGTGCCCAAATGGTTTTCACCGTACATGTATGGCACGGCCTTTATCTTTAAAACGCGCGCTTGTTTCGATCATTTCTCTCTCTTGGCATGTGCTGCCACACTTCAGAAACACGTGGAATTTTTTTCGTGCGCCGATGTTTCTCCGATGTTTTTTTGTTTTGCTTCGCAAAGCGGCGCTCCGGCAACCGCTTGCGCACCCGACGCGTTCGCGGTCCGGCTGGTTTAAAACGCGCGCCTTTTTCTATAATTTTTCTTGCTTGAAATGTGCTGCCATGCTTCGAAAAACTGTGAAATTTTTTTCATGTGCCGGTGTCTCTCCGTTGTTGCTTTTTTTTATGCTTCGCAAAACGGCACCGGCTATCGCTTGCGCATCTGAGCGCACCCGCGGTGCGGCTGGTTTAAAACGCGCGCCTTTTTCGATCACTTCTCTTGCTTTACATGTGCTGCCACACTTCGGAACACGTGGAATTTTTTTCACGCGCCGATGTCTCTCTGTTGCTTTTTTGCTTTCCAAGGCGGCGCGGCGGCTTTCCCTTGCAAACCCGAACGCGCGCATGTGGTACGGCTGGTTTCGGTTTCGTCCTTCGTTGGTTATCGCTTCTCGCGCCCGCAAAGCTGATGGCTGTTTGGTTTCTAATCTCTCAAAGGGTGAGCGCTTATTACTCTCTCGTTTATGGCTCATCGAGGCGCGATTACATCTGTTTCGGGAGGCGCGAAATTACACAAACAACGCCACCGTGGTTGAGTTTCCTGTTTAGGGAACTCGGAAAAACTAACTCCGTCTCGTTGGCGATGAGACGAAGGATTATTATAGCTTTTTCACTCGTTTTGTTTAACGGACGGGCGCACAACCCCACAGTTTTCTTCCGTGCGCTCGCTCACGCAGTTCGCCTAGGCTACGGAAGTGCTCGCCGGTTGCTCTGGTGCTAGGGAGTCGGCGGCGATTCTTCCGATGTGGACTATTCCCCAAGTGACGAATCGGGTTCATTGGATGTCATTTCATCAGGCGAAAATTTATTTACGAGTTCAGGCTTGGACGATGATGAAGGAACGACATCTGAAAGTGTGCGCGGTGAGACGATCCGGATCGGATCAAAGGTGACTTTCCCCTAGTGTTTAGTGTTGGAGGAAAAGCATTTTTTACCGGAAAAGTACTTTGGTGCGCTTATTTTTGTATGTCTGTGAGGTATGTTTATTATAATGCATAATTTTTATTTATAAGAAATCGTAAAAAGTGTTTTTGTTTAGGATTTTGCTTGATGTTACTATGAATAAACCATGTGTATGTAACAACACAAAATGATTTTTTTGTCACTTTACGGTCATGAAAAAAAATTTTGGACAATTTTTTTCTTAAATAGAGTGGTCCGAAGAATTCATTTCAGCAATAAAAAAAATTACACATTTTTGGCACGCATTTCGCGAAAAAATTCGACCCTGAAAGGGTTAATGCTCTAACTATAGTAAATTTTAAAACGTAACATATTTTACAGGTTGTCACTTACATTCTACGGAAAGTCAAATCCTGCTACTATTCAAAGTTGTTTCCACTTTCTTTGAACCAAAAAAAAAAAAAGGCATTTGCACAGGCATTGTTTCAATTAAAAAAAATATTGTGCAGGTTAGGTCATGACAAATATGACCATTTCCTTTCATAATATGTGATATATACTATTCGAATTCGATTCGAAATTATTCGACCAAAATCACTATTCGCTTCAAATTCGCTTCGACCCTAAAATTCACTATTCGCACAAGCCTATTCAATATGTTAAAAATGATGAAAAAAAAGACTTATAGTGAAGAAAACGGTTATAAAAAAGACAGCCGAGGATGCGATTCATGATCCAAAGTCCAGGGAGCTGCTCAGCCAGAAAAAGTTCAAACTTCCCAAGATGTCTGGTTTCACTTTTGTACGGGTTTGTAATCAAATTCGCGCTTTTTGAAAATCGGCAGCGCAGCATCTCAGCTGCAAAGTGACCATGGCCGGTCGTGCCTTATTATAAGCCCTTGTGAATGTTCAAGCCCTTCGAACATTCAAATGAATATTGCAGTAGTTACAAATTTGCATCGGTATGTATTTGAAATTTTCTAAAATTTTGAAGTACTAATATGAAACAAACGAATGAAGGTGTGTGTTTTACTGCATGTAACCTTCCTGAAAAGGTGGTTTCACTGCAGCATGGAACTGCTGTGCCATGAAACTGCCTATTCAGAGAAAGTTACCAAGGCTTATCTGTATCAGTAGGGTGCTAGTGCCACAGCACAGTATGGTGCTGTGAGCAAAAATTGTGCTTTTTTTTTCACAGAGCCTGTTATAGCTTGTGTCTGGTGAAAACTGCATGCGTCTACAGGGTGTTTTTTTTTTTCTTTCTTTTTTTTTTTTTTTGCGTGAGTTTGTCCTACGGCATCAATACATATTACGCAAAACTGTGTAGCTGCTTTTCCCCTATGAAGTCCCGGAGAGACCTATGGTTCGGACCGTATATCCATCGCTGCAAGCAGTGCTGGGCAGTATCGAAGATACATGTATCTTCGATACTATCTTAGATACACTTTGGGTATCTTGTATCTGTATCGCGATACGTCTTGCAAAACAAGTATCTGTATCTGTATTTCCGATACATTTAATAATGTATCGTGTATCTTAAGCTACAAGATACTGCTGCAGAAACATCACCGTACAAAGCAATAATCGTCGACCTGAATTCCGGTTCTCAAGCTGTGATTGCTGCCACTAAGCCACCTGCATAAAACCAACGACAGTGACATTCTTGTATACTACCGCCAGAGCACTCCAGCGAGCACAGATGATGAGATTTACGCGTCCCTATTGATGGAACAGAGTCACTTGATGGCGCTCGAGACATTGATCTCAACAAAAATAAGCGCGCGAACGTCTACGCGTGGCCTACCTTGTGTTTTATCGATGTTTTCTTTCTTTTTATTTGTGTCGGAACCATGACACTTGTTCGTAGCCACGGCACTGTGCTGCGTATTCTAATGCGCTCGGCATCTTTCCCTCAAATTCTGATGACGCTATAGTTTTATTATCGAAGTTCGTCTTGCGTGGTACTTCGTTGCTAAGCCTCAAGAATGAAGGAATGGGGCTGATTTACGTCTAGCGGCTTTCGCACATCAGCGATTTGAAAGATCATAGGCATGTAAGCATGGCACACATACGATGCGATTGACTTACATGCGAAGGAGGTTCTAACAACCATCGCACCATCGGTACCGATGTCAGATGCAGCAGGACAAACATTTACGTAACAGGAAATATTTTGACGCGCTGTGTTTTTGTTCTACCTGCTGAATTATTCGAGAAGTTCTTTGAATGATAATTTGACTGTTAGCCCAAATGCTTTCCTTAGTAAACTAAGTTAGTCGCAGTTAAGAAATTGTCAAGTAAACACATTTGTACATAGGGCCTTGCTGATTCATTATATAGATCTATCATGGCTAATTTGCAAATGTATCGAAGTATCTTAAGATACAATTGGTAAGTATCGTATCGGATACAATTTTGCCGGAAGTATCTTGTATCTGTATCTCAAATACTTCTTGCTCGAGTATCTTGTATCGTATCGCGATACAATTTCAAAGTATCTTTGCCCAGCCCTGGCTGCAAGTCAGGCGGCCTGGTGTGCTGAAGTCCCGCACGCCGCAGATGGCAGTCTACAGGGTGTGACGCTTCTTGTATGTGATGCTGTGAAACTTGCAGCAATAACGCTGTGCCGCACCACACTGCTTCGCTGTTTGCCCACCTTTGTAAAGCGAAATTGGTTCCAATTTTTTTTTTTTCTTTTTTTCATGTTTTCACGCTTGTGTGTTATGTTCATTGTTCCTTAAGAAGTCCTTAACCTCATACTCATTCCGTGCATGCAGGTGCGTGAGCTGGTCCCCAAGGTAGGCCCTGCAGTAATGAGCAAGCCGCTGTTTGCGGGCGGCCTCACGGAGAAGCAGTGGTTCGCGCTGGCCAAGCTGCAGGAGCAGATGCAGGGCGAGTACCGCGTGCGGAAGGGAGACGCTCATCAAGCGCCTCGACGTCACCATCCAGTCCTTCCTCTGGGCCGAGCGGCTCAAGGTGTGAACACTTTGCAAAGCGATGTGAAGGTTTCATTCAGTCTTTCCACTGTGACTCCGATTTATGGCGAATTCCACTGGTTTGCGGGAGCAAGTTTTCTTGCTCCGCGGCTGAGAATCTGCATTCCACTGGCAGATTCGGGGCAAGTTCGCGTTTTCCACTGGCAGATTCGGAGCAGACCACTCCGCGACGGAGCGTTCCGCGTTGCTCCGTCTTCCAGAGGCAGATTTCGCCAGAATTCCGGCAACGCGATGCCGTCATTTCCGGCACAGTTGGGCAACTCGGCTGTCTTTGGCGTTTTTCGAGGTAGGTGTCTGGTAACCCTGTGCACTTGTTTACATTGTGTCGCTTTGACTCTGCTGAACAAGCGGTACGCTTCTTGCTCTGGACGAGTACGAGAGGACAAGCGTCAGCTGCAATGTCGACGAACCGTACGTGCTCTACAAAATGATGTTTAAAGAAATGTTCCCTGACCCACTGTGCCCACGCCCGAAGATAATCAGCTACGTCGAAGAAGTTCAGGAGCCGCTTTACGTGACGTATGCCTAAGCAACTTCCGGAGCGATCTCACGCGGGAGCATTCACGTGTTCCACTGGCAGATTCGGCTTGGTGCAATCCGAGTGCTCGCTCCAGGATTTCGGCGGCCGCTCTGGATCTCCCAGTGGAATTCGCCATTAGGGAATGGGGACAATCCTGCTTACAGAGTGGTGTTAAAGTGCCTAGGCTTTTTCCCTTTTACCTAAGTAGCGACAACCGCCTCCTCTTGCACTCGTGCACTCGGCAGTGTTTTCTCTGAAGGATGGGGACACCGGCCGTCCGGCTCGTGACATCATTCTAGAGTGTGCGCCCATTGGTGCAGGCTTGCATGCATCTGCCTTTGAGGAGGAAATGCTACAGACTTCTAAAGTTGTATTCAAATATAATGACTGAACTATCACGGAACGTTCTGCTTATAATTTCCTGAAAGTATCAATTTCGGGGCATGCCTTTAAAATTCAAGTGCATTTTTATTTTTCATTGCTATTCATGAAAACCACGTGCACGTTACCACAGAGGGCGCGCGTTATAAACGAGTAAACATGGTAATCCAATTTTTCTGTTTAAAGCAAGCGAAAGCTAGTGAGAGTTTCACCATGTGTTCTCCGTAAATGTTCTGCTGGGAGTCCTACCCACAGTGCTGTCGATGAATCGCGCAGGGCATGGAGGACAAGATCATGCAGGCATATCCAGCCGAGGCGGAAACTCATGGAGACCGAGCCCAATGTCAGCGTGGGTCACGTGCTTGCTGGCCCGGGAAGGTGAGATCCACTCAGACTGTGTAATCTTCGGCTTAACTAGGCGTTTGTAATTTACAAAGCGCCACAAATTCAGTTTCTAAGTAATATATCAGTGAGCTTTAAATTCAAAATGTTATTTGTTGGCGATACATGACTGAACATTTCCCAAACTTTCAAATCAGAAAAAAATCACAAGAATACTATGCTTATGTGAAAATTTAGTGTTTTCAAATATTCACTCAAATACCATGATTCAGCGAATATTTTACCGCTCAGTAAAACTTGCTCTAGGCGAATTGGACAAAAAAAAAAGATATTTTTGCAGTGCATGTGGTACATGCAAACTATGGTGAACATTAAAACATAACTGCATTTTACTGCTTCTAATCCTCACGTATTAGCTACAGAAGTAACTGCAAACAGTTGTTTGCCGAAATAACAAAGCTTTGGTAATACATAAACCAACTCCGCTAATGAAACTGTTCTCATTTTGGCAAAAAAAGAAGCAACTTTTTAGAAATTCGTGAGCACCTTGCACTTGTGTCAAGGTACTAAGCAAATCCCACTAGTATTTGAACTGTTCCCTTTGACATTGATGCGAAGCAAAAATTAGATATTCACACAAGCTTTAAGAAAAATTGTCATGCCTATTGAAGTCTTTTTTAGGATAACGAGTGTCCCCCCATGTGACGTGCGTCCTTCACTAGTATGTGCTGCCGCCCTTTTGTCTTTTCGTGTTTTTTCTGTGCTGTTGAAATTTTTCTTGATGGTGAATCGTACGGAGCTAGGCATTGTTTACACTGCCACAGGGAACTTTCTAAATTTGCAATTTGTTATTTTGAAGTGTTTTTCAAGTACAAGGTTGATCCAATTCGATACGTTCTTCTGAAACATTCGGTATTCTGTAATTCATAGTACTAGTGAAATATTTGTACATTAGACCAACCGACATTTGGAGGGCGATTTTCTAAATAGTCCGTAATCTAAGGTTCACTACAACGTGATTTGACTGTAAAAGCCCTCTCCTTGACAACATGTAAAGATGACGTGGAAGGTTTTTACACATTAGGAAAGTTCCGACTTTGAGAAAATGTGTTGCCAAGCGCTTGTTTCGGTTGTTGCGGCATGTGCCTTCTTTGGGGTCGTTCCAGGCACTGATGAATGCTAGTAAGAAGAAGATCGAAGACACCATGCCGATGCTACCCGAAAAACACGCCACGGTGGTCTATAGTGGTTATGGTCTTTGACTGCTGACCCGAAGGTCATGGGAGCGAATCCTGGCCGCTGCGGCCGCATTTCAGTGGAGGCGAAATGCCAGAGGCCCATTTAGGTGCATGTTAAAGAGCGTGAGGTGGTCGTAATTTCCGAAGCCCTCCACTACGGCCTTTCCCATAAATAAATCGTGGTTTTGGGACGTACTACCCGAACAATTATTACAATGCTGCAAGAAAACAAGGGAAAGCTGCGATTTACAACAAATCTCCGTGCTTAACGCATTGCTTAGACAACTCCCAAAAAAAAGATTCTGTGTAGATTTTTTTTTGTCTTTTGGCTAAACTATAGCGGCCGTGGATCTCTCCCACAGACTTGACAATGCTGGAGAAAACAAGCGGTGCGGGCGTGCGCAAGAACACCAAGAGCGCCGTGAACCGAGTGCTGATTGGCATGGTGCCTGACCGGGGAGGGCGTCCTGAGGAGCAGCAACCGCCACCTCCCGAGATGCCCAGCTGGCAGAAGCGCTCCGACGGACCGCAGGGCGGTGAGTACTATCTCGGCGGCAACTTTTCTTGTCAGCACTGTCGAAGCTAGAGAACCGAAGCGCATGCCTGCTACCGAGTCAAGAAATAGTACCCAAGTTTACTGATAATTTTCTCTTTGGCCTTGCTGAAATAAATGCTGCTTTATTTATTATGAGACTCAAACAGTTGCGGGAAGAGTTAGGTAAAATAGAGTTATTGTTCACTTTGCAAGAATGTCTTCCTTTTCTTTCCATTTCTTAGACAGCACCACATTTCCGCACGCCCGTTTTCCAAAGTAGACGTGGCGTCCATGACGTAGTGGGTCAATGTGTGGCCGCAAATGTACTGTTTAGCTCTCCACAAAAAAATATGCTGGTAATATGACACTAAAATGTACACTGAACAATTGAAATGTTTCTCCCATTCACATTTTTCGTGTAATTTTCTAAACACATTAACAATGTGAGCGAGCAAAACCGAAATCAGTCGCAAGCTGCTGTACTGCTTGCGGAGCAACACGAATTTGCGGAAGTCCCATCTCCGTAGCCTTCGCTCCCCTGGCAAGATAAGTTGTCGCCGAGTATAATTCAGTTAGATTGCGAGTTTAACAAGTGTAGGCACTGGCAGTGTGGAGCAGCGTGTCCTTGGAAATGCACAGTGCCATTGACATTTCAGGGGTGCTTCCATTCACATCACGCTAGGTTTGCAGCAGAATTACTCAAGGCTCGGTTTTATATGTTAGATACAACCTTAATGAAAACCAGCAGACAATTAGGCCAAGCAAGATGTAGGAGTCATCATTGTTTTGTAGTAATTATGGTATAGGTAAATTTGAAGAAAATAAAGTGGACAAAAAAACCACCAGGCCTGCGTAGAACGCGGAGAACAGTCACAGCGAAAGCTGGAAGAGCGGTCTTTCTAGAGCCTTTTCTAAACACTCTTGGGGCAACTACTGCAAGCACACTTGCATGGTACCCATTACGCCATAAATCATCATAACTCTTGTGTAGTGGGGAAGCGTCCACTATGCCATTATTCGTCATTCTTCGGAAAAGCGCGGTACCCGCTACACACTTGTAACGCACTATGTGCACTTTGTTGATGCTGTGGCTGACGACAATGAAAAATTATGCCTGAGGCTTTTGTAATGGGTTGGAGCATTGAACGACCCACTCGTTACGCAATGCGCATTGTGTGACGCCTGGTTGTTGCTTTACTGTTCTAAAACGCTTTATTACACATGTTAACGCAATTCCTTACCCGACATGAAGCCTGCATAGGGTCAGTTTGCAATGGAGTTTCAAGCACCGGCATAGCTCAGTGGTAGAGTACTGGGCTGCCACGCAGAGGGCCAGAGTTCGATTCCCATTCCGTCCTAGGTATTTTTTATTTATTTAGTTTTTTGCTTATTTCGCGCAATAGTGGTTACGGACACCGGCAGCGGCAGACAACGACGGCGCAAAAACGGCCCTTGTTGTGATCTCATAACAGCTTTCGCTGTAAAAAGACAACATGCCATTGGTAGGGAC